>JAUBNQ010000009.1:12013135-12023385 GCA_032353495.1 Ctenopoma kingsleyae
TACTGTAAAAAGTCTGGCCTTCAGGTAATCTTTGCAGATAAGAAAATTCTGCAGAAGAAAAGATGGATTTTTTTTTTTCTTTTTGCACAGTCTCATTGTGGAACCCCCAAATGTTGTAAATTTTTATCCCTTTTATCCCTGTTTTTCACATGTTGGGATTTTTAAGACTTCCTTTGAGATCTTTTTATAATAAACTCTGTTCTCACCCCTCATCACTCTCATCAAAAAAAGATCTTTGAAATAGGTTCTTTTATAGATACATTTGACTGAAAATCCAAAAAAGAATACAATCACTATTTCCGATGTGTATACTATCTTTTTGTTCTCATTCTTTTTACCATTTATATTTTTATTTAGTTAATGTGAAGCCTTCACTTTTATACATCAACACTCTTCTATAATGCTTTTTCTGTATTGTTGACTCTGTGACGCAATAGAAAGTCAGAGGAAAAATATGTATGTTGACAAATTACAACATTAATAAGGGAGATAGTGTAAATTGTCTGCACAATTAATAATAAACCAGGTGTTAGGTCTGTTTTTCTGTTTACTCAATAAATGATGTCAGTGCAAGTGTCTGGAAATGACATCATATGTGTGTCTACAGATGTCAGCTGGTCTCACAGTCACTGTGAATCACTAGACCTAATATATTTAACAGCCCGGTGTCACAATCTTTAACATAATCTACAAGTGAGTGTGGTTTATTTAATTTTATATTACAGATGTCAGTTTACTGTTGGCAACACAGGTGTGAGTGAAAATTTCAACAAATCTCATCCTTACAACCAGGAAATGTTGCAGTGACCCACACTGCTGGGATTGTAGTACAGAAAGCAAACAACAAGTTAAATATTTACTCCACAGCAAAGCTGTAGAGGCAGTGGTAAAAGTTTTTACTTTCTCCTCAAAATGTTACATGCATATGTGAATGCATAATGCATACAATATAGGCAAAAAAATAGACACGAAGGATAAAGGAGGATAATCCAAAGGGTGGAAACAAGCAGTGAATGATGACAGACAAGTCTTGCTAAATCTGCTACAATCAACCATCTCCGCAGTTTCTGTAACACCTCACTGTCACTCCCATATCACTGACATTTCTGAGAAATTTTATCTTGCGTAAAAAAATGCAATTGGACATGCAAATGTCAGCAGACTGTAAAGAAACCCCTTCACAACAATGTCAGAAAATAAAAATTTAGAAAGATTTTCATAAGAGCTTACAATTAATGGTCTGGTTCCAGTTAAATTTCTAGACAGGACAAGTATACCACTTGATATCAACCCACTGCGGTCTGCCCCCTCTGCCCAGTCATCATTAAGAATTTACAATAAACAAGACTGCTCCAAATTTTACTAATCAAGTGGAAATAATAGGAATTTTCTGATTTGGTGGAAGGGCGAGCCTTGGCCAAAAACTGTTAGAAGTAAACATACTGTATCTGCACTGTTGCTGATGTTGATCAATGATTCTGCATCACAGGAGGCTTTGACAGCAAATGTCACCATTAGATAAAACACATAATATATAGTAGAAGTACAAAATGAATGTACTATTATACATAGTTAAAACTATATTTTAAAAAGTTATGTTTTTGGTGTTCAATCTCTGCTACTGTTGAGTTCATCTGTTTTGGCATCAGAGCTGGAATAAGACTGAGCTTTGGAAAATTCTACATGTTCAGTCTTGATCTGACTTTTGTTTGTAGAACATTAGAGTTGAAACAAAGTGAACATGTAAGATGAACCCACCTGAGCCTAGTGGAAAAAAAAAAGTAAGGTGTGTCTTTTGGTGGGTGTGTTTAGTGTTTAAGACTGGCCTTTCAAGATATTGTTATTACTACAGATGAAACTGTCATTTTACCGTTGCAAGTAAAAAATAATTACTGCATAAGAGAGTCACAAATCATGAGCTCAGACGAGTTGTACCAAGTTTGTTATGCATTTCAAAAGACTGAATATGAAATAGAAAGGGATAGTAATAGTTACTTGTCTTGAACATTCCTTTTAAGGGCGTTGGCCATCAGTTGAGTTCTTGCTCAGCACCATGCCTCTCTTTCTCCCTTGTCATTCAGAACATTCTCTGTGTTCTCACACTTCTGTGCGATGCTGGGGATTATTTATGTGTGCACAATTGCGATAGCTCACAGCAGGAACACCAGAGGGCACAATATTTCTGACAGCAAAGTCAGAAATTGCTTCCTCTATTAGTCAAGACAGACTGTAAGACTTCATTAGGTATTTATTAAAAAAAAAAAAGCATTTAAGTCATTATATGATGTCTTTTTGTAGCTTTATCTTTTAGTTCTTGTGTCTTTTCTGTGTTTCTTGTTTAATCTGCACAGTCAAACAAAATTACACTCAAGCTAATTATTTACTCGTCAGTCATTTCAAATAGAGTATTCGTGACCAACCCTTCTCTGTCTCCTTGTTTTGTCATTATCTTTCACTCTTCAAAGCTCAGACACACCTACCTGTCACGTGTTGTATGTGCAGACATAGGGAGGGATAGTAGAGTGGTAAAGACAATAGTCTTTAAGAACTGTGAATCAAAAATCACCATCTTTATTTCCATAAAACCTTGGCGTCACTTGCATGTCATCTTCAAGCAACTATGCAAAACACTGAACACTTAGATGCACTCTTCTTGACCTCAAGAATGTTGAACCCATGATGACAAATTCTTTGCACAACTACTCCTCACGCCACCAGGGATTAAACATGTCGGCTGCTGTTTTATTTAATTGCTGTCAACTAGTTTAAGGCCTTATGACTTGGGTTCCCAAGTTTTAAACGAGTCCAACCTGATGCTGAAGCAAATAAAGAGTGGAAAATGAGAATGCAAATCCCCCTCTAAATGCACTGGGGAGCCATAGAAAGAAATAATAACATGGTTCAGTGAGTACAAGAACATTAGTATCTTGGTTTTGCTTCTTGGTCATTTACATGCACCACGAGAAACCTTGTTTTGATATGAAATGGAAATTTAAAGGTTTCCTTGACCAGCGTGTCATGATTTCTCACCATCTCAGGCACTGTTCTGCACCAACAAAGAATAGAGTAAGGTTAAGTAGATCTTGCTTCAAGCAGTATATAAAAGTCAATGTATTCTAAGTGTAGATTACAAAATATGAAGCACAACTTACAACATGAGCAATACACGAACCACAAAGACAACTCGACATCTCTGACATTAGCTGTTTGTACAGACATACATGTTGGACACGCAAGACTTTATTTGTTTTATAAACACACACATACCTGTAAAGATAAGTAAGTCACTTCCCTGAGCTCATGCCTGCCACATAAAGTTAAACATGTGTTTAACTGGAATTCATCGTGATTCAATTGAGCAATTAAAGTAATGATTGCAACATAACTTTTTTTTTTTTTTTGGTGAATTTTGCAGAGTGACAGCACCAGGACTGATCTTCCCACACTGGCTACTGGTAATGCTTGCAGGAATGTTTCGTAAACACAGAAAGGTGTGGTCTCTGTCTTATCCAAAAGCAACCCGCTTCCGTCTATTCCCAGCACACCATTATCTGCGCAACAGGCGACGGGGAGAGGAGAGGCGCACGGTCTGTCCACTGGCTGGACAGCGGAACAGAGCGACTGGAAAACTTTCTGAGAACGTATAAAAGAAGTCAGGAAAAATGAGCATGTACGGCTCCACTTCAAAACTTGCCACCATGGGCCAGAGAAGCAATTCTCGACCCGATCTGGCGAATTTACCCTACAGAAACGATGTGTTCGTCGGTGGAAACGGCTTCCAGGGGGATTACCAAGCAGGCGACGGCGGATACACCTACACCAGTTTTTCCAGGACCTCCGTGCACGGTGGAGGTGGTGGTGGAGGTGGAGGTGGCGGTGGACAGAGAGTTCAAGTCAGCATGGGTGGTGCAGGAGGTGGTGGAATGAGGTAAAATAAGCGAGTATAATACAAGAGAGACCTTAAATAGACCTGTCCACAAGTGTGACGTTGTAAAGCAGGTTAATGGTCCCTTTCCGCGCAAAGAAAAATGAGGTCACAAGACTCTAATCATAAACGTAAGCGGTTAAAGATTAAGTGGTTTATTATTTTATCATTGAGTGCTTTTTTTCTAATGTGCTAACGTCCGTACAAGAACTCCAAGTGTAAATCTGTTGCTGGGCCAAACTGTTGTTTCATCAGTGAAAACGAATCCAAGGTGTTGACTTTACGCGTTATTTTCTAACTTTCGTAAGAATCCATGTGGTTGTGTCACTGCTGATCTGTTGCCTGCTATTCTGAATCACAACAGAGGAAATACTTGCCCACACCCCTTGAATGTCCTCCCACTCCCATCATTCATTATGATGTTATCTTATGATAATAACTGTGATGTGTGTGTCTATGCCAGAGGTCATCAAAGAGCTTATTTCCTTGTTGAAATATCTCTTTAAATACTTAACTCGTGGTGAACAAACATCAAAGTGAAATATGCAGGATATTATTTCAAGCATGTTAAGAGTCACACTCTTTAAAGAGAAGAAGTCCAGATTTGACAACAGTTTGTTAGGTTTTTATTTTTTTGGTGACCTATTTCCATGACCAATAAACACCTCTGACCTTTATTATTGTTTTGACAAGACAATAATCTTTAACCAAACAAGATGGTTTGTCAAAATGCATGTTTAAAATTCACTAATCTAATAATAAGTCTTTATATTTTTGAATATCTTTTTGTTCTCTTTTTAGTGCACAGGCTATTCATCAGAAGTCTATATTCCTGACTGGCCAGTGTCATGATTACCTGCAGAGAGCAAAGATGATTCTCCAGAGTGTGAGTGCGGCACACACTGGACACTCAACATAACAGATCTCAGTTATTTGTTTTAGCGTCCACTGATAAATTGGTGTGCAGTTTAGACGTGAAGTAAGATTTACACAGGTATAAATATTAGCCTGAGGCTGGTGTTTCTTTGGCTGTATGTTTTTCTGTTAAGTTATAATACAATGACCATCTATCCTGTGTGATTATACAGGGTGGTCCAGCTGCGGAGGTAGAAAAGTTGTTGATCATGGCTGTAGAGAGCATGGAGCAGCTGAAGGTCTGTGGCAGAGACATGCAGCAAATGCGTATCCCCAATGATGTTTTCAGGAGGTAAGCAAAGATGCAATGTGTGTGAGTGCTTTTGCAAAGTGCGCTTGTACACCAGTGAGTGTGTGTGTATTTGCATGTCTTTATTTGTGTGTATTCATTCTTGGCTCTGTATAAACTTTTGTGTAAACTTGCAGTGGGAGGTGGTACTATATGGGAATAATACACTACCTGAACAAGAGACACAGAGAAAGCATTAATAATGGATTTAGTGTGCCCCAGGAAGATTCACTGAATAGTTTACTTTTTTGTACAACTTTACAGTTTAGATCAGTTCCAGAACATGCATGCTGCTTTGCAACAGCAACTTGTCGGTGGTATGACCATAAGACGCAACAGAGGCAGCGTGGGCTCCACTGAGGGGGGCCGGCTCTTTAATGATGCCATGGCGTGGATTTCTCAACAGAAGGTGAGCAGTTCATACTTCAGTGACAATAAATATGATACAATACAACACATCAAATATTTGTGATATGGTTGAAATCAAAATCAGAGTAATTATGTTTCTTCTTAAATACAAATGCTAAATGAATGCAGAATCCTAAAATAATCATTTTGATGTGTAATGTAATTAGCTATAATAATAATTAAAACACAATTTAAAAAAAACAGCATTTCATTCAATTTTACTGAATTGTTTCCATCATCTGTCTGATGCATTCAGTGACAACATCACAGACAAATGTCTTGGTAAAACTTTGACTCGCAGTTTTTAATCAGTTTTATCAGAATGGTTATTTTCATTTGTATGTGTATTGTTGCCTGTTGTGTGGATTAGTGGGGTGCACTTACCCTATTACTTATTCTGACCTGATGTAACTGAAACCTTTTGGACATGCTGCCAGAACCTGATCCTTGAGTGAAAGAGGCCCAATGAACTGCAGAAGGATTGAAACAAAGATGAGGAAAGAGGTCTGCCAGAAACGGAAAGGGAGGTAGAAAGTGATAGGGCAGGGAGGAGGCAGGTTCATAAAGACGCTGGGGAGGCAAAAAGAAAAGTAGAAGTAAAAGCCTGTGAAATCTGACACTCTCCACTGAGTTAGTTGTCATGGGACATGGCAATTCAGCCCAACTCTGACATGTTCATGGAAAAACACTTTGCTCTTTACCTCCCCAGGTCTGACTCCCAAAAACACACCCTGTTATTCTGTCACCACTTACAATCTCTAACTTTAACTTTTTGTCTTTTGTTCTTTTAGTATTTTTTCTGTTTGCTTTATTACTGCAATTTAACCAGCTATTTCTACATGCTGGTCGTGTTTTCAGCTTTTAAACATACAGTTCAATATATGACTATGTTGACCTTTCTCCATTAGACATACAGACTGGCAGGCTATACTAAAAACATGTCGTGTTTAGCTTCAGCCGAGCAGTTGTGAAGGAAAAGGGAGTGGTGAGAGAACAAAAGCCCTGAGAAAAGAGAGAGAGAAAAAAAATGCAAGGGAGAGACTGGTTGTGGTTGGTTTGCACTCAGAGCTCTTATCAAAGCTTAGGGCTGTGAACAAGGGGGGCATAGTTGGAATAGTTTCCTGCTTAACAACGCACCTAATGGTCATATACTGACACCTAGAGGGCATAAAAGAGAAAGTCATAGTTAACATTTGTGTACAGTTATTGTACTTTAGAAGGTATTAAACAACATCTATGTCTTGTAGCGCATGATTGAGACAGCACCATGGGGAGATGACAGTGAAACTATAGAAAAGCAAATCCTGAGCCACAACAGAAGCCAGAGCTCTATCATGAAGAATGTGGAAGTAGATCGTGCCAGAGATGACCTGGTAAGTCACGGTGTTTCACTGGACTGTTTTAGCCTAATGTGTATTTGTGCAGCTGTTAGGCGGAGCATGTGTATAAACGCTTACCACATTAACAATCTTATGATTTTAAACCATCAAATCCTTTTTAGTGTGTCAGGGGTGACAAGTACAACCTCTCCATCCTGGATCAAGAATGGGACAGCCTGCAGGTAGGAACTCTTTAGCAAAAATGATCAACAGCATTATGTGTTATCACCATTGGTACATTTTGTCATATTTATACTTTTTGCCTTGTGTCTGTTTTAGAAAATGTCCCATGCCCGCACTAGTCAGCTGCGTGAGCTTCAGGGCATCATTGACGAGATCTGCCAAGCCATAATGTGGGTGAATGAGAGAGAGGAGGAGGAGCTTGTGTTTGACTGGGGAGACAAGAACATTGATGAGTATATTCCCAAGAAGCAGGAGAGCTACTCAGTAAGCATCTTTGGCTGAACTCTTCTTAAGTCTAGGTTGGCTGCATCTGTCTTAGTTGATAAGTGTATACACACCTTATTATTTGATTTTTGTGGCGTTTAGGATTCTTTATTCTGTTGTTTTCTGGCAGAGGCTGATGAGGGACCTAGAGGAGAAGGAGAAGGAACTAAACAAGTTGAAAGTGAAATCAGATGCACTTCTGAACAACAATCACCCAGCCTCAGATAAGATTGAAGTATGTTTTTTTTTCTCTGTATCTTTCCTGTTCACATCAGCCAACTATTCACTGGCTTTGTACTTATGAATGTCTGCATGCCCCCAGGCCTACATGGATACATTACAGACCCAGTGGAGCTGGCTTCTCCAGATCACAAAGTGTATCGACGTTCATTTGAAGGAGAATGCAGCCTACAGCCAAGTAAGTGTTATAGTTTCCCCTATGTTTTCTTTTTTCTTTACTTTTTATTAAAGTGCAACATTTTTATATGTACACAATATACGTTTATCTTTGACACAGATAGACTTTTCAGCAGCCACCAGCAGTAAACTCATTAAACACTTGTTTCTTTTCACCCTTTCCTGAGGTACATGCCCAAATAGTATAATCTTATTTTTAGTATTAGTATTACACATTTAAAGATATCTTGTAGGGCATTATGTGTCCCTCTCCAGAACATTTTAATAACAGAAAACAGTCCAAGAAGATATGGTAATAATTTGCATTATGTTTATCTTATCCAGCAAATACGAGATTTCTCTATGTTTTCATGTAAGCATTCATCAAACATTTTTTTCTGCCATTTTCAGTTTTTCAAGGATGCCAATGAGACCTATTCAAAGCTGCAGAAGCAACATGAGAATATCAGAAGCAAGTTCACCTGTGACAAGAACACCACACTGGAAAACCTCACTGAACTCCTGAAACATCTGGAGGTATAATATCCATGAAATAATGTCCATATTTTCCTGTAGATGTGAAGCACAGAATGTGCTGAAGCTATTTAACTTGTTATTTTTTTGTTAATTTGACTCCCGATAACTGATGTATACCCAGTGGTCCACTTTATAAAATATGTACAAAATATATAAAAAATATGTACTTTTACCCATTCACAGAAAGAGAGGGAGCGAATCATGGAGAACAAGAGGCAAGTCCAAAGTCTCGTCAGCAAGTCTAAGTCGATTGTCAGGCTAAGGCCTCGCAACCCTGAGGAGAAGAGCAGCAGTCCTGTCATAGTCCAGGCCCTATGTGACTTTAAACAAGACCAGGTGGGATACATGTACTCTGCCATACATACAGACACACACTGGCAGAGAATGCGAAGCATAATTCAGTGTTTTATGTTTATATGTTCCATTTGTACTTTAGAAAAGTATTTTGAAAGGGAATGAGGGCATCCTGAAGGACAATGTGCAGCGCAGCAAGTGGCTTGTGACAGGACCTGGAGGTCTGGACATGTTAATTCCCTCTGTGTGTCTGCTCATCCCCCCACCAAACCCATTCAGCATCGGCCTCGCCAATAAGTGAGTAGCAGTGAATGGAAGGAATAGAGATCAAACATGGTCTGAAAAAGGTCTTGCTTAGTAGTTTGGCCATATTGAATGTCAGTGTGTATAGGAGATGAATGGGTTTATTAATGCATACATAGGGGTATATTATCCAGTTCTGCTCTCTTACTGTCTATTGCTGCTTGCTCTATCATTATGCCTGCTAAGACTGCAGATTCTCTTAAACTTTACAGGTGACTGATAAATTGTTCTGTTCCTTAGGAATGAGCAGTATTATCATGCCATCATGGACATTTGGAATCAGCTCTACATCAACATCAAGAGCCTCATGTCGTGGCAGTATTGCCTTAAAGACATCAATTACATCAACTCTCTCACTCTCAGCATGGTAAAATATCACAAGAATGCAGTTAACACAATAATTAACACATTAACATGATAGCACAATCATTTTTTACTTATATAATAATTTAAACCCAAACATCTGAAACATATGTTTGTAGGACTTCGCTCATATTCGGTGTCTTGTGCTTAAACTGACCCCTTTTTATTGTTGCGCAGCTGTCTAAGATGCGACCTGAAGAGTACCGCAGTATCATGAAAAGAATGGAGACTCACTATCAGGAGTTTTTGCGGACCTCCCAAGGTTCTGAGCTGTTTGGAGAACAGGACAAGGAAACTATCCAGAGCCATGTTGACAAAGCCCAGAGCCACTACGATACACTGATTATCCAGCTACCAGCTTATAGTGAGTGTAAAACGTATAATTATCTTATTGCTAAATTGTCATTCCATTAAGTTTGTGAAAATTGTTTTGCAATCTTTTCACTATAATTAAAACTATTCACCATTTCCACCGCCTAATAAAGAGGATGAAGGGGTGAAGCCTGAAACTGTACAAACAGAAACCAAGGCTCCAGTTCAGAAGATCAGCAAGACCACTGTCACTAAGGTCACCACCCAGGCTCCCCCACCCAGTTCTACCCTTAGCCTTAGCCTGCTCAGCGGTCTGCAAGAAATTCGGCGCAGACTGGAACTGGCTGAGTCTGGTCTCACCAGTCATCTCCATGTTCCCCTGGGGGACAACAGTGTGCATGAGTGCTCAGTGCACATTCAGAGGCTACAGGTATGTCAAACACAATTTTTATAACATAAAATCTAATTAAAAGCAAGATTCTTCTTTGGTACAAATATATATGGGTAAAAGAACAAAATTATAATTTAATTTGATAAAACCCCTTTATGTTAAAAAAAAAAACTAACTAAAACTAAATATTTTCTATCAAAACTAGGGATGTTCAATATTGGCTTTTTTACCGATATCCGATATACCAATATTGTCTAACTCTTAATTTCCGATACCGATATAAACCGATAC
>JAUBNQ010000009.1:12057345-12078945 GCA_032353495.1 Ctenopoma kingsleyae
GGTATATGATATCACATTATAAGAAGCTAAACAGCTGACAAAACTGATGCGAAGAACAAAAAACATCAAGACTGTTTTTCCTTCAACCAATTACACATAGCCAATGGCCCACAGTATTGTGAGTGTAAGGTAATTACAAGAGTCCTTTTTCATGTCTGTCTGTCTCGCTGCCTGTTTGGGTTCATCTCATTAGAACAGAGCTATTTCAGGTCGCCCTTGCTTCACCTAATAATGGTGACATTGTTGTTTGTGGAATGTTAGTGGTTTTGAGACAGAGGCCTGAAACAAAGATGTCTCATAAATGCAAAAGCAGGGGGATTCCTAACCAGTCTCTGCCCTTCTTGTTTGGCTTTTGGAGAATGTCTGCTTCGTCATGGTCTGAAGAGAAAACATTTTTAGACATAACAGTGTTGTTCTTTACTGAGTCCTTTTTGTTTCTTTTTGTGTAATTGTTTTTTTCTGTGGTGTTTGTCTGAGGTGGAACACACCCATGCTATAAGATTGTTCTCAGAGATTGGAAAATATATGCCTTCATAACCCTTAGCATCTGCATTTGTGGATGTAAATTCCAAAATCTTCCAAAACCTTTCTTGTTCTTTTGTTCTTTATTCTATCTTAATCACAGAACTATGTTAAAAATAGTTTAAAGCAGTTTAAAGCCTGTCTGCAGATGTATATGTTGAATCAAATGATTTAAAATACATTACGTGTGTTTTATGTGGCAGTGTTGTTACAGAGGCACAAGATTGAACATTCAAGATAGATTATCTCTCCTTGAAACTAACATTTATTTTCATTTTCATTCACTCATATTGACTTGTTTCCATAGAGATCTACAGTATGTCTAAAGTTTGCAGGGCCGGGGAGCAGATAAGGGCTCCTGCTGTGCCTCATACTACCTCAGACATCCAGGCAAGAATCACAACATTCAGTCCTGCCACATCTCCATGGTTACCGTGGGTCTGGAGGCTTGTCACAAAAAAACTTTTCTTCCCCCATGAAAGTGTCTCTGTCTACACAAAGGGGAAATAGGGGCAAGAGGAAACCAGGAATGGCTTCATCTTTGCACATCTCATACCTATAGGAGTAATTCAGTGTAAACCTGGCTGTAAAGTCTGAGCTGGAACACAGCTTTTTAGATTTGGGGCTGTCAGTGGCTTCAGACTATAACTGATAAATAAAGCTTATAAATAATTGCGTCAGAAGAATTTTAATTACTAGACGCAGTCAATGTTGACGCCATGGATTGTGACAGGAGTAATTGGTAATTGGTTTTATATAGACTGATGGCTGGGTTCAAGGACATGTGGACATTTTTCATTTCAACTCCAGTATTGATAGTCTACTGGGAACTCTTCTGCATAGATTTTCTTCCATTTTCCATGGTTGATTTTTCTAATACAGTACAACTTGTTAAAGCTTATTTTCAAAACTTATTATCTTTGTTTATTTTTGCTTGTCTTATTTCTTTAGTTTGTTTATTGCTGCTTTTCTTCAAGGAAGTCTTCTATGTTTTTATGTTTTTTTGCTTTTATGTTCCAGTTTATAGCATTTAAAACAAAAACAGCGCTATCCTGACAGAGAATGCATACACAAATGTGCTGGAATTAGTTTTCTTGCTCTCTCACAGAACCCCATGGACATTCAGAGATGATTAGTCATGCTGGAGTTGATGTTTTGCCAGACTCCTCCATCAATTGCCACAGGATGCTAAATGCTACTCACTCCATCTCCAATGTCGGAACTCTTCAACGGACAGACAGGTGGAGATTTTAATCTTAATTTCTTATTGAAAAACCCCAATAAACAGTTTTCACTGTTGAAATGTTCATTCTCAGTGGGGTCAACTGTAACAGTAGTCCAGTTTTAATGTTGATACAAAAAATAGAAGAAATATTTATTTATTTATTTATTATTTATTTTCCTCTTCACTTAAGCTCATCCGTGAATCAGTCCTGGCCAGAACATCCCATCCTGAGCCATCACTCCACTCTGAGTAGCTACCCCTCTGTCAGACAACCACCGCAGCACTCCATGTCACTGGACTACGGCCACCACTCTCCTCCTCTGCACCATACTCACATTCATCCTGCCCCAAATGCCCACAGTTCTCCTCGAAGCAGCCAGCGAAGCCGTATGGCTCGCTACGCTCTCAACCACAGTCCTGCTCAAAGTTTTGATGAGCAGGATGACTCTCTTCCCAGTTATGGCACAGACTGTCCAAACTCTGCCACCTCTCTGCTGGGAAATGTAACCATGGACAGGGATCTTTTAACCTCCATAGATGGGCAGAATCCGTCTCAGATGCAGCCCCCACAACTGCCTGAGAAGAGGAGGGCATCAGATGGAGAGCATTCGCTAGGAACAGCCTCCCCTGCCCTCAGTGGGTTCTCAAGTCCCCACAGTGGCAGCTCTCTGAGTATTCCCTTCCCCAACGTCTTGCCTGACTTGTCAGCTCAGACACCAGGCACAGTCTCTCATCTGCCAGGTAAACTAAGGTGTTCTAAAGAGGCTAATAGCCTCATTGGTGTCACTTCAGTTCGTTAGTATTCATTATAGACCGTGTGCTGATACTGTAAATGTTTTCATGTGATTTCCAGATGTACTGGCCACCAAGCAGGTTACTGTAAAATTTGTACAGGACACATCAAAATTCTGGTACAAGCCAGATATCTCCAGAGATCAAGGTAGACTTCTACTGTTAGCTTTTATTCCAAAGTAGTCAAAGAAAATTCTGCGGAACATAGCATAGCTTTACAATTATGTGTCTGTTCACTCAGCCATAACTGTCCTGAAGGACAAGGAGCCTGGTTGCTTCATCGTGAGGGACAGCCACTCTTTCAGAGGGGCCTATGGACTGGCAATGAAGGTGGCTACACCCCCACCCTCTGTTCTTCAACAGACCAAGAAAGGTAAGGCTTTCCACACTTCTGAAATTTTCTTATTTAAATGTTATATCTTGTTTAATATTTACATAAACATAACTGTAACAACGTAATAGCTATATAGGAGCTACAGAAGTAACTTGTTTTCACTTTCACCTAATGTTCCTATGTTTGTGTATAAATTAATGAACAAAAATAAGTAGTTTTGATAAAGCATCTTTAGATTTGTAAACATTTTGAACAGAAGAAAGTTTGCTGTTTCCAGTCGTTACGCTAAGCTAACCTAAGCACATCATCTCTTTCTGGGAAAGAAAGGAAATGCATGTTAAATACATATTTCCCCAAAATATTGAGAAGTATTGTTCCAGGTTTTATAGTGAAGATGTCAGGGATTGGTCAACCAGAATTCATGGGAATCATACGTCACAGAATCCCACACAAAGCCATCTACAGTTACAACTACTGTACTTGCCTTTGTGTTAGTCCTCTCCTCTGTTTGTGTGTGAGGGCTCCTTACTCTCGGTTTCTCTCCTGGGTATCATAATGCTGAACCAACCAGACCCCTACTGCCTTAGATGTACTGCTAATGTTTCACTCTTTAACAAAGGATGAGCCAGATCCATAAGCATACTGTGGTCCCAGGGCCTACTCCTGGGAAGCTCCCTGCCCCACATAACATTCTCTGGCCAAGCATTCTCTGGCCATGTTTCAACATGAAAACAAAGGCTGACTGAGTGATGATAAAGATACACACATCACTTTTTCTTGTTCAGAAAGTGACAGAGGATAATACACCCACCATAAAATATACTGAAAACAGGTTGGACTATTTATAAATAGTATTTTCTTACAGAAACAGCACAAGCCCACAAAGGATTCCCTTATGTCCTTCCTCTACCAGCTCACCACGGTGTTCCGCCTTCTCATTTTATCTCCCACTCACACCTGTCCTTTTGTTTGCACTCACCCGTCCGCAGTCCAAGAGCACCTGTGATGACATGACATGGCCTCTCTCCACACTTTCAGCTTAGGGCATTGTTGCCTCTTGTAAGTGTGAAACCCAACCCACCATAAGGAGCAGGCCTTTCTCCAAGGGTTTGTGTGGAAACATTCTTCACATAGACTCCTCCTGCCACCTTAGTGGTGCTCCTGTTGGATCAAAATCCCATTAATCTCTAGAGAGATTGAATGTAGCAATTTAATATGTTTTTGTAATTCCTAAATACTGGAAAATTGCAGTTGTACTGAGATAAATGCTTGTAGCGTTTATTTAGGTCAGGGTAAATCTAGGGTGTCAAATAGAGAACCGTGCAGCTAAAACAAAACACAGATTATTGTGAGGAATCACTTATCTCTCATATCTCTTCTATAACTTCTTTCTGGTCTTTTTTCCTAACAGGAGGTGATCTCTCCAATGAATTAGTACGCCACTTCCTGATTGAGTGTACACAGAAAGGAGTTCGGTTGAAGGGTTGCCCCAATGAGCCCTATTTTGGTGAGTCCCTGCTCTGTTAAGAATTTTTTTTTGCTTATAACAGCGACAGCTACTGACTGTTTGGCTACACTGCACCAAGGGCCAAGAATTAATTAACACTGCCCTCTATTGGTGTGTGACACATTGTACCAGCGGCTACGACAGGTGAAAACACTTGGCACTGTATTTGTAGGCTGCTGATTAATCTTTTTGTACGGCAGATTTCAATGACGTTCAGTGATAACTAATTTGGCATTGCACTGATTTATTTCATTTTTATTTTATGTTATTTTTTTTAAAAAAAAGGTATAGTAAAAACTAATTGATGTGACAATAAAGTATCAAATCTGATTGTAATTTTGACCTCATGTGCTCATATGTTTTACAGGAAGCTTGACAGCATTGGTCTGCCAGCACTCAATCACTCCCTTGGCCCTGCCCTGTAAGCTTATTATACCTGACAAAGGTACAGTAAAAATAACACACATGCAGTCACACTGTTTTTTTTTTGGAGAATATTATGGATAGGAAATATAATAAACATAATTTTGGTTTTGTGGCCTAGCTGTCTAGCCATTTAGTCATTTTATTTTTGTTTATGGTGGAGTTACAGGTTTTTCTAGATAATGCCACTGATAGTTTTGCTTTTCTTGTTCATAGATCCTCTTGAAGATGTTGTGGAGAATACCTCACAATCAGTCACCAACTCAGCTGCTGAGCTGCTAAAACAGGGTGCAGGTAATCAAACATCTAACATCACTTGCTATGAATAGACACTATGACAAAGAACAGATGACACTGTACACAACCCTTATGTGCAATTCTGTGACACTTTTGGAAATGAGTGCATCCACACATAGCCATTTAATCTTGGGCTGTTATTATGGACTTCACTTTGTCTGTGTCCCTAAATACACGTGCCCTAAAGTTATTTGCATCTAGCAGGTGTGATTCAAGTGCAATTTGAAACTGTGTCCCTGCAGCCTGTAATGTGTGGTACCTGGGCTCTGTGGAGATGGAGTCCCTGACAGGCAGCCAGGCCATACAGAAAGCCACCACTATGACTCTGCGCTCTGACCCTCTACCAACCTCCACTGTGGTCCACTTCAAAGTTTCCTCCCAGGGAATCACCCTCACTGATAACCAGAGAAAGTGAGCAGTACATACATTATGTGGCATATTCCCACCATAAATACATGTACAAGCTGAGATCTTATTTTCACAATAACTGTTGTCCTGTCTTCTTTTAGGCTCTTCTTCAGGAGGCATTACAATGTCAATACAGTCATATTTTGTGCATTGGACCCTCAAGATAGAAAGTGAGTACTGCTAATTTAATGTTTGAATACATGTCATTGAAGGGTTTCCAGAGTGCTGGTTATGGATATTGTAAGGCAAACCTGTTATTACTCCAAGAAGGTGTGGTATGACAAAATGTTTCCTAGGTAATTACAACTTGAGCAGGAAATTACATGAGCAGTGGAATATCAACAAATATATCCATGGAAATAACATTTGTATTTTTAGTGCTACTGAAATTCTCAATATGTAAGAGGGGGATCTGTATATAAGTGCTTATAATAACTAATTAATAATTATTATTTTCTATTCACTAAACATAGGTGGAAAAAAGATGGCTGCCTCTCAGCAAAGTGAGTTCATTTGTACTTGTTCCATAGCTACATCAGAACAGCTGTTAATGTTAAAGGGACCAGGTCAGTATTAAATTCTTTGCTCCCCGTCTGCAGGATCTTTGGTTTTGTGGCGAGGAAAACTGGCACTTCCATGGACAATATATGTCACCTGTTTGCAGAGCATGACCCTGAGCAGCCAGCGAGTGCCATTGTCAACTTTGTTTCCAAGGTGATGATTGGCTCGCAGAAGAGTAAGTAAGGACAGAGCTACTCAACTAGACAGACTTTCACTAAGAGATGTAAAGAAGGAAAGACTGAAAAGCTGAACAATGGGCAAAATGTAAGGACTTATGGTGGTAATGACATAACCCTGGATAATAACTGGATGTTACTTGTATAACAATCATTAACCAGCACCAGGACATCTAATTGCATCTTTTAAGAGAAAATGTATACCCCTTGTATTTTGCTATTTTTCTGTAAATGAGTGATTTAAGAAAATATCAAAATGATAAGAAATGTTTAATTTTTGTCCTACAGTTTCCCTCTAACATTTTATACAGTTACAGTTTATATATTCATTTTCAATGTATTTTAAGTACATACCACAAAGGCTGCTTTTTTTATTCATGCATAGCATTTTTATGGACAAATCAATAAAGTCCTACATTGTTGCATGTAACTTTTTTCTAATATTTAACCAAAACAAGCTTCATTAAAGCTATTAATAGTTTATAACATTGTAGCCTATGTAGAAGCAGCTCTTTGCTGCACACTCTCCAGCAGGCAGGATTTCTTCAGTTTATAATCTGCAAAAAAAGGTGCAGCAGATTTGTATAATTTGGACTCTGGGACAGGCTACAATGGATACAGGATTATCTTATTTTATCTATGCAATATAAAATTTTATTTTTTTAAACCACATCCTTGTGTACATGTGCAGCATGTGTGTGGCTTCTCTGAACCTGTCAAATCATTTTTATTCTTTAGATGTTTGTGATGATGACCACTTATAAAGCTGTTAGCAACATTTTAATGAAAGTGTGTGTGTGTGCGTGTGTGTGTGTGCGTGGTGAGATGAGAGAAACCATAGAAAAATATTTTAATTAAACCCTAATATATATTGACTTGACATGAGATGGTTACAAACATATCAGTACTTTGTGTAGAAGATAGTTGCATTCCATTTACAGCTGCCAGAATTTGTCCTTTGTATGAGGGTGCATAGCTGCTAACAGCACTGCAGTGTTTTCAATATGAAAAATATACATTGTATAGATCATTTTGTGTATTAAATTTGGATTAAAAACAAACACAACTACATTGAGAGGACAAATGTTGTCATTGCATTAGTGTTTTACTAACTAACTCAGAGTAAGGAAGGTGTTCAGTGTTAGACAAACTCAACCAGTCATCTGTCAATGACATATACAATGACATTGTGTACGAGATGATGACCAAAAAATATGTTCTTTAATTTTTTTGTGAGTGTGTTGGAGAGACATTTTATCCATAGAGGAACACACCACCACCGTAAAGCTCTGTGATATTTTTACATTGTTTATGTACACATTTCTTATCGGTTTCATGACCTGTCATCTGTACCTCATACTTATCCAATACCGTGCCTCTGTTTATAACATGCTACATGTGAACAGTTTATTTGTGTAATGATGTTATGTTGTTCAGTGTATTCTGTAAATAAAGAAAAAGAAACACTTACGTGATCTTGATGATCTGTCAACCCCTTTATGGCAAAGTTTAACATGGTCAGGACCAGTTACCAGGTACTCAGTAGACACCACAGCAAATTAAGATTTGTCTGCATTTACAATCCAGTTTTGTATGGATTAAACAAACGTGGTACAGTATGTTAAAGTGAACTTCAGATATGCTGCCTTGTTACCTGTGGACAGATGTTTCCCCAGTTTTCCTATGGTTTGATTAAACTAAACTGGCTACCTGTTCTGTCTGATGAGCTTATGGCATATTGTAGATGACTTTTGCATCATTTCTTATACATTTCCCTATCATTTAGGATACTTTAAAGTTTGCAAACCAGGTGCCCACTACAATTATAAATTAAGTTTCGTGGTTTTAGATCATTCTTCGCTGCAGTGTATTGACTGACCCACTCTTAGACACACTGTGAAAAATGTATACAGTTCAAGCCATTTCGGTAATGAATGAACCCCACTTTACAGCAACTGTACAAAAGGGAATATTTTCAGTTAATGTTTCAGCCAGCAGAGGACACTAGCAACACAAAACATTTGAACCTGCACATAAGTGGAGAGGTTTTGTGACGTGGCTCATTTTCCCTGTCAAAATTATTTTTATTAGCTTAAAAATGCAATAGTAATTGTGAAAGACCAAAGTGTACAAACTGCTTTTGATAAATCTGACACACAAGCACTTGGTGTATCTAGGTCTTATTTTTCTCTGTACATGTGCACATATCTAACACACACACACACACACACGTCGATTATCTCATTTGTGAAGTGTAGTAAAAAAGAATTTTACCTCCCTACAGGCCTGGACAAGTTGCTCTAATGGTGCTGAACAGGAATAAAATTGCAGAGCCTAGGCAAAGAGGGAGGAAAGGTGTAATGAGTTAGACCCTCCCTCCTACACCCTCACCGCTGTCCCTCTGCAGGTGGTGAAAGTGAAGAATTCCCGGGGAGGGAAGGAAGGAAGCAAAGGCCCAGGTGTGGCGACTGCAGAGAGCTCAGAGCCCGTCTTACTCTGTTATTTAGTGTAGAGTGGCCTCAAAATAAAAGAAGCTGGGGCAAGTCCAGAAAACCAAGCAACATTATTAGAGTACAGAGGAGCCTGTCAGAAGAGACAATATTTCACAGGTAATAACAGTGTATGTGAGCAAGATAAAACTATGCAACTCTAACTTGATACTGCAATAATTCCCCATCAATCTTGGTTTATGTATCTTACTATATATGGTTACCAAATTGATTAATGACGTAGCAGAACTATTAAAGTGTAAAAGACAAGAACATTAGGCTTATTTCCAAAAGCATGGTGGGCACTGATGAACCTCTGTGATACTGCTATTGTGTTGACATTTCCTACCTCAGGAAAGAACTGTAGCAAACACTGATTAACCCTTTCACATACAGTACACTTTCCGCCAGCTTTCCAATAAACTTCACAGATTTAAACCAAACCATTATAGCAGACTGAAACTCATTTTATAGACAATGTGGAGGGGAAAGGCCCTGTTTATTGGGTCACAGAACTCATTCTCATTCCTCAAGCACCCCAGCTCTGCAGAATTTTTTACAGACTCTTAATTAGAGGGACAAGGCTCATCTCTTTCTTCTGAGGTTAAACAAAGGTTCGTGAACAAAAATAGAATTTCCATTCTGGGATAGCAGAACAATTTGAGGACCTTGTTCAGTTATCAACAAATAGTGAAACCTGTATTTATATCAGGCAATGTAATAGTTAAGATCAGGTCGAGATGATTGAAGTAAAGGATTAACCGATGCTTATTGTTATTTAATAAATTGAAACTAATATTTTCTGTCTGAAATCTGCAAGTTGTGCGCCAAAAGCAAATGTCTTTCTGATGTTATCACCAATTCACTAAATAGTGACCCAACAATGGGAGGTGAGAAGTTACACAGCTCATATGTATACAGTGACTCCTGTTCTACTCCCAATAATGTGCTTGTTCAGGGGCCGTGGTCATAGTGAACTGCAAATGTATTGATTTATTATGATGAAATGGGATTTGTAGAAATTAAGAGGACTCTTCGTAATACTATAGAAAGTGGATCCACAGTTGTCTTTTGTTGTAGCTTTTTACCTAATAATTCTTTTTTGTCTCCATTTCAACAGCCAACCACATATTAAAACCAAAAACCAACATCACTTATAAAATAAATGGGGCATTTATTTGCATGAGGTATTTCCTTCTTCAACAACTGTAATTTTGAGTAATTCAACAATTTACTAACGGGGATCAATAAAATGTCATTATTATTATTATTATTATTATTATTGTTATTATTAATGGTAGATCAGTGTCAGTGAAAAAATGATACATTGCTCAGTATGAATAAATGACTTTTGAATTGTTTTCTGTTTCATCTGTATTGAATTAAAACACTCAAAGAAAAAAGTGATAAATGAAACTTACATAATAAAGTGTTGTGGATTCCATTATAAACTGTTTAAATATACTACATGTTCAAATTAAAATCATGCTTTCCATTCCTCAAACTACAAGGCGCAGCGACAGAGTGAATGAATTAGTGTGTGAAAAACAAAAGTCATTATGTTTTGCACATGTGAGACAATGTACATAATTGTGTGAATACATGTGTAATGCATGTACTGGAGACAGAGGAATAGGGATTGGAAGTGTTAGTGTCTGTGGGGGATTCAGGGCCCAAAGTGAGCAGCTCCAGTTGCAGCCCACTTCATAGCACTCTGCAATCTGTCAGGCTGAGTGCTGAGAGCTCCCCTCTTTCCGTCCTCCACTTTGCTAAAGCCTAATTACAACCTTGGACTGCCTCAGGAGCCAAACTTCCAGAATGGGGACCATGGGCAGACCACTCCAAAAAAAAAAAAAAAAAAAAAAAAATTAATCAACCTTGGAATTAGATAAAAGGTGGCCTTTGCCCTTTTGGCTCTTTTTTGTTCAGTGCAGCAAAATGAAAGGGAATAGACTATGAAATTAATCATAATGGAGATCTTTGTCCAATTCATCTGTGATGAGAGTGTTCTTGAAAAGCTCCCAGACAGGGGCAATTATACAAGAGACAATCATGAGACTGAGAGAAAAAAAGAATAATAGTGGCCGTACCAGACTTGTCATGTGATCTGCAGCAGTCTCATTACTAAACAGTCCCACCCCTTCTCTTTTACTCCAGCACACCTCCATACAGTATGTACCCACATGCTCTCTCTCTCTCTCGCTACGCACACACACACACACAGACACACAGACCCCCACTGCCATCCCAAATTCCAAATAAGAATGAGGAAAGAGCTGGTTGGTGTTTGAGAATAAGGGTTATGCACACATATGCATACACATTTTTTCTCCTAGGTTAACCCAGACATGTTCTGGAGACCTCCAGCTGATTAAACTATGTGCTTTTCAATCTGTGAGCTTTGGCCCTTGCTGTGGATTCTTGTGCTTTTCCCTGTCACTGCAGTAACGCCATCCACTGAACCCAGACAAAATAGTAGAGCCAAATGGTAGGAAAGCTTCCAAAAGAAACATTTCTTATTATTACAACAATGTGTCCTCAGTTACATTTAATGAAAAGATAATTATCTTAATAAATTATCTTGACTGGCTATCCATCGTTTTCTTCTTGCACTGGAATAATTCAGGTAAAACTATTAATTTCTTTACATAAAATGTGATTAAGTCAATTCGCCTCACACAAAAACATTTTCTTTCACTTTGAACTATATCTATTACATGAATTTCCAAAATAATAAGTGATTCTTTAGTAGTGTAAAGAACTTTATTGGCAAAAACCAACATTATCTTTGTGGCAAAAACAAAACAAAACATAGAAATGTTTTTGGTGAACTGACCTTTAAGTTATTTGCTGTGTTATAATGCTAAAAACAGTGAATGATATATAACAGGCAGTATAAAGATGGCATTAGGAAAATAAATGTTCACATATATTCAGAACAACAACCTGTGTTTGCAGAGGCAATGCAACTCGTATAGCCTGAAGTGCTTCTAATTTGTCCAAAACTTAAAACAGTGGAAAATTGCCCTGGATTAGGATTTGACCAGTAGTTGCGGTTGGCCACTATAGCCTTTGACAGCAGGTTATGTTAAACACATGTACAGTAATATCCTGTGTGCAAAAGCAAATTCTTCACACTCCCTCTTTATTGAGTGGCTGCTCTGTGGGACAACATTCCTACAGTACATTGCTCCCTTTGCTCGACGCTCTCCTCTGCTATGCTGAATATGCACAGGTGGCTGAGAGACCCCCTTCCAAAGAGCTTTGTGAGCAGAGCACACAGGAGATGGAGGAAAATCAGCAGACGTTTTTCAGCATATGAAACAAATGTTTGGCATTCCACTGAGCACTGCTCTGCTGTAGACCTGTCTGTTAACAGGCAGCAGTACGCCAGGGCTTGTTGGCAACTGATTTGACATTGGCCTCCAAGACATTTCAAAACCAAAGAGAAACTGTACACCTCACCTCTCCTGCTGTTATTCTTTTGAGGTATTTTGGACATTCTGTGCTGATGTATTCCCACTCTCATCTGTAACCAATTAATTGTGGATCTAAAAATGCTACAGATGTAATTAGCAAGGAATTTTCTCACATGTGGAGCACATGCTTTGTGGCACTGACAAATGACCAGAACAAGCTCAGCTATGTCGCACATCCCAACACCAAGTTCAGAGGTACAGAGGCTTTACTGTATGTGTGAGGAACACGGGTCACGTTGAATTATGCTTGGTTGCTGGATTTTCTTCATGTTCTGATCAAAATTGTTGTGTGTAGCGGATGTGCATGATCTCCTCAAACTATGACTTTCAAGAGTTGAGGTAAAAAGAGAGAGAAACTATATCTACACCATCTGCATACAGACACAAACAAGAGACATGTAACAGTAACAGTTAATAAAGCCAATGATTAATATTAACAATTTTAGATAATATTAATTTAAAAGCAGTTTATGTACGTAATGAAAGAAGTAGTGAAATAAGTCAAATGTAAGCTACTTATAAGTTTCAAAAGTGAAACTCTAATTACATAGGATGACATCTGAGTGTTATATTTGTATATAATATTACTTATAAATTAATATATCAGCAGCATTTTAATAATCTAATTGAGTTGGTTCATCAGCAAACATGCACCATATTGGAATAGAAGTATATTGTGGAGTGCAAATTGAATAAATGTATTCTGTTACATGGCGTATCATGTCATCTGTTATAGCTTATACTGGATCAAAAGCTCAAATAATCACATTATATATGGTTTGGTCACAGTTTATGTGCTTTAATGCATCGTCATGTGCAGCTGCATATTTGGTCTAAGATAAATGAGCACACATGGTGTTTACATACAGATGTGTGTACCACAGCGTTGAATACACACACCAAGGAATAAAGTGACTTACGGCAGACGAGGTCACCGGAGCCTCTGCAGTTCAGTGTCCCTGAACCATTACATTCTTCCTTTCACACTATTGGCGCCCCCTGTGAATGAAACCGCGTATAACAGACAGGTCTGCTCCTTAAAATCAGACCTGATCCACATTTTAACATTTGTAGAGATATTTGTCTTGGGTGGCATGAACATTTCCATGGATTTGGGTTTGCACGGTCTTACAACTGCTTTAATTATTAAATATATGCATAATCAAGAGCTCAAATTCTTATGCTAAGGTAAAATGTAATTTATTTTATTTATTTAAATCAAAATAAACCTTAAGTATGATTCTGCTAGACTGCAGAATAATATTTAGTATACGTCTACTATGTTGCTCTGATGGCTTTAAAGAAATAACGGAGCCAAGGCAATTCATCAGTAGACCACAAACTTTTCGGGGGTGTGACTACAGTCAACTGGGGTCTATATATTGGGATGTTTTGGCCGGTGGCTTTATGTGAATGAGAGAGAAGCTGCTCTGTGGAACGTGAACGCGGTACTCGCCTCCTCACTTTGACACAGTCTGCTCCCACACGCTACTATGGATACATGTCTTCGCGCACTTTGCATGACTTTTGTACTCGCCTCGTTTAGCCGAAGGTCAGGTGCGATCAGTCCGGTTATCAGGTGCGAGCCGTGTGATGTTGGAGCGCGACTTTTGTGTAAGCCTTTACCTAAGGACTGCACCGAGAAAGTCCGCGAACCAGGCTGCGGCTGCTGCATGACTTGCGCCCTCAGCTTCGGTCAGCCGTGCGGCGTGTACACTGGGAGATGTGGCTCCGGACTCACTTGTCAGCATCAGCCTGGTGAGACGAAACCTCTGCAGGCTCTGCTGGAAGGACGCGGGATTTGTGCAAACGCTACCAACAAGAGACTAACCGTCAGACCAACTCCTCCAGTCAATGAACTACCAGGTAAATGCTGTGGGTACATGAAATGTTATGCGTTCCGTGCGCGTTTTAGACAACTCATAATTGTGGATTACTGATTAACAACGTCTTGTAGTCAAACTTTCAATCACAATGAATGTGTTAAACAAGAAGCTGTGGTACAGTCACACCATTTTTCATGACAATATGGGAAAATAAGTCTAATAACTGTAGTATAGGAACGATTAGTCCTTTTTCCATGACATCACACAATAGATATCTAAGTTAAAGCCAAATAATGCGACTCATTAGATTTTCTTCATTCAAAGAAAGAAGAGGTGGATGAGACATTTTTGAATCACATTCAGCAAAGCTTTTTGTTTGACGCTGTGCAAAAAGTGCAGCTCATTATCAGAAAGGTGTACCTTTCCTCAGTCAGAAGACATCATCTCAGGAAATGCTTCTAAAAATGAACTACAATGTGTTTTAATGACATAAAATACCTTACATTGAAGATTAGATGTCCTGGTGTACTGTTTTATTGGTGAATAAATAAATGTTCCTCTCAAACTTCAGCAGAAAATACTGAAACTCAATATGAAGAGAGGAATTCCACTGGCTCAGGCCTTCAGACCTCATACAGCACCCACAGACCCTTGGGACCCCTGAGACCTCCACTTCACCTGTTATTCCCCTCTGCCAAGTCAGAGGTCCTGAGACGTGATCAGCACAAGAAAACCCGGAGCTTTAAAATGGAGGAGCTCCCAGGACCACTCATCACAGACCAACAAAACTTCTCTCTAGAGACTAAACAGGAGCCTGAATATGTAAGTACCACAACCAATATTTTTGTGTCTTCAGTGCACACTGGAGGAATGTTTTTCTGCTCTTCCTCTGTGTTTTGGTGTTTTTCTCCCCCTGCGGGTGATGAAATGTTTTGGGTAGCGGTGCTGACAGTTGGCAGACATCATGAGCAGTAGAACGGCATGGCAGTGAGCGGGTATGATGGCCCTGTGGCTGACCTAGGTCAGGCGGTTGTTTGGCCACAAGGCGTCCGCGTGCCGGGTGTACTGAGAGCCAGTGAATGATGGATCGGCCTATGTGAGTGCCTGTTGGGAAGCCCCGCTGCTATTTTGATCTTCTCTTTGGACAGAGAAGTAAGCACACACTAGTATTGGGCTTTGACTGGCTGCTTTGATTAGTGAGTGGAGTACTTGGATTTGAGGAGAAGCTTTTTGGCTCCATCTTTGAGCTCTTTGAATTCACTTTATCCTCTATCCTTTGTGTGAAGTGTAAGAGTTGTAAGTAGCTTTGGCATCTGTTAAGCCCCTTCAAGTCAGCCAGATGAATTCATTTCTCATTCATCACCTCTTTCATAAGGCAGCCACCATTGTTTAGGTATTACAGCAGGGCAGTGTGTGATGCAGCGTGAGCCAGCTTTGTTCACATCTCTATTTACAAACCTATCAAATCTATGCTGCTGAAAATACCTTGTGCTAGTGGCACCAGGTACATTTTAATTTGTTAAGGTACTAAGAAAGTATTCAAGTACTGGAGAAAGTACAGTAACTTCTTATGTGTTCCCTTATCTGTAGGGTCCCTGTCGGAGAGAGATTGAGAGCATTCTCAGCAGCCTCAAGATTACACATATTCTCAACCCCAGAGGTTTCCGCATACCAAACTGTGACAAGAAAGGCTTCTATAAGAAAAAACAGGTAAAAAGCACATTTGAAGGACTATCATTTAATATTAACTATATGATAATTATATATGTATGCATACATTTAAGGCGAGATTACACATAAATTGAATATGTGCATGATAAAAAATTTCAACTTGTTAACAAATTTCAAAGGCAGTGACAAGAAAACCCACACTTCCTTTTTTCTACAGGCTACATTAATAATGTTGGAGTTGAAGTCTAGTGACTCAAACTTTAGGTCTCCTGCAGCTCAATTACAGATTTGTAACTGTCCTCCTGTATTCATTGGTAGTTATTAGAGCCTCATCATTGCACCACCACACCAGTGAGGTAGACCCTAGTCACTGGGTCTGGAGACAGGAATCACAGGGGCCAAACCCCAGTGGGGTTGACGACTGGGACGATGGCCGTTTAACGGGAACCCTCCCAGGGAGACAGACGTCAAGGTGGCTACCGGCACCCAATGTGCTCGCCCCATAATTGCTTGCATGCACAGAAATAGAGCTGCAGCCATCCCCACACTCACATGGTTCACCCACGACCGGGTTGTAATAAATGAGTGGTTCTGACGCATTCATATGGAGGCACTTAGGGCTCCCGCGCCACTGCATCACCAAGGGAGCTTTTCTTATTACATAGCAGTCCTTCCTGCTTAATGGACATGTTCTCTTTGACTTGCAATCATCTCATAACCAGCCTCACAATACCGGGCCCATTGTCTTTGTTTATGTAGAATGGACCTAGTGTGCTGTGCTGCACCCTCAGGCGCTGAAGGAGTGGCAGACTTTTCACATTGGTCAGTTTAATTTGGATGCTTGCACGATTTTAAGCAAAACCATCTCACATTACAGCTATTAATAGCAGTAAATGTGTTTTTTGAGCAATGAAACACACCCTGAATGGTGAAAACAGGTACTCTTTTTTCAGTAGATTGTGCTTAAACCTTTGATTACTGTTTTCCTGCTATGCAGTTTGCAATATTTGCAGCTGAAATGTTAAACCCCTTATGATATATTTTTTTGTCCACACAAAATGCGCCAAAGAGAAGAGATGTGAAAAATGAATCATAAGGATCTTCTCTTTCTATAGTTTTTGTGGTACCGTGGTCTGAGAGCAAGATAGTCCTACTTCAACTCAGCTGAAATATTGAACTAAATAAGGATGTCTTCTCTTCTGATCAGCTGTGACTCCACTGTGGAACAGCAGCACAGTTGCTTTAGCCCTTAAAATGAATGGCTGCATGTTTTACTAGAGTGGAGGTTGACCTTTAGTAAAATTGGCAGTAAAATAACAGCCCTTGGGTAGCTCCACAGACTCTGTAAGTCATTTGTAGTAGGCTACCCATAATTTGGAGCTGTGGGGTATAATCAGCAACAGATGATTCGTACTGGCCACCAGCTTCTGAAAATAGATTTTGGTTCTCAGTTGTTCACAAACGGGACTAAGCAAATATTTTACCAGGTTTCTGTTTACCTTTAAGGTCTCTATATGTGTGTGTAACAGGAGATAGACCATAAAAGCAGCTCAAAATACCAGAGTGTGTTGGATAGCCAAGGCTGCATTGACTCAGCACAATCTAACCATTAATGCCTCTTATTAACTATTGCTGTACTACTTTGTCGAGTAAAGTTGCTTGTTACCCATAATGCAGCATATTTAACTTGGTTTGCACATTTAGCTGCTTCCACTTCTTAAGTTCTCTTTCATCCTTTCACCTTCTCCCTTCCTTCACTTTCAGTGCCGTCCATCCAAAGGCAAAAAGCGAGGCTTCTGTTGGTGTGTGGACAAATACGGGCAGCCTTTGCCAGCTTTTGATGGGAAGGAGCGAGGAGACGCCCAGTACTATAACTCTGAGAGCCAATAGGAGCAGAGCAGGATGGAGGGAGGGAGGGTGGTAGTGAGAGCAAGAAGAATTGTAAACAAATGGAGACACTGAGGATATTGGGAGAGAGGTCAAAAGATGGTTGAGCCGATATATGGATGTTTGGTATTTCTATCTGTTGCCTGTGGGACCTTTTTCTGAGGCAGAGCAAGGGGAACAGAGGAAGAGAACAAGGAGGAAAAAGCCTCTGTGTTGCAGATAGTCTGTACTTTCCTGCAATGGAGGGATCCTTTTGAAGCAATTTGTCTCTGCCCCAACCTGGACACCTTACAGGAAGAGGATACACTTACAGACTTTATCTCAGATTATAAAACACAGAGATATTTGTATTTGTCCCAAACATGGATGAGAGTGCTTTTCATGTACGCACAATTAAGTGGCATTGCACATGTATATGTATGATGTATGAAGTGTAATCATAATTTGTATGCTTATGATTTGTTATAATGACATGTGGTCATGACATCCATAAAATATGTATGTTTGAATACAGTATGTCTGTCAGAGTAAGCATGCAGTGCCTTACTATGAATTTGTATTTTATGAATTCCATTTTGCTTCCTGCTCCTCAGGGAGTTAGACAGGACTGTGCAGCTCAAAGACTACAGTGCATATACATTTTTTTATGCTGGAGCTCAAGCTTCAGAAAGAAAGAGTTCAAAAATGTGTTATATATACTGTGGTAGTTATTGTTCTGTTGACACTTTGCATAAGCTGAATTTTTGGGATAAAGGCCACAAACCATTATCTCTGGTCACTGTCTAGCCAGTGATAATTTACATTACTTGCCTTGCAAATATGCTGTTTGCATGTACAGTGCAACCCTCAGGTCTATTTTTACTTAATAAAGGCAGTATAACTTTATCTCTTTGAATATGAATGAAAAACACATTAAAACATGACTCATCAAAATGATGAAATGACATTTTATTTGGATCCACATACTGTATATACAATTAGAAGACTATATACATTGTTTCAACAAAACCATTAATGGAATAGCAGCATTCCTGGCAGAGTATACACAGCAAACAAAGCATATACACAAGTTAATCATAATAAATACGAGAATAGATGACAAAATAAGTCACAAAACACCACAATGAACCTACGGGTACATAAAAGGTGAGAAGGGTGTAGCTGAGAATAGCCCTCAGCAGCCTCTGCTAAACCTGTGGATGCAGGGACTATTAGAGGTAGACAAATGCAGAACAACCTACTCCCAAACCTCACAGTGGCTTGGATGAGCCCTGATATGTTTGTGCTTGGCCGCTGTGCACATACTTGTGGCACTTTAAGCATTTCCCCAGTACCCATTAAGGAAACGCCAATGGAGATACATTCAGACAATGTCAACATGCTGAATGAATGAGCGTCTGTGTTGTTTTTTTTACAGCGCACAGCTCCACTTATGAATGAATTTTTAAAAAAATCCATTCTGAAGACTCCTAAATGGGCTTGGCATAGCTGCGGACTTGTGGTTTTGAGAAATGGAGTTATTAATTCAGAAACACAAATGTGTACAGTGTTCCCCTACTTACAATCGAAAAAAATAGGCAAACATATTAAAAAAAATCTATAAATGACAAATGGTTAATGAAAGAATATACATGGTAGGAATAAATAAGCCTTGATACATACATCATGTAAATAAAATGAGAAGGAATGTCCTCCTTTGAAATAGCAACATTACATTTAGTATTTTTCTATCTGTTATTTAAGAATCACACTATCTTGTGTATGTGTTTGTGTATGCATCAGTGTGCGTGTTTGTGTGTTTATGAGTGATAATAGTGTTCATTCCTCAGTAAGCGACTTCTTGATGACATTCTGAGTCACCGAGCAGGTCCTGGGATCCTGGAATCTTCTTCCCATTCCAGGAAGAGACACACCAGCATCGAGCAGGCGGTCCAACCAGAGATGACTCGCACTAAAAGAGAAGCAGAGATTGGGTAACACATGAACACATGAATCGACCAGAAGCTCAGGATCGGTCTCTTCCAGCAGGTGGAGTAAATTATTTTCTGTGTTCTCACCTGCTTGGCCTTGTAGAAGCCGTGCTTGTCACAGTTGGGGAGGTAGAAAATTGTGAACTTCTCACCCAGATTCTGCTGAGAACTGGCTATCCTGTCCAGTGCTGCATGTAGTTCAATGTGACAGGGACCCTGTGTACACACAAACAGATAAGAACTACAAGCACTTAGGAACATGAAAAAAATCCAATTCCTTAAAACTAGGTGCTCCCTCTTCTGGAATGACAGTATATTTCTTTGAATCATCTTCACAAGTCAAAGTTTTTTCCCCCTCACCTGTTGTACCAGTTTGTTACGGATAGCGTTGACCTTGGCCTTGATGCTCTCTTGACCCTCAGCTGTGTCTTGGTGGTCAAAAGGAAAGTTGAGACCCAAGAAGTGGTGCAGGGAGCCATGGTCAGGGATTCCATCAGTTTCCTCTGTACAAGTAAAATAAGGTGTTTAAGAATACTTAGATTATTTAAAATATATCTTGTTTTTTTTGTATATATATATTTTTTTAATCAGACATGCAAATAATTTGTTTTGGAAGGTTTCATTTGTTGCTTTGAGATTAAAGTGTAACATTATATAAACACAAAGTAGGACATATTAGCAATGAAGACAAATGACAAAATTTAAAAAAACAAGATTACCATGGCCTAGGTCTTCAGCACAAACACCCTGTCCTCTAGTGAGAGCGTGGAGAGGTCTGACCTCACCGGGCCTTGGAATACAGCGGAGCCCCTCACCACAGTGAGCTGTGTGAACCCCACAGGACGCCCCTTTCTCCAGAGCACAGGCCATGCAGCAGCCGCATCCAGGCTCCCTCAGCACCTGCTTGCAGTCTGCTGAGATGGCAGGACAGTTGTTCAGTTTCTCTTGTGTACAGGGGACACAGCGGATAGGCTCTGGTCCCACCACTGGGGATGACCTCACAACAGCTAAGACAGCCAGACCCACTGCTGCCACAAATGTCAGCTTCTCACATAATCCAGGCATCTCCAGTATTCAAATAAATATTTTCTTCTTTTTGGTCTTGTGTTTTCAAATAGCTCTGTATGACTGTAGTTTTCTTTCTAGTGATGTCCCCAAACCAGCAATATTTATATGGACATCTGGCCTCCAGAGAAGTTAATGATTGACACCGTGACCACACATATAAAATATTTTTGACAAAGCTGTTGTAAACGGTGGATGACCCTGCTTGACGTAGGTAGATCCAGGTTCACAAGGTCTGTTGTCAATATTGACTTTGGAACATAAAGTGATTGTACATCAAAACAACCCTGTTTTTGGGCCACAAAATTACTGATCTTTGTCTGTGCCTTTGAGGTTATGAAAACAATCACATGAATACTGAATTTTGAAGAAATGTATCAAGTTGTGAGTAATGAATAACATCCCCAATAACAGATGTTAGATATTACACAAATATGAAATAACTAGTGATTACAACAACTTCATCATTATTGTCAAACACTTATTTTGTGAAGTAATGCTGACAGATTGTGTTTTGACATGAAAACCCTTTAGCCTCTTCGGTGAAGGTTCCTCTTATCAGAAGACAGATAAACAAGATCATCCCTCTTTAGTATTGCATAACCCTAACATTATGGAATATGCTGCCAGAAACATAACATGTTTGTCTGAAGACAGACAGTAGTAACTGGTAGTTTCCTCAGTGTAGTATTTGTCATAACTATCTATAGCAAATGCTAGAGACCTCATTTTACCATATGTGTGATATACACACCAACACCTCCCATAATATGTATTTCTAAAACTACCATTTAGTAAAATATTAGTTTAACCCAGCACTCCTGATACATAAACGTTCCCTCTCACACTCCAAATGTAATGTTCTTAACTAAAAAGAAACCTGCCTGTTTTTTGTTGTTAGACGTTAAAATTGGCAACAGTACATAAAGTTATAAATAAAATATTACCTTGATTTACTGCTGCTACTA
>JAUBNQ010000009.1:12087675-12120065 GCA_032353495.1 Ctenopoma kingsleyae
AAGGGTCCAAACTCAGAAGCTCTGAGGACAAACATCAACTTTAACTAAAACTGAAATGAATAGACTCAAAACCTGAGTTTAAATAGAGTAGAGGGGCTTAGAAATAAATCTTGAATGAAAATTATGAAGGTTGCACAGAATGCATTTATATGTCTCCCTTTTGTCAGTGAAAAGGGAAGACGGATCTATCAGTAGAAAAAGAAAATCATCTGTATTTACCTGTACTCTGGTGATATGCAGGTACATGATACAAGCTACTAGGAAACAGATGCAGAATACAAGAAGAGCTAGTACCACTGTGCCCCTGAGTGGAAAAAAGGAGAGAGGAAGTTGTTGGGCTTAGTTCGAAAGACCTGAGTAACTGAAAAATGTCAATTAGAGACAAAAGGAACATTAGAGAACATGAAAATGTGTTGTACATACTGTGGTATGATTAGAAGATATACAAGGCCAAACAAGGCAGCTAGAATCAGAGAGAGGACCACTGCACTGGTGAAGTACTCATCAGGAACCTGGTGGTACTATGTGATGCCAGAGACCGAGTAAGAGTGAGTAACATTATATTTTGAGGTTCATTTAGATGTATATCGTACATCGACATCATGTAACAGTAGTTTCTAACGTTCCTCACCCTCTGCTCACGTTCAGAGCACTTATACATGAGTGTAAGAAAGTTGAGGTCTGCCGTGTCTGATTCGGTCTGGCGGGCCTCTATCAGCCGACCGATGTAACGGTTGACCCGGGTTCGGGGGCTGCTCTGGATCATGTTAGCCTGGTTAGCGTTGGAACGATTCCTCAGCTTCTGCGGAGCCGTCCGCATGGCCCTCCGCTGGTGGCACGAAAAAGAAATCTTCATTGAAAAGGTGAAACTTAAAAAACATGATAACAACATATGATAAATAGGCTACAGTGCAGTACTCTGAATTTGCTTCACTACTGGAGTATTATCATATTAGGAGCTAAGGTGAAAAACTGTCAACAACAAACACAGGCACACTTTCAAATGAGTAAAGTGTCTTTGAATTTAACTTTACATTACTGAATGCGCATGCTGTGTCTAAGAATCTTCACCAGCCAAAGTGAGCACATTTGCAAAACACTGGAGCAAAGCCAGAGTTAAAATGGCTGTATGTTTGTCTGTGTGTGTGTGTCTGTGTACATGTAAGTGAGTGTGAATGCTAAACAAATTGTGTAACTGAGTGGCACAATAGGGGAGAAAAAGGTGAGCAAGGATCACCAATGTGTTCATGACATTATGACACGAATGTGTACAGTTCACTGACTTCCTTGATTCCTCATTATTTTCTTCTTTCCTTCTTTCTATTATTCCCTGCTTCTCCCTTTCTGTCCCTTCTTTACTACATCTCTTGCTTTCTTTCTGTATATTCTTCCTTCTTTCTGTCTTACCACCCTTTCGTCCTCCCATATTTCCATATATCCTTTCTTAATTCTTTCCTTCATTGTATTCTTCTTCAGTTTCTTCCTTCTTTACCTGCTTCTGTCTATTCCCTGCGTCAGTACTTCTTGCTTATTTCCTTCCTTTCTTCGTATATTCTCTCTTATCCTTTCCTTCTCTCTCTGTTTCAGTATACAACATTCTACCTTACTTCCTCACTGGTTTTGCTGCTATTCTTTATTTGTTCTTTCCTTTCTTCCCTACTTCATTTCCTGTTCCTGTTTCTTCTGCCCAAATTCCACTGTGTTTTTCTTTCTTTTATTCTTTCTTTCTCTCCCCTTTTCCATCCCTTATTTCTATGTACCTTCTTCACACTCTTGTTTTTATTTCCAAGGCAGCAACACATACAGAGCTCTCTGTATGACCCATATCATGCTCAGTCGCACAGTACAAATTATGCAGTCATGTGTGCCGCACCAAAAATCGTATTCATTCATCCTGTGTCCCTCATAACACTCCCAGTCGTGCCTTGAATGTATATGTCACTTGACACAGCTGAAGAGTGCATGGCCTGAATGTAAAATTACCATTCAGAGGAAGGTGTACGTATGACTTAAAATATTTTTCCTTTTCCTTTTTCCATTTGTCTGTTTTATACTAATCTGCTTACAGTGTATGCTGTGAGAAGTTGTCATTACTGGTAATGTAGACATAAGGGCAGACACAATCATGCTGTGTGAGGGATAGCTGTACTGGGTACAGCTACTGAGGGCAATATTATAAGAGCAGGAAGATAATGCATAATCAGATGTTTAGAATTCCAGCAAAACAACTCTAGACACTCTCTTTGTGTGCTTTTATCTAAAATTGTGTGTGCTACACAAACCAACACACACAAACTAATTTTGGTATACTGGTGAGGACACTGTTTTGACATAAACATATTCCCCAGATACTTGTCCCAGCGTTAAGTATAACTGCCTCATGCCTTGCCAACTGTTATCTTAGTCTTAACCCAGAGATAAATAATTAACCTTGTGAAGATTCTTTTGCTTTCACTGTTTCCCAAAAAAGTTTTGGACCTGTTTCGTTTCCCCAAAATGTGATGAATACATAGCACAAACCAATCCTGCAAATCTGGATTAAAACAGCTGGTGTAAGAATTGTACAGATGCCAGGCCACAGGATTTCTTTCCAGGCACACAAGGTCAAATAAGCTTTTTGACATTTAGCCAGATTGCTAGTGTCACTGACAGCATATGCAAGGGAAATGGTATGTTGGTCTGGGGCAGGAGCAACATGCTGAGGTTATTATAGCTGATAGGATTGTGTGCTCTGAACACATCTAACCATCACTCCCTATCCTCTTACAATATACATTCCGCAAAAGCCACATTTTTATACAGTTATGCAGTTGCAAGAACAAGTTTGTGAAGCCTTTTGAACCACCCAGAAGTGTGTTTGAGTAATTCAGCTAATTTAAAACACATACTGTACATCAGCAGGGTTTTACATAACATATAACATGCTAAAATGTTCTCATCTTAAAATGTTAAAGACACACAGAATATAAGAATATAGCTCAAATAAAATAATACTTGCTGCACAGGTCTACAAAGAACTTTTCTTACTTACTTAACCATATATGTTTTTATAATACCCTAAGTAAAGAAAGTTGTATTTTTGGTCGTGGTTTAAATAAAGAGATGATTTAGAAATCCAGGTAATTCAAACAAGCCTTTGCTATACACTGTCTATTCCACAATAGTGGTAATTGTTGGAAACCAGACATTCAGACTGTGTTTCTATTTATGTAAATCACAGTACGAACAAACACAGAAACGTCAACACAGACACTGAGAGTTTATACCTTATCACCATCCTCGCAGTTCATGACATTGGAGAAGGGAATCTCAGCCTTGAACATCTTCCTGCAGTGCATAAGCTGCACTAGTAAGTAGCAGACAGTTTTGAACTTCATCTTTTTGGCGGGCTTTATATCCGAAAGAATCAATCCTGGGAATATCTGTCACCAGATAAGAAATGGGAACAAGGATTAAATTATACATATGTCAGGGTCTGTAACTCATGCACAGGCACTGGACAGCACGGACGTGCAAACATTCTCATGCACACACATGCATGCAATCACTATTATCAGACTCAGGATTTTAAGTAGAAATGGTGAAAATAATGTAGGTGAATCCCTTTGGTGATTTAATATGATAATAGTTTTAGTACTCTGATGCCCTCGTTTCATTTTATTTCAGAAAACTTGGTAAAGATTAAGCACAGGTTGAAGGCTTTGAGGAAATGTCTGAGTGTCATTTCTAGTAAGAAATATATATTTTGTTTGATATAAAAGGTTATGTGCTCCTAAGCAGGGGTAATTAAAGATACTATAGCTGAGTGAGTAGGAGCCTATCTAGTACAGCATGGTCAGGGCACATCTTTCTCTCAGCCATGTCTTTGATGTAGTCTAACCATCAGCTCTATTAGGAGGATTAGCAAAGTCTTTAGCATATCAAAAATACACGCAACTGGGATGTTACAGATTCACATAGGGATCTGTGTCACCTATGTGCAAGCCTTAACTTACATGATATGAAAACTACTGCAAGAAAGAATGACAAGAGATGAGATAAAAGGGAGGAGAGGAGAGGAGAGGAGAGGAGAAGAGAGGAGGAGAGGAGAGGAGAGGAGAGGAGAGGAGAGGAGAGGAGAGGAGAGGAGGCCTGATGGATACAGAGACAAGACTGAAATTCCCTCTCCAGCTGCTTGTGCCACATCTGTTGGATGTTTATGTGTGACACACACACGTTTTTTGTAAGTTTGACGAACTGTGCAGATTTGAGATGATATATGCCACGGGCTGTTTTTTTCTGTCTCTTTAAAGGCTCTATCCATTACAGGCTGGATGTGGGATCAGCTCAACGGCAAATGTGTGAGAGCTCCATCATGTAATGCTGAATACCGTATTCACACTGTATTTCTATTTGAAGAACACTTTTGTAGATCTTAGCACAAAAGTAAAGACTGGTGAAGATAAGTCAGATTTTTCAACCTGGCCTACTCTGACTTACCATGTAGAGCAATTATTGTGGGATAGCCTGTGACCTGTAGAAACTGTTTAGGTATTAGAAGGCTGAGCTAAGGGAAGGACTAATGAACGCTCACCTTAAGTTACATCTGTTTCACAAATATTGCTTTTATCTTAATTATTATCTTTATATAAATACATGCAGTATTTAGAATATGTTTCTAAGAACAGAACAACTATACAGTACCTTCCGTCTGTGAGATGGCACTATAAAGAAGGTTTCAATTTCATGTTTTTGAAGGAAGGCATTCCTTTCATGACCATTTCCAGGCTCCACCTCATAGTCTCCATTTAGGCACTCCAGAGTAGATCTGGTGATGTGGACTTTACTGTGACAGGCAAAACACACAACACAAAGAGTCTCATAACAGGTACAGATGCAACAATTAGATACATATGGTTGAAAGTGGTGTGTGCAGTTCATCTAGAGAAGAGGCAAATGCTACAGAAGACTGTCAAAATTAAGGTCTGAATTCCTGTTCCTGTTATGTTTATGTAAACAAATAAATATTTAACTGTATGGTGCTTATTTCCAATGTGGCAAAATAGGATTTGAAAAGACAGTGTTATATCACATACTTTGATTGTTTGCTTTATTCTGTGTGGTTTTAAGTGTGGAAATTTTTACTTTGAAAAATTATTATTTGATTTTGACCCCAGGTAGAATAATAAGTAAATTATGAAGAATAAAAAAATAAAACCTACAAACATGAAGAATAAAGGTTGATATATTTCAGAGCACCACTGTAGAGCAGGCAAAAAAAAGTGTTGGCCATAGTTGCTGAGGCTTGTAAACTGTCCAGTACTGACCCAGGTAGCCCTCCAGCCTCCATCACATTGGCCAAAGTTACGTCGTTGGACCAAACATCATACTGCCACTTCCGGAGGCCCAGTACTCCACACAGCACTCGACCTGTATGCAATCCCACACGCATGTTTAAGTTGACTTCTGTGGCCTCAGCTACTGACCTGCAAGAACAGAACACACGGAGTGGGGAGAAGGGGGGGTTTCAAGGTCACACTTCTGTCTATAGTTAGTAAAAGCAGACATAATCTTTTTATTACTCACAGTCAAACAAATAATCAGAAGAAAATTGTGAGAATGCTGAAATGTATACAAAATATATGCAGCATAGTACTAGTACTACACAAGTAGTATACAACACCAGTCAATGGAAACAAGAACTTTCAAGCTCAAAAAATAGTTTTTTTCTCCATTAAAGCCTTTTCTCTCAGCCAAGTGTAGTTCTGCTTTCTCAAATGTTCAGTGTTAGAATTCACTCGCAGCACACATGGCTAATCTGTCTGCAGTTTGCCCTACTTGAAGTCTCTCGTTGTGGACTCATTGTGGAGCTTTAAATAAAATTAAAATATAGCATAAGATTACAGTTTCTTTCAGCCTCTACAGTGCCTGCTTGGAAAAATATTCTGTTGGATGGATAAAAAAATATTTCATTCGTTTACACTAATACATTATATTATCTTTTCATCACTCTAAAGTATAAAGTCATACAAACTACATAATGCTTAGTAAAAAAACGCAGTAATATGATCACTCACGTTATGGTGTCAATCATGTCCAGACCCATCTCTACACAGCAGTGCGCATGGTCGGTCTTGGGTTGGGTCAGTCCAGAAACACAGTAGTAACAATCCCCTAGGATTTTTATCCTGCGACAGTGGTTCTCCTGTCAACAAAAGAGATAGAATGAAGAAACAAAATGTGATTCTGTGTCTTCCTCCAGCAAGGATGAACCAGTTGGTAACTAAATTCATCTCAACCTCCCAATTTCATCAAATACAAATGGGTACTATAGCAGGATATGCACTTAAAGTGCTAAAATGTGACTTTTAGTCATTATGGTGAGCTTTGTAATCTTTCAACAATTACAAACCTCTCTGCGTATATATTGGCTATGCCCAATAGTTATACAATACGTCTAATTGTCCCTCTTTTGTCTCTTCTTTTCTTTAGCAGTATTCATCCAGTTAAATCAGAGTCACATGTGTAGTGCTTGGGACCAGTGGTATATGAGTTACTAACTCACTGAATTGTACAGTATATTGATCCATATCCATCAATATAATTTCTAATATAGCATCAAATTATCATTTTTGCTGCTCTTACTGGGGCCAACTGAGTTTATGGTCAGTTTAGACCATAAAGATGTATACTTAAACAAAAATTGTTATAATTCACTTCAATGTTTTTATTAAGTTCAAAGTGAAAGCTGAATGCTGATCACAGGTTACTGTAACAGATATATTTTGTTTGTATTACTTTGATACATTGGAGTAAAGAAAAATTACTGGAAAACAAAATAAAAAGAAAACACTGTTCCAGCTGTGTTTAAGCCTTAAAGCCTGACAAACACATACAAACTAAATGAGATCAGTCCAATCAAAACTGTGCATTCTACCACCCTTTGTATTAATACAAGGCATTTATTGAACACACTGTTGAAAGAACTGAACTGCACATTGAAAACTTACAGATAGTGCTGAGTCAAATTACTGTTCGTGCCAGTCTGGTTGATGGCATAGACATAAAGATGTGTCAGTGTTGTCATTTAATTCAAGTCAGACAGATGAAGGCAACAGAAAGTTGGCTTTTTATGACAATTGCTACATATGTGTACTCAACCACATTTATAAAGGTTTACAGCCATACTACATCAGTGAAAGATACATCAACTCCACAACAACTCCATATTTAATAGATACCTATGACAGCTCAATTAAGGTGTGAATTATCATAAAATAAGATAGTACAGTATTGTCACATATGTTTTGACTTAAACATATGCTGTGCAAACTCAAACTGAAATTGTTCCTGCCATGCAGCGCTAAATCAATGGATCAGTCTTGCTTTAGAGAATAAGGTGAGTCACTCTTTCACTCTTTAAGGACAATGCAATGGTATGAAAGGATGGCTTACAAATATACCCCATTATTAGAGGATATGAGCAACAGACATTCATTTCACCAGAGAGACCAAGTAACTGTGGATGCCTTCTCATAACCCTTTATTGTTTCCATGGAGCTAATGGGATGGCCGGCCGCGCATGTGAAGAGCACAAATACTCATAATTATGCACATTGGTGCGTAGAAGACAAGATGAATGCTCTATTTTTAACATGCAAGACATGTGTGTTTCAGAAAAGAAACATCACTACTGCTCGTTAGTAGCAACAACTTCTACTTGTCTAGAGTTGCATATTGTGGTCATCTGAGTGCTCAGTGGCAGGGAGGTACATGTGCTGCTCATGTAAAATAAATTCTGTGATGCACAGGTACAAAGGAAAGAACACATCAGCTGTGAAATTGGGTAAAGAGAAACATACCCTGTTGACCAGCTCTCTACAAATTTACCTAGAAATTACAATTTCTGTTAAAATATTATTTGTAAATATTCATTTCACAATTAAAATACTAACTATAACATATAATAACACACTGATATGTACCCAGCTACAGTAGCTAGTTACTTAAAATTGGTTTATGTTAATTTTGCTCACTCTTTACTGTACATATGCAGAAATAATAATATTCACAGAATATGTCTATATTTCATACACGCTGTCACATTGTAATATGTCACTTTACTCTGTAATGTTTGGAAACTGCACTACTAGAGACTGGTCTCGGATGTCTTACAGCTTCTGGATCATCTTATCAACTGTCTGGTTTGTTTCCTGTCCTGCTGCAGTATAAAAATAAAAATATTTTCTTTAATTACCAAAATAAAAACCTATGGAAAGTATAATGAATAAAATAAATAACAAAATATCATAGTTTAGAGGTAATTTTCCAGAAAATACAGAGCTATTTACAAGCTATGCACATTGCTCTATTTCAAATAGACACCTCAAAATGGATGTCTATAATATGTGGCTCACATATTGTGAATGGTTATTTACTAAAAAATGTAAATTTGGTATCCTGCGAGCTGGATCTTAATGTATTCAGTCGTACAGTGGCTATTGAAAATCTCTGTGATGACACTTAAATGTTCTCCTCTCAAGTCTCTCTCATTTTTATTTGACTATAAAAGCTTTTTATTGTAACAAAGCCAATGAAGTAGCTCGGGTCATAGTGGAGCACTAACAGATGGCACCATAGTGAGGCATGACTGAAGCTACAGGATGCAGGGGAAGCCTTGGTACTTATACAGTCTCTTACTCTGTATTTTTCCTGTGCTAATCTCTACTGTGAGGGTTTAGGAGCTGATTCAGACCCAAGTAGGATTACTACTGTCATGTGACTGAAGCATTGTGGGCAATCTGAGTGGTCATCAGCATAGGGTATGGTTAGAGTGATTAGACACAGGTAGAGTTTAACACCTTTTCAGGATTTCCATTAGAAAGGAAACAAGAAATACTATATTTAAGGTGACTGTTTTGGATCATTTATGTCATGTTTTCATCGAGGTCAGAATATACTGAGAGCAGCACCCTCAAATGCATGGTGTAGTTGCACACCAGGTACATACAGTATACAGTATATCCATGTGCTTGCAGGGATGCAAATTAGCAAACACTTCAATGCATGCAGACAAAGGATGGGAGACAAAAAAGGAGAGACAAATACAGGGAAGGGGAGTATTCAGTAAATGATTATGAAAGAAAAGATGAGCCATTTGAGAGAAGCAGCTAATTTCCTACAAGTCACCAAAGGAGACAACAGTACACAGTGTGCTCTGTCTTTGACACATAGACACAGATCAGTGCTATGTGCAAATTGTTGATGGTCCTAAAGACTCTAGGTCCATTCCTGTGACTTTGGGAATCTGAAAGGACAAAAGACAGAGTGTGTATTTGAGATTGTCTCTGAATCTACCTTTTTTTGGCCGGAACACTGCAGAGTACTTTTTGTGAGTCAAATTAAAAGCAAACACACAACCACACTATTTTATGCATTTTAAATCCAAGAAAAAAAGGAATTCCAATCTACTTCAGCTTGTTTTTCAAGTCAACATTTCATAAATATACAGTAGATACAATACTTTATGTGTGTAATAAAATAATAATATGCACACTTACTCTACCCACCTCAGATTGGTGGGTAGAAGCAAGCAGGTGCTGGAAATCTGATAAGTAACTCGAATAATGTAGATATATTTAACAGATATGACAAATAACAAATGTTCAGTGTTCCAGGCGATTTTATTCTCAAAGATACCACTGGTTTACTTAATTTGAATAGGAAAAGAGAAGCATTTTCTTTCTAGGAATGGAGATTTGCAGTCATACTGTATTGTACATTACTGACATAATGTTTGTTACCATACTTTAGGAAAACCAAGTTGTCTACAATATATCTAACTAACACAGACACAGCCTGATCCAGCTCTGAGGCAGAACATTGACACCTTGCTTTGATATAAACAAAACAAAAGACAAAAGTCAGACAGGATGTAACAAAAAGGTGCTAGAGATGCATCAATGATTGTAGAATTCAGTGTTTTTAGAGCTATCACATAATTTTAACCCAAGTATATGAAACTCAGTGCTTTTTGGTATGTTCATTCTAGCATCTCTCATCATGATATTTTTTCTCTTGAAAAAAAGGCAACTTTTCCCTTTTACATCTCCACCAAAAACCCATGCTGGCTTATTTGGTTTGGGTTTTGCTTCAGTCCACAGTTTTTAGCACACAGACATCTGAGGGAAGCTGTAGGACTTGACAGTGATCCCTGCACCTGCTCATAAGACAAACCTAAACAGGGTTATTTGAGTGATATTTACACCCAGATTTTAGTTTCTGGCACAGTGTGGGCAGTGAGCAGTCTTTGTGCCTAAAAATAATACAATATTTTGATAGCATGTTAACCAGTGGTACTTTTTTGTGTTATATTTTTCTTGGCACAAGATTTTGTGTTATATACGTAAACCTGCAGATGCACAGATCTACAAAGGCATTTGAACAGGTTTGCAAAGTTATTTTTATGGTAAATAATACTTTCCTTAGCACAATTATGTGTAATGTAATTTCTTTTACAGTTTTGGGATTTTTTACAAAGGTTTTCCCACAAGCAGATAGGTTCTTTGGAGTATGACATTTAAAATTGGAATATTAGTTCTGAGAACTGAATGTTAGTTATGCACATTAGGTGAATAATCCTGAGTCATTCTCTTAAAATAGTGGAAAAAAGTGCAGTGACTTGAGAATACAGATATCACATTGAACTATCTAAACTTCAATATGCATTAATGCACTATGCATGTGATGCAGGCTATTTTGTAAGCTTTTACAGTCATATGTGTGAATGAAAGGGGAACTCTGACTTGTCGGGGAAGTAAGAGACAGCAGATAGATACATCATTGAGCCATCCTAAAAATGGAAACATGAGAGAGGAAGAGAGTGCAGAGAACCATGGGGCATAAAAGACACAGTTGAGGGAAGTAGGATGCTGCATGTCAATCAAAAAGCTGAGAAACAAGGAGCGGAGGAGTCTGAAAGCTGTGATGCAGGGAGGTGTTGTGAGAGGAGAGAAAAGAGAGACAAGAATGAAAAGCTTTGTGAAACTCTGCCATGGAAACGGCAACGAGACACACACACACACACTCATGCATACATGCATGTCAACCCGAAAGCACATTCAGTCCAGAGCTATTAATGTTATAGAGCATCGCCACAACCATAAATTAATCACAGAGTCACTCTCTCAACAGAGATGTTGTTGTTTGTGCCGGACAGGCTGTCGGAAACTCAGCCAGGGAGAGGAAGTATTTAGACAGTGAGGGGACCTAAAGATGGCCAGTTGGTTTGTCAATTTACATTCTAGCTATCATTTATGAAATCCACCTCCCTCTGCTACTAAATAAACAACATCACCATTATTATTGTGAATGCTATACAAAATGAGAAAACTTTAACCAAATCACTTTGGCCATGTCTTACATAATTACTGTATAGTGTGTACTCTGAATGTCAGTCTGGTGTTACCTTTTCATAGTTTCAACAAAGACTAACTTTAGGTAGTGATACTGTTTTAAAGCTTTCCCAAGATGTTTGTGCTCCTTCTCTTTGATCACAGCGGTAGTCGGCAGATTCTCAGCCTGGTGGTAGAGAGTTATAATTACTCCCAGCTTGTGTTCTTGTGGGTGGTGGGAATCAAACAGCAAATGCTGAACAGTGTGAGTGGGTTTCCTGTAAACTTCGATTTTCAAGCAACCCCCCACCCCCACCTACAGCCCTCCACCCCACCCTTAATATGGCACAGTCTAAGCACTGTTCTAGTGTAAAAGAAAAATGCTGTCCACCGAGTTGACGCTTTAAATGTAGGCCCACACTTTCAAAAATGTATGTATAGCCTATTTGAAACAATAATTCTCCTTACCATTTTTTCATGCAGAGCATGGGAGCAGCAGGAAGCAGTGGAAAATTCTTGGCTTAGCTATGGGAAACATTCTTGTATCTGTAGTGTGTAGTGAAGCACTCGCTTCGAGTGTTTGTATTATCGGGACCATAGATGTGGGTTATTAGGGCATCTTAGTTGGTTCAGTAGGTCATTATCATGCGCTAGACCTTCCCTGTCATGGTTACAATAATAAATGCAAAGCATGGCAGGTTTAGGCACAAACACAACTTGGTTAGGTTTAGAAAAAAACCTTTAATAAAATGATCACACTGTCAGATTGAAGCAGGAAATGAAACTGTCTCCCTTTTGAAAATCCAGTCTGAAATATATATCTGTATGTAATATCATCTGTATGCTCTGACCCAAAACGTTTAGGGTTTTGTTTTCTAGATTACTCACCATTAGCTTGATAGGTTAAGGAATAACACATATTTCCACATAGGCAAGATATGAGAGACAAGTGGCAGAATCAAGAGGAGAAAGATTTTTTTTAAACTGCTTTACTCCATGTTTTTATATTTATAGGTGGCAAAATTACTGTTTTTAATGTGAAAGCAATTGTTCATAGCAAACTCATGGAGAATTATCACCTGATTGCAGTCACTCTCAACTCTATGGTGTGTTTGTCTATTTCAGCTCATTATTTGTTTTGCTTTGGTTTTAAGTTGGATAGAAGATCAACCAGCAGAAGGCATTAAAAAAGCTAAACCCACTGGAAGTCAGCCAAAGTAAAGACAGAACACAGTGGAGCATTCTGAAGCTAAAGAGCCAGATAGTTCCATCAGGAATTTTATTAAAACGGCTGAATACATAAGTACATTAGTCAGGGAGGCAAAATCATGACTAAAATATATCAACTGTATACAGTAATACAGTATGTGAATAATATGTCTCAGCTGCTTATAACTGGGCATACAGGAGGAGAAAGATAACAGTAGCTGTTCAGTAGCTGACAAAATTATATATTACCTTTAGTTATGTATTAGTTGTGTGTACATGGACGTAATATTGGGGTGGGGACAGGGGGGACATGTTCCCCCCACTTTTCCAAAAGGCAGTTTTGGTCCCCTGCAGTTTTTACCAGCCAAAAACAATGTTACACTATATTAAATGGATATTGGTCAAGCACTAGGACCAAGCGGAAAACGGCCGCTCAAACTGAAGCCTGTTTCCCTTTAGACTGCCCACAAGCTCATCGATTGGCTCTGCCATTTCTTGCTAATGTGTGATTGACCGTCCCCATTGTCACTTCATCTGGTTGTAAACAGCGCCTGGACTTGCACACCGGTGTTTTGCTAGTTGGCCAGGAGTCCGTGTTCATCTGCTGCTGTAAGTTGTTAACATGTTGGAAGTTTGTTCTGCCTGGATCACGTCAGCTAGACGGATTTTAATATCAGAGCGTTCATTTACATTAACATTTGAATCTGTGTCTGTGTGCGTGAGTGCTGTAGTTTTATACATATTTTGAACTTCATATTGTTTTTAGGTGTAGGGTAGATATAATGGCACTTTTCAAGCAGTTAAAGCCCCCACCCCACCCCACCCCCATAGTCAAGGAGAGGAGAGGAGAGGAGAGGAGAGGAGACTTGGTTTACTACATCAACAGCATTTTAGGAGAACACTGTGTTCCTGGCTCATTTCCCATGAAGCTTGACAAGTCCAGAGAGTGGACAGGTGGTGTGTGGATGGTGGTGGAATGGTATTATGAGATGATGCCCATGTGGCCATGTGGCATCGCCCGCTCTTCGTATGGAACGAGAAGAGTCCGTGTGCCCACAGTGACCACAGCTATGAGTCACTGGCACTGCCACTTCCTGCCAAAGTGTATCAGAATGAGAGGGGCTTTGGGTCAGGGCAAGGCCTGAACATTTCAAGACAAGTTTCGTGGCTGGGGACAACCTTTGAGTCTAACATGAGGCTCTCAGCTTTCAGCCAAGCAGTGATCGGCCCAATCTATTCAGTTGTAACTAACAGAATGAGACAGCTCAAATCACAACAGCAAGAAAACTGATGCAGACCAAGATAGGGTTTCTTCTAGCCAAACTACTTTGGGAGATGAAAGTGAAAATGTATCATTTGAAGCTAAATTAAATGTAGAGTTGAAGGGGAAAAAGCTTAAAGTGCACTGACTTGTTGACATGACTTGGGTATAAATGAGTGTGCGTGTGTTTGTATGTGTGTATGCATCTCAAGGTAAAATGCAACTTTCCATAGAATAAAGGGAGATTAAGCCTGACATACAAAACAGCCATAACCAGGTAAAGCACCTGATCCAAGATTAATTGGAAAGATAATGACAATTATTAGACAAGTCAAGACGGATGAGAGGCACTCACTCTTTTTAGTCAGTTCTAATTTTATATGTGTAAACAAACAAGTTAAAAATAGAAGCTCTCAACACAGTCAAGTAAAACCTTCTATGAAAGCAAAAAAGGGTTAGCTGTTATCCTGTGGATTAATGGATTTGACAAGGGCATGTGCTTAGTGTAAGTAATAGAGGCCAGATTACACACGGCACGGCTGTGGTAGGGTGATCTGCAGGGGCTCAACCTCCTCATCAAACTAAACTGTATAGCAGCAAAACTCACACCACCGAAGGGGCAATTAAATAAATGAAAATACATTTTTGCCAGTTTTTATTCTCATTAATATGACTTAATATTAAAACCTAAAGGTACAGTATGCATAGTATTTTGATTGAAATATGTTGTAAAACCAGAACTGATAGAATCACATTAGAAAGTGACTAGATTAACCACAGTGATCAAACTCACAGAAAAAGTTGAGCGGATTTTCATCAGTGAAATCACAAAGAGTGAAATATTGCCAGATGGGAGAGCTGAATTTTTTTCTAGATGTGAACCAAGTGAGATTGGGACAAATGCAGCTCTACAGTCTCTTCAGTTCACTCGCCCAACCAGAGTGGAGGCGAGGTTGAGCCCTTGATAAATCTAGCCTAGATTAAAGAAGTCTGTCAACTGTTTCTCAAATGAAGCGCTGGATAATAACATTAGGCAGTCATATGGGTTTCCAGTATTTAACGTGACATCAGGCACACTGGAAGAAAGCGCCAGCAGCTTCCAAAGAAGTACACACAAACATACATTCTTGCTGTGTCAAAGTTGGCACAAAGTATAAAGACAGTGAAAAAGAACAGCTTCTTATACCAACAGAAACTGTAATTGGGATATGTGTTCAAGACAGGAAAACACACTTACCGTGGCAAGCTCATCAAACTTTCCAAACAGCTCATTTAGTAATTTAACCAGTTCCTGGGCTGTACACTGGGAGGCCAGGCTGGTGAAACCAACTATATCTGCAAAGAGGATGCTGCAACAGAGAGAGAAAGAAGCATCTGAATCAATGTAGGAAAAAAGATTATTGGTGACTGATCAGGTTAGCTCTCAGGAATTTGTTTAAAGTGACATTTAGGAAGCCAGAGCCAAAGTCAGTTTGAACATTGTCTTTAGAGAACATAGGAAATCAAATATAATCAAATATTCAAATTAATGACCTGGAGCTGTGGCAAAAAAAGGGAGGAGGGGGCTATTCTGTTCTCTGACTGGAAGCACAGTCAAGCAGAGCGACTCAAAATAGAAACAGCAGCGTTCTCATGGGGATCAAGGTGGAGACATGTCCTGTTAGAAGCTGGAGAGAAGCTGTTCTAGGATATAATGCAAATATCAAGGTGCTGTAGCTGTCTCCAGGTGAACTTGTATTTGCTTTAGACATTTGGCATATACAGTTGGATTGAAAGTCTTCTGCTTTTGGTTAAAGCAGAGCTGAAATTGCAAACAAATTATACGTTCTTTGTGTTTGTTTTTACTTTTTTCTATTACTTGAGGCTGAATTAAATAAGCAAAAAGAATAAAAGAAGAAATTAGGAATTGAGAATTTTTGGTTGAGCTTCACAGTATTGGTACTGTGGTGCTTATTTGACAAGTCTGCTATATTCTAAAAACATGTTTGCTGGAAAGAGCCTTTTACTTACTTAACTACACAAATGTGACATTCTCCATTTTACATTGCCATGGAAAAGTCCACCCACAGGCCTGAAGCACTGAATGGTTCCTTGGAAATGGAAAAATCTTCACATTTTAGATTACATTTCCTAACACAAACAGTGTAAAGAATTCAACTTAAGGTCAATTAAAAATTTTGTATTGTTGCTGGCACACATCATTTGTACTGCTTATGTAACATTTTCTGTGCCGCGTGATTTTTGCTGATCATTTTATTCCTCATCTTTCATTATACTTTAGCTTGTCAACATGTCTTGGAGGAGTTGGGGTGAAAATTCCATATCAAGCTGCATTAGACCAGTGAGTTGCCCTGAGTGCTGTGTGGCAACGAAAGGTGTGAATGGGATTAGTCATCAAACTCTGACTGTCCTGAACAACTTGTATGTCTGCAGCTCTCGTACTGATGGCAGACTGCAATCTTTATGTGGGCTGGAGTTCTCACAACGTGACAGAGTGCTGGATCTCCAAGGGGGAGCTGCTAAATGTCATTTTGTTGTCTCACAGATGTCACCATAATGAGGGGCAATGGATTCGATCTGTGTGAATGTTTCAATTCGCAACCATCTGTGGCCAACAAATATTTGGAATATTAAGTACTGTGTCAGTGTAAACACTTAAAGTTTAATTCACTAAAACTTTGAAAAAGGCAGAAATTGATGCATTAGGGCATTTCAGATCAGTGGGCAAAATAAAACACCAATGGATAGAGACGTGTTTAATTTGTGTAATGAATAACCCAACAATAGAGAAAAGAGCTGGATAAAAACCAGACTGAATTTGACTGATCAGCCTACACAACACATGCGCAGTTATTTAATCTGTCAAACTAACACAACAAATTTAGTTTCATGCCTGCGCCATGTCTTGGACTCCAATCTATATATATATATGTATATATATATATACACACACACACAAACGTGTATATAGGTTAAATTGGGAGACTAGTATAATGACAATAGGTTTATGGAAAATCAATGACCTATTTAAAAATTACTTGTTTTCAGAAATTTGGCTTTAGTCCGACTAATCAATCACAAGAAACCTATTTGTGTGGCTGAAAATACAAATGTCACAACATGTAAAAACAAGAAAAAAAAGGAGGTTGTGCCAATCATAATGTATTTTATGTGTAATGTTGCACAGATTGGTGGTTATTTACTGTAGAAGATTAAATACTGTCTGCTTATGATTAATCATTTTAAAGCCCTGCTTTAGAAGAAAGCCCGCTAGCACTACAGTCTCTGCCTGGAGTAGCTTACAGTGTACTACTGTATACTGCATCTCTCTGTGATGAGATGAAATAAAGTTGCCTTCCACACACTTTTTAAATGATCCCCTGTGTGGTTCATTAAGAGACTCCTGCAAAGTGACGCCCCCCCGTTCTTGTTTGGTTCTCGTTATCTGTGATGCTAGACACATAAAAGGAGCAGAATGTGGCATTTCTGTAGGTATGACAATAACTGAATTTACATTCAAGTGCAATTGTGTAAGGTTTTATATAAATAGTATCTATACATTCTAAAATATACGTTTCTACATCCCCCAAAAAGGCAAAAAAGTAACTGGAATCCATTTCCTTCATGTGCCCAGCCTGTACAGTACCAAAATGGAAGCTGTTAAATATGTTATGTGGAAACAATAAAACCTACATAACCTTAACCATAACAACTATAGACTGCAACGACTTGCATTCGGCAAGAAGTTTTTGTGGGAGGACTTCAGCAGAGCAATGTCCCCCAAAGACAAACAAAAGACTGTGGTGAAAAACATGAGGAAAAGTACTACTGAGACTTCTGCTTCTCCTGCTGGTTGTGCATGAAGCATAAATCAGCCACGACGTGCTGCAGAGAGCATCTCATTGAGTGCAATGATCCAGTTGTCTTCTGAGCTTATGTGAACTTTACCACACCAGTTATTTTTGGTGTTTACGTCATTTTAACCACATGCACATCATTGCCTCCACATATTTGAGGCATGTATGGAGCAGGAGTCCTGAGTATCATTCAAAATCCAGGTCAGCTTTCTCATGTGGTACTGAAGATGGTTTGGAAGATCATTTCTGTCACACACTAGTGAACAACTAGAGTAGGTTGGCAGAGATATTTGACATAGAATTTGCAGTTTTGTTAAGAATCATAGTCACTGAGTAACTATACACCTTAAAGGAAATAACAACACAGAGGTTGCAGACTGGAGATTTCATCTGGGAAATTCCATGTCTCACTTTAAATGCAAAATAATCCATACAACATTTACTGTCTAAATTACTCCAGCTACCCCCAGCATTTACCTACACCAAACCTACTGTACTGTTCTATATTGTCTTCTCAAGGTCACAACCTCATCCTGTCTTAAGCTTTTGACTTATCGCTCATACTCTATCATCTACATCAGGCACAGAGCTATAGTTTACGTGAATAGGCTATATAATACAAACATTATTATTCCTGTGTTAACTAGAACTTGTCTAATATCTAATTCTGTCTGATCTGACCTCCCTAAACAACTCCATTCGTCATTTCCTCTCCAGTGGCACATATTTGAGGAAAGTTATTCCCCCAGTTATGCTAATCTCCTATTCCCCTCAGTGGGAGCCATTAGTGTAGCTATTTTGGCAGATGTGATATCATTTTAATCACACAGCAGACATACACTACATACCAACTGAAGGGTTAACTCTAGATGGGCCCCTCTGGAGCTACAGTATGTGGGTTGTGTATGTGCTGATGTAAGGCCAATAAACGGGATAACACGAAAGATGCTTACAACAAATTTTAGAAGGAAACTGTTGACTGTAAACTAGTGTGGGTGAGCACCTGCAGACACGGCAAAACCTCCTGTCAGTGACCCAAATTATGCACTGCTAAAATCATTCAGTGCATAAAGAGTCATTTCTCACGTTATCCAACTCAGTCATTTTCTAAGAATTATTAAATGAAACCTTTACTGATGTGATAGCAGTCTTTAAAAGCTGTTGACTTGCTAATTACAGTCCACCTAAATCACATAAACCATGTCTGCATCAAGTCTGTGTAAGGTAAGGCCCACCAAGATGTGTTTAACTACTGCATGCACGCACGCGTGTGCAAATTCTCATTATGCAATGAGAATGTAGTCTCCATTGCATTTAATCCCCTGTAGCAACCTAATCCTGGGGCTAAGCAAACTCTTCTCCAAAAGCCTTCCTGCTGCTCTGAGAACACAGAGGAAAAGAGGAAGAGGAAAAGATAAGAAAAGCAAAACAAGCAAATGTTGGAGCATGATAAGTGAGATTTAACAATACAGTAACAGAGATGCAGATTAAATGGGGCGATGAATTAAAAGAATTAAAGGATCTGACTTTGAGAGTACAAAGAATGGAGCAGTGAATGTTTTTAAAGCTGCTGTTTGCTTTTTTTATGACAAAGGGTTAAAGGTCACTTTCAGATGACTCCAGCTGCAGGAGTCAGGAGCAAAAGAAGCAACCCATCAGTGCAAGTAAACTGCACTGGTGGATTTATCAGTAATAATAATAATAACCCAAATTGTGTGAGCATCGTTGCGACGATGTGATGTTATATAGTCTTCTGAGCATTTACAGTAACTTCTTAAAGGGAACACAAATAAAATGTCTATTCATTTGCCTTATACAATTTGAAATTATACAATACACTGATAGCTCATATGTCAACTTGTACGCCACTGTGAGATAATTTGTATGCCAATTTCTTAACACCAATTTGTCACACTTTGAAATCAACCTGGGATTACATTGTATAACCATCAGCCTGTTGTAAAAAGTAACACTCACAAGAGAGAGCACGTTACTTGCAAACATTTGGTTGAGGACACAATAAGTACCAGAGGAATCTTCTTCTCACTTTCCTGCTGCTTTCTGCAGTAGGAATCCTAACTCCCAAAGTTTGCATGCTGGGTAACGATGAGCCAGAAGTGTAGCCAAACAAACGCAAACAATGATTTTCTATCATTGCTAAAAAAAAATAGAAAGTACAACTTAATGTATTTGGGCTTAAGTGTTATCTGGACTGATTGTAAATAAGGAAGTCAGCTGCTAACACTTGATATTCAGCGTGAAGGATTAAGTATTTTAGTTTTGCATCCTGGGTCAATGTTTTAGGACACTATTGGGTCAGATCACACTAGACTGTATAATGTTCTTTCCTGAGGAAATGTTTGGTCAAGTTGTTTAGTTTGTATTTCATATATAGTGTAATGCATTGAGACAGTCCACTGTTTCATCTCATTAAATAACATCTACAAATACTGATGTTTAAAGTGGCATTAGTAATGTCTATTCACAGTTGAGATGAGTTTAAATATCACTGTGACTGGTTCGTGGTTGCATTGGGTTGAAACGAGGATCCTACCTAACATTGTCATGGCGCTGGATGTAGATTTTGTGAAAGATCCTTTCTGGAGGCTTCAGGAAATCCTCTTTCATCTCCATAGCTACGTTCCTGGGCAACAGACTCATTAACAGGCGCTCCTGGGTGTATGTTAAAGAGAGAGAGGCAGCAAGAGAGAGTGAGGGAGAGAATGATAACAAGAGAGAGAGATAATATAGTACGTTTAAATAAGTTTACAACAAAATATGTGGTTAATCACAGTTCACGGTTTAGCACTGTACAGGCTGAGCAAATAGAGGCCACATAGGGCAAGGCAGGTTTGGGCACCTTTTTTCCCCTTCTTTGTGTAATATTAAAATTGTTTTGACGACCGGATTACATATAAGTGTGACAAATATGCCAAAAAAATAAAAAAAGGAAGGGGGCAAATCCTTTTTCACAGCACTGTACATCTACATAAACAAACAACTAAATTATCATAGGATTAAGTGTTGGTAGCAATAAGAAATGTGAAAGACAAAAAGGCAAGAAATCTAACAAATAATGTGTCAAAATGACTCACAAGACAGATGGGAGTAAAAAGAAAAAAAACTAGACACACATCTAATTTTACTCAGAGCTGCAGCTCTGTACAGGTGCCTGTACCTGTTTCTCATTCTCATCCTCCATGCGGAGTCTCTCTTCAATGCAGTTGCGAGCCTGCAGGAAGGCCTTCCTCTGGGCTCGTTCTGTCAGGATGCGCACAAACAGTCCTGACAGGTTGACACTGGTGAACAGCACTGTGTTGGCAACCAACTACAAGCAGAAAAAACATGATACACTGCTTAAATTATTTAGCAATGTTACAGACACATGCAGTCTTTGGAAAGCTTGGTATAAATATACTGACTGTTAGCCAACTTGTGTGTTTTCTTCTCCAATCTGTTGTGTATATATCTGTTAATCTATATAGTGAGCTGCTGCATACAGTTCCAAAAAACCTTCCAGAAAGCACCTAAGGGATAAATTAAGTTGTACTGAACTGGAAAAAAAAAATCAGAGCATTATACTGCCCACATTATAAACTATTACTTTTGGAGCAGACAGTGTTTATTGCTATACAGTATGTACCTACTCTGATCACCAATTTTACCTACAATCTTACCACTTTTGATTCCCCAATGTTTGCAGTGAAATGCTTTAAAACTACTTTGAGGGTAAGAGGGTAGAAAGGTCTAATATTTTTCTGTATCTGTGCCTTTGACATTAAAACTTTTGAGAGACCACACTCTGGCTCATCCATCACTGCAGATGCACAGCAGCATGACTGTTTTAACCTTGCGTAGGACATAAAGAAAAGAGAGGGGTTTTTTTTTCAACTTGACTGAGATTGGCTGGCTAAGACTTTGTACACAAATCAAATAAGGTCATTCATTCATCGCTATATAATTGTAATTGTATTATCATCATATAATATATAATTGTATCTTCATTAAAATAAAGGAATCCATTCTCTTCATATCTTAGGTCGTTCATAATTAGTCTTTTCTACAGCTGGAGTCAAAGGTGTAATGTATTTGGCCTTGAGAAAGGCAATAACAAATTACCTTATGCTTCACATATACAAAAGAACATAATGCAGTGATTTTTTTCAGTGGCAATCATTAATATGCTCTCATACATTCAGAAACGACTTCTCAATTGCAGCAAACATCTCTTACCACACACGGGCATGTTTCTCAGCATAATAAATAATGGATTGCCTTCAAAAGACAGTCTTTGATAGCAGTACTGGCAAGCAGCAACACGGTCAAATGAAGCTCAAGTGGCCTTAAGTAAGTACTGTAAATGTGAATATCTGAGTGAACTTGTGTGAAACTTTTGCTTTTCTGCTTATGTGTGGTGCTAACCTCAATTTGCTTTCAGGTGGGAATAACTGACCCTCTTGCAGTGCACGCGATGCAGAAGCTACTTAACCATTCACTATTGGTAAGATGGACCTACGTAGTTTTTCGCAACGAAGAAATGACAAACTTTACATTGATGTATCTATTTTAAAGTTGAGTTATGGAGGCAGCTATAGAAAAGACAATCCCTGGGGCTTTGTTTGTTGCAGTAAGAAAAATTAAATATTAGAAATATTCTTTGTATTAGGATGTAATAACTCAGAATAGAAGCTTTATCTAGACATGCAATATTTTAATCTAATGCCGTAAAAAAATTTACCTCCAAAGTCAATAATGTGTCAATAAAATGTGGCACTACAAAGAATAGAGTCTACAGTCAAACATGCTTCAGTAATAAGATATTTCAGACAGGCTGAGCCATAAAAGCAAACAGTACTGTAGGCTAAGTGTCTGGGACCTAGGTGGGTGGTTGGAGCAAGCCTGGGCAGTGCAGGATCACAGCTCATCTCTAAGCTTAATGGATTAGCTATCTCTGGTAGCTAACACTGTCCTTCACATGGCTATGCAGGTAACTCATAGCCTACATACAAGAAAACAATCTCCTATGCAATTATGCAGACGTGGTGTGATGAACTGATCAAGTCTCAGCTGTATGCGCTGCGTTCATGTCATATGTTGCACAGCGGGAGAAATGTTCCATTACCCCTGGTGGGTTTGACTGATGACATATCTTCTTTCCTCACACCAGATGACAGGCAGGAATGTGCACGTGTGTGTTTCATTGTGACAGAAAAAGATACACAGTTATAAATGTACAGAGACGGTGCACCAATTTATATTTCTCAAATCTCTCACATGACATGCATGACTTTACCCTCTTTTTCATTACTGATGCAGATAGTGTGTGTGTTTGTCCCTCTGATTTGCCCTATTTCTGTTGCTAGGAGGATGTCACTATTTCTACATTCTCAGGCTGCTCCTTTTGGGCTAAGTCATATAGTCATGGGAATACAGAATGCTTTGCTCCTTCACTTTCCCTCTCTTTCTATATTTCACTGGGCTTACAGGTATCACCACAAATATGGCCTCCACAGTTGTTGTACAGTGGTATTACGTATGGAAATCTATTCAAACTCTGCTAATAAGTAATGTACATCACACCCGAGTTGAATATTTCTGTATTTAAGAAAACCTGTTTAAGTTGGAATTCACAGCGTTTCACTGTCTGGCCACCACAAGCCATGAGAAGTTAAGATCAGACCTCTCATCTAAATTTCTCCATTGCTCACAGATTTACTTGATTCAGTGGCTTAGCTGACATAAACTAGCACATCTTTTTTTTGTGGGGTGGAGGGGGGGGGGAGCGGATCTTGGCAGAATTTGTCAAATTTGATCAAAGCCTGAGCAAATCCTATCAAGTCTAACCACAGGGAGCTGTCCTTGGTGCTGAACCAAAGTCTAAATAATGTGTTTCTGAACAGGGCCTGTGTTACAATAAACTGCACGTATGAAATTCTGATGATCATCATACTAATGGCAAAGTCTCCGAGATTACAAATCACTAAATGCACCATAACCAAAGTGCAGCACGTACGTACCGTTCTCCATAGTTTCTGTGTTTTCACTGTGACAGAAGTGGCAGTCACAATCAAATGCGAGATGGAGACCATTATTCCAAACACGACAGCCAAGAGCGTCCGTACAGGTAGAAGCGCATAGGCGACGAAAGTGACCAGGATGAGCTGCCACATGCCTTGTTCCGGAGACGTCGGGGGCTCCAACCCCATTGCGCCGAGGGAGAAGGGACAACAGAGGAAAGAAAAAGTGAAGCCGAAGAGCAGCGTCAGGTTGACAATCTGTTGAAGCTGAGTCACTTGCAGGTACTTGACATTAGTTACGATGAACAGGGAGACGAAGATGACACAGTGGACTGGATGGGACCCTTTGGAGATGGTGAGACTGGGGCCAGACAGCAACTCCACCACGGCCAGTGTCGAGGACATGAAGATGAGCACTGCCAGGGCTTTGAGAGTGGACGTCTGCTCCAGCTTCAGGTTATAGTTCTGGAAGAGGGATTCTAGCTCCTTGCAGTCGAACTCGTCCTCACACACAATGGTGGTCAAAGGGACAGCCGGTGGACAGTGACTTCTCTTCCGCCTGGTTTTGACTTTCTGAAACGGTATTTCCTCCATGTCAGTGCCATTCATAAACTGAAAACCTGTTCACCAGCTTAGGTCAAACGGAACACTGGATCCCACGCCGACACAGAGCGCGGCCAACGGCAAAAGACGCGCACAGCAGACAGTAGGCAGAGCGTCCCAGATAGCGGAGACTGGCCGGTGGCCGCAGACGCGCTCCACACTATCCACAGGTTGAATTATGCTGTTCGGAGAGCTCAGCCACCAAAGAAACATTCATGTCACCGCTGTATTTGCGCACGATCTGCAAACTAATAAAATATCAGTATTCGTTTGGGCGCCACATGAGGAGCAGCGCACACGACGTCTAGTTCAGATGCTAACAGCTTTTTGCGAGGCTCAGATAGGATCACGCCTGCGCATTATGAGGTGAAGATAAGACAGGTCTCAACACACAGTCAAGACAATTTGACTGGTGCGGCGGTCTGTCAGAACAGTGCACACATCATCCATAACAGCAATGTCCTCTTATCTCCACCTACACATGACATGTTTCCATCATCAAACCATTTGCAATCTAATTTGTGTATATATTGATTCATTTATAGAATTTTTTTTCCTGTCACACACACACATCCATTAACAAAAATGAGGACAGAGAGAGAAGCAGAATTTAAGAATGTACCATACATCAATGTTTTCAGACCACGATTCATGAAATTCTCACTAGAGATTTACCTAAGCTGCCAGCTACAGTATTTGGCTGTCACAGACATAAGGTAACATGCTTGCATACCATTCATCATTTGATTTTTGTGTTGCCAGCGAGACTGCCACCCTCACCATCAGCACCCTCTTGGCATTCAGGGGGTGGTGTCTCATTCATTACTAGGGGAAGATTAGTCATCCGTCACAAGCTGCAGTTGCCATGACCCATGAGTGCCAGGGATGGTGTAAGAAAGTGACAGATGGATGGCCCATGCCAAAGTCCAGCATTCAGCCATGCTAGCACCACGATCACATGCCCTCTGTTCTCTCTCTCTCTCAGCTGCTAGCATTGTAGCTTTGAAATGAAACCTATGAAATAAGTGTATACAGTGTGACAGGTACACAAAGAGGGAGAAATGGATGTGAAAGTAGAAAACAGAGCAGTCAAGTATTTGGCAGCCTACCAAATTTTGAGGCAAAAAACAAGCGGTTTAACACAAGATGAGACGAGTACTTCATAACAAAAATGATGATACTTTCCAATATGATGTTTAATCAGATTGAAGAGGTTCTTAGTACAAATGACTCAAGTGAGTTGATCCACTATTAGAACCAAATTAATAGTCAGTAAAAAATTAATCAGCATCTACTTTGACAGTCATTTAAATCAGTTATGAAATGAATATTATCTGACCCAAGTCTCCCAAATATGAGGAATTGTTGCATCTCTTTTTTATATTTTTAGTTTTGATTATTTGGTCAGACAAAACAAGAATTTTTAAAATGTCATCATGGGGTTTTGTAAAATGGTGATTTATTCCGTTTGGTCTGACATTTAATATATCAAACAATAAACATCTCTTCCAGTTGCATTTTGGGATACATACAAATACAAATGGGAAAAAAAAACATTCCATGTATATCTGCGCATTAAGTTTGAACATCACATTTATGTAAGCTGTATATTAGACCATGATTGGTTTTAAAACTATCTGTGAAATCACAAAATAGTGTCAAATTCTGCATGAGCCCCGCATCGTTCTACATAGTGAAGTTCAAGCTGCAAAGTGAATTAAGCAAAGCATACCTTGAGAGGAGGGGGGCTTTAATCAACACATAATATGCTAATTGATAATGAAACGTGTCATTATTTGTAGCTGGAATTTTGGAATGCACATTGCTTTTTGTCATATTAAATGGCTTGTTAGCCCTATTGCTGTGTCCACAACAGTAGACTTCACCTCTCCCACTTGTCTGCCTGCCAGTCTCACTCTGCGTTATCTATCCCTGCTCCTCTGAGAGAAATATATGGGACACAGAGATGTAGGACACATTGCGTTTAAGCTAATATTCTGTCTTAGGTACAAGGTTTTTTTTTAAATTTTCATTGGACTTTTTTGGCTGACACAATATGTAATTGTACAATGCTTTCAGTGACAGTGATACTGTAGCAAGGCTCTTACAAAGATGGTATGAAAGAAACAAAACAGCATTGTAATTAATAGTTCAGTCTAATTAACAACACGGATTTTGTATCATTGCTTTTGATCAGTAGTTCAATATTTCTTGTGTAGCAGTAGCTAAATTAATCGCGCTGAGCGCTGCTCATTATTCTAAGATATTCCTTTGATGCAAATGTCAAATTAAGCATTCAAACAAGATGAAAATCTGACATTCAAATTGCCATTTATGTATCTCCACATGCAGATTTGTATTTTTTTTACTGCTGTTGATTGACACTTGGTTTCTTCGCATCTGTGTGAAGCTGTGCAGTATTTGCACGAGGACCTCTTGGCCTGTTTGTAGCAAGGAACATTTAAGGATGAGAGGCAACATAGGGTACAAAAGTATTATTCACTCTGCTTTAGGTTCTTTCAGGTTAAAGTGCATGGTCACACTCAGCCAACCCTCATCTTCAGAGAACAAAGAGAGGTCTTCTGGGAGTTCACACCACAAAGCTGCACTCCAAGGACATCGGACAAGGAGACAGCAGTGTGCTTCCTGCTGCGTGCCTCTCTACTGAAAAATCATCTTTGCTTCCTCTGCATCTGTCTTTCTATTTTGGTCTCCTGTCTTTGATCACACACAAAAAAAACTCTCAGAAGGGAAAATATCAAACAGCTGAGCATCTTAAATGACTTAAAACTGTTTCAAGATGCTAAAACATGTACCTGACATATTTACAGTGCAAACCTGTTATTTGACAACTTGAGCTTGATAAGTGAGCCTGTGCTCTCTGAAGCAATTAAAATCTTCTCTGCCATGTGTTTCTTAGCTTATTTCCAAAAGATGAGCTATAGCATATAGGAGACCATACTAAATTTGCCACAGCATTTGTTTCATGCTGGGCTTTTGGTCATGTCTCAAATGTGGCTGTTCTTGTGAACTGAGCAGTGAGAAATCTCATAAAAAGCAGATGAATGAAAAAGGCACTGCAAATTATTAAGAAATGTTCATAGCTGCTGCCTCCATCTAAATAGTGCTTTACACTCGCTGTCATCAAGTGATCATCTATAATGATAGCCTAGCAGCTGGCAAGTCCCACCAGCATCCAGATGTGGATGAAGCATTGCTGGTCTTATAATCACAGACACACTGGCTCAACACCAGCAAATGAAACAGCCAAGAAAGACCCAAGAGGGAGTGCCAATGCATGTTGTAAATTAGCTAATGTCAGCTTTAATTAAAACGTGTTAAAAAAAAAACTTTTCTCACAGTCAGGTGTGCTTCTCCTGGTTTCCTTGGAGAGATGTCTACATCTGGTAAAGAAAAATCTGCCAGCTACAAAATATGCAGAGCTCTTTGAGAATAAGAGCTCTGCATACTTTCATAACATGGTGATAAATCTACCTCTTTTCTTTTATTTACAAAGTACAATAAAAACTATAAATCAAATATGGCCTCAAGTCAGCTATATTTCACATCCACTTCAGAAAAAATTAGTCCAAATTCAGCCTTGAGCGGAAACCCTGTAGGACTCCATTTGTCAGGGCTGAAAACATAATGCACACTCGATTACCAAATCAAAACAAGATTGGGGTAGGTGGGGTGGTGGGATCCACAAGCTTTTTCAACACTGAGTAAAGAGAATGATTGTTCCCCCCTTTCAAAACACATTTAGTATACAGATGTGTATACAGATATATGTAGCTGCTCTGTCATGATTCCAATGCAATTCATTTACTGTCAGTTCAATGACCACTAGGTGATTGAACAAGTTTTTATTGTATTTTAAAAACTCAAAAATATGTTTGTGAACTAACAGAATTCTGTGATACTTTAATATTGTGACTCAGGAAAAAGTTTTATAATAAATAATATATTATTATTATTATATTATATTAACATTTTTTTTTATCGATTTCTGAAAAGAAGTAACACATTATGTATTCTGTTAATTATAATCTTGATACAGCAGCTTCTTCCTCTAAACATGATACATTATACAGTATTATCTCATTTTCTCACATGACAGCTTACTAATTGAAGGCTTATCAACCGTCACATCTGAGGAACTCGTTCACGGTCTCCTCCATTACAGTCAACACCCTTCTAATCTTCCAATCACATCAGCATTTCTAATGAGCTCAGCAGCTAGAGTATATTGTTTATGAACAGTACTTCAGTTGCAACCTATGATGGAAATGGGACCCTCAGGATTTTCATTTTCTTTGTGTATTTATTGTTGTTTAATGAGAAGTGGATTACCTTGGATGTTTTCCCTTTTATGATTCAAATTGGAATTGTAATTTTTTAAATTGCACTGCAGATCTGAATCCAAAGGAGCAGGCTACTGGAACAAAACCTAGAACCTCTAACACTTTTCAAGTGAAAAATGAAGGTCAGAAGTTTGTTCATAATGACAAGAAGGAACAACAGTGCCTGTTTCGCATGTGTCTGTGTGCATGCTTAGGATGGATCAATAGCCATCAGGTGCATGAGCTTTAAGAACAGCACCCTCCCATTGTGAAATCCTCTTAAAGCTTCTGATAGTTCGAGTAATCTGGGAGAGGCAATGTGCTAGTGTGTATCTGTGTGCATTTGTGTTTGCATCCAGCACGTCTGCCATGTCCCCTCCTACACTGGCTGTCTTCCAAATGTATCACGTGCACCATTGAATTTGAGTGTCTGAAGTATTCACTGTGCAACACAAGGGATAGGTGAGACAGACACAGAAAGACAGAAAGGTACCCACACAAATCTGCTTTTTCTTACATGTGTGATCATGTACAGTAAAGGACTGCATTAATTACAAATGCCTTCACCCTGAAGTCAGAACCCTTCTGGAACATTAAACCTGAATCTAAAGGGAAAAAGGGTCATAAAAACAATTAAATTAAGATGGAATGAAATAATCTATCTAATTCTATCTATCTAATTTATTAAATGAAAGTTTGGGCAGTTATTATAGGCTGTTGTGATAGCATTGTGCTCAGCAAAGTCGTTTTGGATGTATAAAACTAAAAGCATTTAGTTTATTTCAGCTATATATTTTGGTTTCCTGGCTCATAGGTTTGTTTAGTTAGTTTTGGTCATTATTGCTATTGTCAACAGTGTAATGTCCAACATCAGAATACAATTGTTTTCAGCCCCAAAGCTCTGATAACCTATACAACAACAAATAGCATTTAGCAGCTCATGAACAAGACATTTCCCTCAGTAATTAGTGGATACCAAAAAAGTGTGAAGTAAACTCAATAGGTATATTGCATTTATGAAGTGGCCAGAAACACACACCTAAAAGACTAATAACGTTGCTCTATGTCTGCTGGATGTGTGAATGGGAAACTGTTTGGTAACATGTTAGTCATATCATCTTTATCAAGTGATTTTAATGTTATGTTTACTTATTGTGTTCACCTAAGTATCTAAAGGAATCAGTTAGTGTGGGATTAATGAAATTCAGGTTTTGGTTTGTATTATTCTCTCCCATCTGTGAACCTGACAAATATTTGACTGATCAAAGTAAAGTGAAATTACAGCAACAACAATGCAGCTGGAAAATGCAAATTAAAAAAAATGTGTAAAGCTCTTTAAAAGAGTCAGGCTGTGGCAGTGTACTGCTTTGGAAATAGAGGATTTCATAACAAAGCCTATTATATACCGAGGTGAAGTGAAATGAGAAAGATATGAAGTGAGTGAGATATGGTCTCAGAAATCAGATTCCCATGATGCTGGTTCACAGACACCTGCGTAATGAATATAGAGCAGCTCACGTGAGGTCAAACTAGTGATCTGCCAAATCACTAGTGCCAAAAACAGAGCAGACTGATTAGAGATGAGTTTCAAGAACACATGGAAAAGCTTGATGTTGAATAGGAACTGAACATTGAATCTCAAAGACACAAACAAGATTCAGCAGCCATGGAGGGGAGACTGTCCTCTTGTTTGTGCCTTGCGCTACCGTTCTCATAGGAGCCAAAGTCTATGGCCGAGGTGGGGCCGGCGATCAATAACCAGGAGAAAGTGGACACAAACCTTGATCCTAATTAGTGCAGGTTTAGAGCAGATTAGCTTGCACCTGAGCCCCTATTGCAGACTTTCTCAAACAACAACTCCCTCCTAATCAGGCTAGCCAGAAGAACCAGCATCAGCATTATTCAGTGATGTGCTGTGGGACAGGGAAATACACCTCAGTCAGTGTATGAGACTGGTTCTTTTCCTCACATCAAGTTTATTGTCTATCTAGTTTTTGGAACCCGAACCAAATTAAAGAAAGAATGAATACACTGTGTAAGGGGGGGGACAGGTGGGTCCTTTGAAGAGGCTGTGGGGTGATTAGTGTCATCGCTACTTATATATAATGATGAATCTCATAGCAACACATCTGTGGGGGGATTAGCTGTAAACATTTGTTACAACAACTGAGTCTGTTAAAACCACAGTTCAAAGAAAGGTGAGGAAAAGAAGGAGGTGAGATGTGTTATGACTGTGAGTGTCTGTGTGTTTTTGTGCACGAGTGTCAGCCCAGTCTCTACTCCAGTGTTGTGAACTGGCAGTCACTAAAAATAGAAAATACTGAGGCCTCCACATGTGCTTGATTCTCTTTTACTTAAAGTTTATTTTTAAAATACTACCTATTTTTGGAAGTTCATCAGCTGATTAAAAGGATCCACTGTTTTGTTTTGCTTTTTATAACTACAGTGACTGACAAAGGAAGAAATGTATAATATGGGATGTGATTTAATTTTATAATATAATTTATTCTTATTAAATGTATCCATTTCTTTTTTAAACTTTCTCCTGTAGTAACACTTAGTGGCACGTTTTAATATACCACCTCTCTTTGAAAACATCATGAGATCATGCACTCCTGACACGACACAATGGACCATGTCTAACAGAAATCCCAGCTATGTGTATCTGTGTAATGTTCACAGCTCCTCACCAAGCTTGACCTGGTTTGGTCTCACACCTCTGCCAGTCTGCATAGAGAAAGAAGACATGCAGCATAAATACACACATACATACATACACACACACACACACACACACACACACACAATATTGCCCCTAGTGTAAATATACACATGCTCACACAAATGCACATGTATCCTGCTAGCTATCAAATAACAGCAACAGCTATCTCCAAACATCCCCAACTCTAACCCTTAACTAGCCTTAAACCAAGGCATGACTCTAAAATTCAACGATTTCCTCATGGGGACCACAAGGAACGCCATGTCCCCACAACATGACTAATACCTTCTGCACACATCGACATGCACACACACTACATCGGTCACTGCCCAGTCAACCTAGCTGCTCATTCAAAGAGCAGGTAGGAGGATATTTGTAGAGCTGCCACCAATGATGATGACTCTATTAATATGAAGGCTTTTAGGTCAAACAAGTACCCTTCAACTTCCACTATTTCACCCTTCTCCACTACATTAAAAATGAGCTTCAGGACTTAGGAGCAGAGTTGTCTGCTCTCCGGCACCTTGTTCGCTCACGCCAAGAAATGACTGTATCAGGTAACTGAGATTTCTCGTAAGTGCCTCTCCATGTACTTTTTCTCTTTTGATGACAAGAGACCATATCTCTCCTTAAAGGGAAGCAGCTGTAATAGAAGAGGAAATTAGGAAATCTAATCATGGCAATGATGATGATTAATTAGCAGGTGGACTTTATGGGAGACTGAAAGATTTGATTTGGATGCTAACTGTCAAACAATGAAAGCGAGTAATGAGGTGCCACAGTGGAGACACAATATAGCTTGAGAGGACGCAGCACTATTTTGTCAGCATAGTGCAGTTTCACTAACGTGGACTAACTGATATGTTTGTGGTTTTGTTTTGTGTGTGGACTGGAACTGTATAAGAGTGCTGAAAGTACAGTGGACATGAAATAAACAAAGACTGAATGACTCCCCTGAGATAACAAAGATGGATTATGTACCTCTGTGTGTGTGTGTGTGTGTGTG
>JAUBNQ010000009.1:12121313-12131598 GCA_032353495.1 Ctenopoma kingsleyae
ACACTGGTTGATTTGCTCTCTAAGTTTAAAGCAAGCATTTGGTCAGTGTTGTGTAAACTGTTTTGAAAGGCACAAGATTATTATGGTCTCTGTGGTCTCTTATGGTCATTTGGTGGGAAAAAAAATATTCCACTGGCACCATACATTAATGTATCTAAAATATAACAATCCCTCACCAGCATCTAGCATGTGAAGTTTACCACCCTGTGAAAGCTGAGAAAATGTTTTGCTATGCAAAGAACTACAGTACATACATAGTGCATTTCTTTTTATATCGAGCTGCATAGTTTCCGCTTCTAAGCAACAAATACTTAAAGCATCCCATTTCCAGTTTAGTGTTTTATATATTCAAGTACTGAGAGAGCCATCTCAGTGTCTTAAAAAACAAAATTGCTTACAGCTCTTTCTACGAAGCATTGACAGCTAAATGGATGTTAAAGCATAGATTATGAACAATGTTGTGAATCCCCACAGTTTTGGACTGCATTAGACTGTAGCAGAAGCCACTGATTGCTATCTGTAAAGTCACTACATGACCTCTGACTCATGTTGCGCCAATGCTGGAGGCAATGTAGTTCCACATGGACCCCGGAAATGGTACCTGTGTGACATCACAGAAAAACAAGAAAACACGTCGTCAGAATTTTGACTAAACATTCAGTTACTGCCACTGACCACATAAATGATAATCACATAGCTAGCTCACAAAACTTTCAAATTTACCTTTACACTGTTCATGCTGTCTGCAAGGAATATTAGTTTGTCCACATTCTCTGATTAAAGCAAACTTATCTTGTTCTTGTACTATGTAGCAGCCTTTAAAAAAAAGCCCTGCAACGTAGTGTAAGTGGCTGCATAACGCTGTTACGCAAAGCCAGTCTTTAAGGTAGCGATCGCCATTATGCTTCCACCATTTAATTAATGAATATTCGGATATCCATATATTTGGATACAGCCCTACTTGCAACATGCAGTTTCTTAATTGACTTACGTGAAGTGCTCAGTTTTTGGTGATATTTGTGTGTTAAATTCTGCCACTGGGATTCCTCTGGCTGCAACCCGGGGACCAAACATGGCTGCTGGGTAAACAATTGAAGACGTGCCTACCTACAGGTAAACAACAGAGGACAATGACATCAACATCGCATTTGTGATCTGTAATGGTAATGAACAAACAATGTGTTATATAATGATATTATATAAGACAAGGACATGAGGATTACTTACCACCAGACAGAGGTCACAGATTTCCATCTCTTTTTCCACCTTGGTCAAGATATGGGAGTCTAAAGTTTCTCCAAAAAATACCACATTGGGCCTCAGCAGACCATGGCAGTCAATTTCCTCACACCTTGATACAGCAGCACCAAACAGTCCTTAGACAAATACTTCATACTACATTCACAACAGAATAACTGGCCATTGCACAACAATATAGAGTAAATCCACACAGACAGTTTCACCAGCTTTGTGGTCAGATGTGTAACATGCAAAAGTGAAGCTCTTCCATCTTGTGTAATTTAATGTTAATAATAAAAATGTATTGTCTCACATAATGCAATGACAGATATATTAAATAAATAGTGATTAACAGATATAAAACCACACAATGTGACCTGTATAATGTGTCGATGTGTTGCGGTCCACAAGTTGCCTAATTGAATTAAAACGTATAAGTAAGCAACTCTTTGGCCATATTATTTGACATTTGCTATAACCCATGATTCTCAGTGCCCGTGCCCTCACTCCACCTTCTTCTTCTGATAAAATGAATACACCTGATTCAGGTAATCAGCAGTGGCTAGGGTAGGGATAGTTGGGAAAAAAAGCAGGCCAGCAGCCTCAAGGAGCATGGGTTCTCCACACCTGGTCTAACTAGCAAATCAGATTTCTCAAAGCACACTACTGCCCCCAAGTGGATCCCTAGTGGTCTTACTAGTTATTCTTTTAGAACATAAAGATGTTTATTTACTTCTATTGATCAATTATTACATCACCTCATTGTCAATGTGCAGCCAGAGATTTTTGTACAATACAGGTTCCATCGTGATTTTCTTTCCCACCACAGTCTTTACACATGCATACATGTGCTCCTTATAGGCAGAGCATCTTCCATATAAAAATCTATATACAAAATTAAGCATCCTGAAATTGCTTTTTTCATAAACCTTCCTTAAATGCATATACAACAAGTAGAGAAAAGAGAGACACAATGCTGAGATGTACACACCTATGATGATAGGCTTAAATTTTAGGTTAGTGTTCTTGTTTAAGAAAGGAAAACTCCAAATGTAGTAGAAATTACCACAAAAATATTACAATATATTATAATAACATCTCAGTATTATTAGTGTAAAGTGAAAGTAATCCCACCTTGGAAGTTTATCCACAGGAATCTGGGCATCAGGAACATCTGGGCCCGGATCTCTGTACACAAGCAGAAAAAAAACACACTGGGGTAAACAACACTTGTGTTCAACCTAATGAGATTAGGCTACAAATCCTGCATGTTTATCACTGTGTGTATTTACTCTAGAGGTGCTGCCTCTTACCCTTGGCCCTTTAAGGCAGCACATATTGGGCTTCGCTTGTTCACGGTCACGTGTCCACAACTCATACAGCGCGTCTCCAGCAGACTGCCTGTAGTAGCCCACAGAAAAAAACATCTGTTTTTCATTTTGCACTGCTGGAATAAAAAAAATTTCTCCCTTGTCACAGTATCTGCCAGCAGTGATAGGTTTATGTCTTGACTCATAGATAGTTAATTAAATTTAAATTTTAAGAAATCGCTCTAAAGCTTTAGCATGTGTTTATCATAATCCACCCTAAAACACTATGAAAATAGAAAATCCTGACAAAACAAGCCCCTTAAGACTGAAATTAGAGAATCAACGCTTGAACTAATCTCACTATAAGACACTTTTCAGGCGGTCAACGGACTATTAATTAGTGACTAACTCTGTGGGCAGTTGGGATATTTGTTTGAGAAACCAGCAGCTATGAATCAGATGCTGCCATATCCCAGAAAAACTGTTGTTGTCAAACTTTCCATTAATCACCAACTATGAAGCAGCTTCAGTATTAGCTATATATTATTAAAACCCTCCGCATTTGACCCACTCAAGCTATTTACTCAGTGAATTACTAAAGAAAGATGTGTAGCACTCAATCCCAACTTTGCTTCTTACCGTGAATCTTGAGCACATTTTTGGACCCAGCCTGTCGGTGGAGATCATCTATGCACTGGGTGATGACAACCACAGAACGTCCCTGCTTCCTCAACCGAGCCTCACACTCTGCTATAGCCAGATGGGCAGCACTGGGCCTCTTGCTCATCACCAGCTCCCTTCTGTAGTGGTAGAACTCCCAGACCCGAGACGGAGTGCGAGAGAAGGCCTCTGGAGTGGCCAGGTCCTGAGAAGGCATAAATATGTGAAGGTTTTAATTTAAAGTTCTTAGGCTAAGAGGGCAGCAATCAAAATTGTCATTTTCAGATGCAGGAATTAGACAGATAATAGTTCAAATATGTCAGTCAGAGCAAGAGATTATATATATTTTATTTTTTAAATTAAATATAACTGTCTATTCTTTCCCAAAGGTAAATACTGATGCAGCCCACAACATGGATTCAGATTATGCAACAAACACCATTTCTCTCTTTACTGGCTGTTGCTGCTGAGTTAAATCCATTAAGCTGTGAAGATGTATTATGCAAGGATAAAATACACCCACTCCACAGCAACAACTCTGAACCACAGCTGAAAATCAGTCCAAACACAAGAGTTTGACCTAAATAAAAACATAAAACAACCCAAGTACCCTTGTGTATGCTTTGTGTTCTGATACCTGAGACTGCCACTTCCTCCACTTCTCATTTTCTCCCCTGAAAGTTGGTACTCCGCTCTCTGCACTCACACCCGCCCCTGTGATGATCGCTATGTGTTTGGCTTGGGAAAAGATCTGGCGGAATTCAGACATGTCTAAGGAAACAGAAAGAAAAGAAAAATATAATTGTCTTCATATTCAAAAAACATTATAATTTATCCATTATCATCAGACAAAATAAAGACAGGTCAGAAGTAGATGTCAGTTTGGGTGATAAATATTTTTGTTCTTAAGCATTTACAACATCTTATATTCAGTAACAGTTCAGTATTCAGTTCTTACAATAGTCCTTCCGCCAATATCCACTTATGTGCACTAATACAATGTGTAGGAAGTTTTGGATGCTACAATAGAGCAGCAAATGTTACAATAATTGACTTACACATCACAGTGTCTGGGACCTTTGCTCTGACTCCTGATAAATCAGCAAAGCAACATTTTATAAACTTACAAACTTTCATTTTACCTGAGCTGGGTCTTGCTTTGTCCATCAAAGGTCCTTTGGTCACCTGAGTCGAGCACATCCGAATACCAAGTGCAAGCGCAGCTCGATTTTGGAGAAGCATCGTCACTGCTGTTGCAAAAGAACAGATATTAACAAATACTATAAATACATCAAAACTGAAAAAGCTAGGTCATTGACATTGATGGTGCAGGAAATATTCACAAAAGTAAAAAGAAAAAAAAAAGGAGTTTAGGCACAGCCTGGCACAAGATAGCCAAGTGTAACGGTATGCGACTTTAGCAAACATGAAGCCAAATGTGTCAGATTATCCAGTCTAAGCTGTAGATATACTCGCATTTGTTCACAATTCACAAGCTAAATTGCATTTACTGCTACTGTCTCGACTGTTTGTTGGTTAGTTTAGAAATGTAACCAGGCAGCCACTTCTTCCAATAGCAGAATAGCTTAAAAATACAATTAACCTTTGGTAACATTCTGCATTTTCCTTTAGAAAATGTATTTCGTTAACATAACGTTATTGTGAAGGCGTGACAAAGTAAACTAGGGATTAAGTCTCGCTGCCACACAAACAGGAACCTACGTGCACATCCAAACGTGCCCTATCAAGAGAAAACAGAACTGCAGCGTTTTACTTAAACGAACCTGCCTTGTCAATATCACAATACCTACCTTGTTTAGTAATATTTCCAATTATGTCCACCTTCAAAGCAGAAAGTCACAGAAACTTTGTTTGTTTACTTCTAGCGCAGCAATCAACACGAGACGCCGTAAACCTACCAAGCTGTCGTAAATGCAGCTCAAACGCTCTGCCCTAAAGTAGTTCTTCCTCGCCTTCTTCTTCCGCTTCTTCTTCTTCTTCTTCTTCTTCTTCTTCTCCTTGGTGTTTATTGACTGTTGGCAAACAACGAATCTGTGCGTTACTGCCAGCAACTGGCAAGGAGTGTGGATCAGGGTACTAATACTGTGCTGTAATGTAAAAAAGAAAAAAAAAATCCTGCTCTGAAGTCGGGAAGGAAAAACCTAAAAAGGAGTTAAGGAGCGACACCTCCCGGTAGACTGATGTAAGTGTGATTCATTCAGGGTGACTGATACATTTTGTTTAATTTAGAGACAGAAACCAAGGCGAATTATTTTACTTTATGTTGTTGTTTTTTTTAAACCAAAATAAAATAGCACCCACTAAAAAAGTGGCTATAGGACCAATTTGGATGAAATAAAGATACGAACTGAAGGAAAGCACCAACATAGCATCCTTTCGATTTTATATGTTTTAATTTTTTGTTTGTTTGTTTCTGTGGTTCTTAGCATCATATTTTATGAAAACCAGTAGTAAAAAATAAGGTAAATATAACCTGTCAGAATTATATATAGCTATGCAAGTGCTACATACACAAATTATTCATTTAAACCATTTTCACAAGTTTTAGAGATTTACATTTTTCACAGAGCATTATCTGGTTTATAGTGGCGATTTTTTCCATAGCCTATTCTGCCAACTTTATTTTTGCTCACTGTGCATGCCATATTCCACCAACGCCTCTCTCTCTCTCTCTCTCTCTCTCTCTCTCGGTGTGCGCTCTCTCCTCTCCATCAGTAGCTACCTCCCAGTGTGTGAGCGGCCGTGGTTCTGCGTCTGCCCCAGTCGGCCAGCTGTCATTACTGGACACTGGTTCAAATTGATGGCGACCACTCCAGACAGCAGCACAGACCGCCGAGCTATAAGGAGACTCCGCTCCAAGAGCGATACCCCATATCTCGTTGAAGCCCGGCTCTCATTCAATGTTCGGACAGGTAGGCGCACATCCATCCTTCCTGTCCCCAAGAATTCTTGTTAGATGTTTTGCCTGATGTCGTTATGGTGGACTGGAGGATTTGTAGCCAGTGATACGCGAATGACACATTTCCACAATATTCCTATAGGCTTTTATATTTGTGGATTGGTTATGCTTTGTATTAATGACTCTAAATGTTTTTTTCGTAAGGCAGAGGGAAATGTGACTGGAAATGTTATGCAACTTTGTGGACTAATGTTGTTGGTTACTGGCGTGTCTGGCTAAAAGGGAGTTCAAATGTTAAAAATCTTGGCTCTCTAATAGCTTTAAATATCATCCATGTGTCAATTTCGTCAGCGCTTGGTAATTGCTACGAGTGTAACTCAGCGCAGTTACATAATAAGAAGAAGCTTCAACGTGACGTGTAGAAGCCCAGGCTTTTGACAGGGGTTGTGCTGCACAAAATCGCGCGGGATATCCGCTTTCTTCATCATTTTTTGTACATTTTAATCACCGCTTTTTGAACAGTTACAATTGATGTCGTGATGCTGCGCGTGGTGAACGGTCTTCTGTCTCCATCACCCTTCGCACAGCGTGTTGCATCCCCTGTTACCATGGTGACTTGGCATTTTGTGCTGAGGAGTCAGATCTTACGCACTATAAGATTTAAATAGATGTTATGGAAGTCAGACATTTAATAATCTCAAAATAATGTTTGTATCAGTCACAATCAAAATGTGCCTTTCTCTTATTAGTCTCATTAAGATTTGAGTGTGCCCACATGTGTACCTTAGAATGACATCACATCAAGTCCTACACTGTTTGTTCCCTTGATGCCAGTGTTCTGAAACATATTAGTCCTAACAGCTTCTGCAACTCTATATATTCTAGCCCCAGCATCCCAGCCAGCTGGAGTCACACCCATCTGTACAGTCAGCAAAATGTGTGAGCATGTAAGAACCACACCTGTAGTGTTTGGATGGTTAGTTCAGAAAGGCTTTTTTTAGAACATGCATAATCGATTTGTTTGTCAGTTATTTTTCACTTGTGTTTTTATCATTTACATTATTTCATTTTCAGCTTGCATTTGGTGACATGAAAGATAACTATGGTGGTGCTTGTTTGGATGCACTGATGTGAAGAACATTGAGCATTCTTTGTAATTTTATTATTAGATGAATGCGCGTTGTTCTGTGGAAAACTAACCTTTCAGAAACTAATTAAAGCATAAATCAGTGGTACATAGCATTAAAACCTTCAGCTGTTATGGAAAATGTTTATTGAATGACAAAGCAGCTTGTGTATGCCTGTACCGATGCCTGAAACCAACAATTACTGCACCATTAAATGATCTGGTGATTATTTTTCAATTAATCATCTTGTCTTAAAATAGTGAAAATATCTAGCACAGTTCTCCAGAGTCCAAGGCGACATCTTTTTTTTTTCTCAGTCTAATCAACATTCTCAATTGAATTTGTAAAGGTATAAAATGAATAAGTTAAGTTAAACTAGAGTCAGTGAATCAATTAATGATTTCTGTACCAATGCATTTTTTACTGTAAAAAAGTCAGTACTGTAGCAGTTTAGACTCAGAACTCAGAAGGTCGTCAGTCCAACCATGAAGCGACTGTGCCTTTCTACAGTGCAGCTTATCAGTTATCAATACAGAGGCAGCTGTATCAACAGTTACCAGATATGTAATGTGAGGCAGTATTAGTGCAAAAGAACAAACATGCTCTCTTCTTTTTTCCTGGATGAATGAGTCTTATACATAAAAAAAAAGTCCCCCAGCATGTTTATCTCAGTTAAGCCGTTGCAATTCTAGGCTGTGTTTGGCCTGTGGAGACAAGCTTGTTGTCAATGGCAGGACACTGTCATCTCTGTGCTTCTTTTTTATTTCCCTACACTACAATAACCTCATACAAAGCATGCGGATGGTACGGGGGCGATTTGTAAAACAGCACTGTTGACTCACTTCCACCTGAAGAAGCAGAGCAGGATTTAGCTTGCTTATTGCCAAGGAAACCAAAAGTCTTGTGGTTGTGTACCCAGGTGCTTAATAATGATAAATGACCAGAGCTGCGAAGGACCTGAAACAAGAGTTAAGCCATTATTTCAGTGTAATTCTGAGCAAGACAACAGTTTTGGTCACCCCTTGCTATAATTTATATTTTCATAGCTTATAATAACGGTTTAATATAGAGCTCAATATTCTACATTCAATAGCTCACAAAATAATTATATTCACAAAATGTGCAAAGAATGATGCAGGAATTGATGTTTATTGTCTAGTCAAATTTATTTTGCAGCCACTAACAATCTAAAACAGAAGCACATTTGTAGCCATGTTGTAATCAGGGCATTACCAGTGTGGCATATGATTCACTGATACGGAGCTGTGTAATTCATTTTGATATGTGGTGAGTGTGATTATGTAATTATTTGGAGATTAGCTGAAGGTTTGCAAAAAACTGCACTGTTCAGTTTTTATCAGCTGATTCTGAGCTTACTGTAGTAAGAGGCATGTAGTTCGGCCACAGATGGAGCACATCAGATGGAGCACATCATCTTCTTTTTGTTGGGTTTCAGTGTCTGCTACTGAAGGACCAGAGCTAAGGCTACAGCACACAAACAACAGATATTTTATGGGCTTTTAATGGAATCAGAGACCATGTATGAAACATCGCTTTATTGCGTTGGCCTGTTTAGCGTCTGCACTAATCTCATTTGCCACACGGTTAAATAGCTCTGAGTGCAGTCAAGATGACATAATGACTTAATGGCATCACTTACTGCGGAACTATCAATGATTGTGTCACCTGTCGTAAAACATTAAAGGGTGATGAAGGTGTAGATGGATGGTTGACCTACTTCACAGATGTAATTTCAATCATTTCAGACTGTTATGAAGCTCATCTCTCTCTTATACACGCACACACACACACATCATCTGGACTAGCAGCTGAGAGATTGCAGTGTTTGAGGAGCTAGAATAATCACTATTTTGCTAAGGATCTTATCTATGGAGTTTTAGCCAAAAGGCAGAGGTGTGTGCACGTTGACATGCATCAGCGAATGTCAGCATCAAGTGCATGTGTGTGTGTATCGTCCCCTTGTTAGTGTGTTGTGTATGTGCTGCATGCTGACACAGCATCCAGCTCACTGGAAGTGGCTGTCTGCATGTTTTTATTTACTCATCATTCATCAGCTCAACTACAGCCCCATCTGCTTTCTCTTGGCAGGCTCAAGCCACACATCAGAAACTCTCCCAATTAGAGGAGCTAGCTCTTTTGATTCTCCACAACATCCCTCTTATAATACAGGCACAACCCATGAATGCCATGTTTATGAGTCATGCAGCATATTCCAATTTAGAAAGGCACTAGTAAGTCATTTTGTTGTTTGTTGTATGCACCTCGTTATCTCACAAACACAGGTCAGCCTGTCCTCACAGATTCAGGGTCTTCTTTGGCATGTGCAGCATATGGAGCATTAATCCCTCTGTATAGATGTTAATTGTGCTGAACAGCTGGATTCTGTGTGTACCATCGAGGTTGCCGTTAGCTGCAGCTCCCACTGTATAGCCTATAGGGTCTGAATGCAAATATACAAAGCTGACGCTCAGACATGGCTGCACTGCAGTTGTTGGAGGATAGATAATACAGTAAGGGGTACTTTCTCTAGTTTTAGTTTTGTGCAAATGTGTATTCACATTATAATTCTATTTTGTCTATTCTGTTTGAACACAGATACATACATATGCGTATACTGTGTGTACTCTGATAATTCAACATTCAAACCAGGTTCACTGTTGAAGCCACATTAAGCAAAGAAAGCTAAACTCCACTCACTCACCACCCACCACTCCCTACTTCACTCTCACCCTCTCTCTCTTACTCTCTCTATCTCTGCTGCTGCTTTGTGTTGCAATCCCTGTGTACAGTAAGCACACAAGTACAATCAATACAAAGCAGATGCACGTTGTGATGGGACAGATTTCTGCTGCAGAGCTACTGTATATGTGCCAGCTCAGTTTTGCTGTGGATTTACAGTATGCTAGAGAAACAGGCCTGAACTTGAGCACAGTGTCAGGAAATATATGCTGATTCTTTTTGTATTTTTATATTTCAGTACCCTGTTGAGTATTTAGAAAATATTAGCA
>JAUBNQ010000009.1:12159783-12176440 GCA_032353495.1 Ctenopoma kingsleyae
AATTTAAGTAAATTGTGCTTGCGGTCCTGCTTCATGTATCTATTTGTGAAAATGTGTGCGGTAGGTTTATTTTATCATATATATATATATATATATATAAAGTTAAAAACCTTTCAGTTGGTATTTGAAATGTTTTATAGTCACATTTGCCTTATTAAGCATGAGATGAGAGCTGAGTCTTCAGGGATATCTGGCTTTTGCTGGCCTTCTTGCATTGCACTGCACCAAAGTGTTATCATGCAGTTGTTCAATCAGAAGAGAGGGATTGGTAACAATGTCTGAGTGACGTTTTGGGAAATGCGCCTGTCAAGCTGTAAAAGCTTAAATAAGATGCAGATGAGAATATAAGATCGTGTTGCTCTGGAAGAAGGGAAGAATGCACCAAATGTATATTTAATTCAGTTTGGGACTAAAACATAACATTTTACTCGCCCTGGGTTGTCACTTGTAAAAGTACTCATGTTGTGTGTCAAAATGTCAATAAGATAACCCTGCTGGGAGTTGCTGTCCAATCAGGGAAGTGAATATTGTGCAAAATGTAAAGTAAAAACAAGGAGCAGCTTCTGATCTGGCACTCACTAAAGAAGGACCTGTGAAATGTTCCAGCAGATATAGCTTTTCTAGTTGATGACTACATGATTATTAATATATAGATTCACATTGTGAATTATTTTCCCCATATTGATTCAGTGTTTTTGCTGCCCTCTTGCCTGTGATTTTGTGCTGACCATGGTTGCATGTTTGTCACCAGGCGCTTGAGTCAGAGACCCACAGCAGAGGAGCTAGAACAGAGGAACATCCTCAAACGTAAGTGTGTTAAACTTGTTTATTTAATGTTGTTCTCAAGCTGCTAAAAGAAACCAGTGACAAAATACCAATATCCTCAGAAACGAAGTGACGCTTTGCATCACTGTATTCACACGCATCATCACTGCATTGTAGCAAAACAGGAGTCCTTATTTGTAACCGCCTTTTGTGCATGCAGGCATCATACTCTATAGTGGTGCGTGGTTATTTGAGAGTTTTAAGTTATGTGAAAGCTAGTGGCATATGTCTCTCACTTTATTCCTCCTTGGTCTGCCTTTTTGTGAGGCGAACAGGCAGGCAGCAGGGCTCCCTGAGGAGTCATGTCCAGAGAGACTGGTTTCTTAGCTAAAACACATGCAGTATCAGAGAGAAGCAGTTCTGTTGTCTGGGACTCTCACATCAAAGACTTATTTACCAGCGGTTCCGGCTCTCCCAGAGGCTCCTGCATGATTGGCAGAGTGCAGCAGCAAAACACAAAGTAGAAGAATTCATGAGTGACAAGCCATGTCCTCCCCGCCATTCACAGCCATACAGTACCAAGGTTAAACAAACTGAGTTTATTCTATAACAGTACTTTAAATACAGTATGTGTTCAGCAGGAGCACAAATCCATTTTGTCTGCTTTTGCAAACAGGAGCCGTGTCACAGTATGCTTCTTGTTTGCTCGTGTCTTTCCTTTTAACTTACTCCTCTGAGCTGGAGACTCTTGTCTCTGTAATTGGCTTGGAACATGAATTTTAGGGAGATGCAAACTTAATGTAATCAGCATTTCATCATCTTAAAAAACGAATTTTTATTCTTAAATAGGTTAATTCATTATAAACATGAAGCAGAAAGCCCTGGGGCAGCTTGAAAGAAACAAATCTTTGTCCCCTGATACCCATTCCTAATAGTATTAAACAGCCAATGATAAAAACTATTTTAGGCTTTGAGAAACTTATCCAGTTTAGTGTGAATCTAATGAGCCATTTTATGCAAATAGTGTTTGTTCCCTTTCAGTAATTTCAAAACATTTCGATGCCAGTTCAGTGTTTGTGTATGCTTGTAACTCTTATGCTCTCATTCACCACAGCTCGCAATGAGCAAGAGGAAATGGAGGAGAAGAGGGAGATAAAACGAAGACTAACACGAAAGGTGAGTCCAAAATAGCTCCAAAGGGTGCAAACCCACACTTTTTTTTTTTCCAGGATAAACAAAAGCTGTGACAGTGACTCATCTGTGGTGAGCAGTGAAATCTAGTCTGTTACTGGCCTAAAGTCTCCCAGGAGACATCCATGTCCTTGTTGCCCTTGGCCCCTCAGCATGTTGCTTGCCAGATCCTGTGGCCCCGTAGGGTGGTGTTGAGCATGTTCCTATCACTTTCAATTAAAGAACAACACTTTGAGCTCACCTGCAGACATGCTGCTCAAAACAAAAAGTCTCACAGCTGTTATTGTGAACCGAATGCATTTATTGTGCACAACATTTTGAAACAAAACAGTAAAGAACTGAATTGAGTTTAAAAAAAATCAAATAACAGCATATTAGCTGATATTCACGTGTATGTTACCATGCACATTAATGCACAAACTGCATCACTGTTTCTAAAAGTGGAATGATAATGTGTTGAGTTAGTTTTTTGTGGAACTTGATGAATCATTGGAATTGGAAATTTAGTTTAAGATTGTATTAAGGTCTAAATATTTTTTCACAATTAGATCTTTGAGCTTTTATCATGTGCTTATCTGTGAATTCAGCTGAGCAAGAGAGATGCTCAAGTGACACACTTCATAGTTTATTCTTTGGAAGGCTAATAAAGACCTTGTACTCTGACAAGAGTCTGCAGGGACTGAAACGTTAATTTGATGAACTGGTTCAATAAATGTCCTGAATTCCCGAGCAGTGTGATCTAGAGCTCCTCTCTGACACACCTGCAAAAGAAATATTGGATGTGCAAATTTTCCTGTAATGGCTTGAATATATGCAAATTCTGCTACTAATTTACCTGGTTTTATTTTCTGCAACTTTTTTTTTGCTTTTACTCCAGCTGAGCCAGAGGCCCACTGTAGAGGAGCTGAGACAGGCCAAAATTCTCATCCGATTCAGTGACTATGTGGAGGTGTCAGATGCCCAGGACTATGACAGACGTGCAGATAAACCCTGGACCCGGCTCACAGCAGCCGACAAGGCCAGTATCACTTCTTAGAGTTAAATAGAGATAATCTTTTAATATTCTCAACATGTCTCTTTGCTTGCTTTCAACTTTCTTCAATCACAGTCATGCTTCTCTGTGCTTCAAATGAACACCCTGTAATAGGAGACTAAGTGGTAGGTGGATGTGTTCCTCCCCTCTTCTTACTGAAAGTTCCACCTCAGCTGTTTTGGTTATGAACAAACACCTTGGAGCCGGCCTGCTGGTCACTGCCTAGTGGTCCATGCGTCTGACTTTTAATGAGTTTTTGATTTTTGTTGTGCTGATAGCCTGCATTTTTTTCTTCAGACCTGAGGAAAACTCATGAAAATCATAGCGATTCAGCGTTTTGATTACGTAACAACTCCCTTTACATAAGAGCGTAAGCAGTGTCTCAGGACCCCTCCGGCCAGAGCACTTCTCTGCTGACTTTTCTACCATCTAGCACAGATTTGAATATTGTTTGTTCTCTTGTCGCAGAAGCATCTTCCCCAAGGCTGGAGATGTCTCCTTGAGTCATGCTGAATAGCAGGAGCAATGACTTCATCAGGCCGGGTTGCTGTCACACATGACATTTTAGAGGGAATTTAAGGTTATTTAAAAGGCTCAACACACACATTTCAGTTCCTGGAACTTTGACTCATTCCCCCTTTTGAGAATCTCTTTGGTGTTATCCTGCCCTTGGGCGAGGCATTCAGTCCGCCGCTGCTCCGGTGGTGCTACCTAAAAGCCATGATTCACTGTTTATTGTCCCAAATGAGAATATGTAGAACCTCACAAATGGAAAATGGCATTTGTTTGTGCTCGGAAACCTTCGCGGAAAAGAGACGATTTTTAAAGAAACTCAAGCTGAGATGTGGCCTGCATGCGTAATGACTGTGTCCGCTACCGAAACGGTAAAAGCACTGCTGGTTTTAGTTCCACTGTTATGGGTGATTTGCAAATGTGCAAATCCAAATGTGTATGATACATTTTTTTTGATCCAAAAAATGTAAAACCTGCATTGGTCTAAACTAAAAATGTTAATTGAATGTTTTTTTTCTGCTTGTTTTAATCCTTAAAAACACAAGCTAACTAACCACCAGAAACAGATAGTATATTATTGTTTAGGCTTTTAGACATCTCAAGAGGAGGACATTGAAGGCTTTTGTGATGTGTGAAGATAATTCAGCAGAATCATTCATGCCCTCAAGATAAGCATAAATGATGCATGAAGCATGCTAAAAGGAGGTAGAGTCAGGGCTTAAAGGCTGCAGTTTGTGTACAAAGCCTTTATAGCTTCTCTCAATCTTCCTTGTTTTTCCTGTGCAGGCAGCTATAAGGAAGGAACTCAATGATTTCAAGAGCAATGAGATGGAAGTACATGAGTCTAGTCGCCATTTAACCAGGTAATGTTCCGAATTTATTCATGTGCATGCGTCTATACATGCCTGAATATAAAAAAAACACCTCATGTACAGCTGTAGCTATTCATGTGCTGTAAGTATTGGTACAAGGTACAAGAGTTCTAGCTGATGTGATGAAATGGGGTGAAATATTTAAAACTAATGTTTTCTTTATGTTTGTATTTCAAGGTTTCACAGACCATAGTAGACCATCACTGTCTCGAGCAGTGCCTGACTGGCGCTCTCCTCCACTGAGAACCTTAAGTGCTGGACAGTAAAATGGTGCCCGTTTCTATAATAAGGCCATGTCTTCTGAAATGCCTTTTCAAGACCCACACAACTGAGTCGGTACTACACCACAAGATGCAGAACCCCTCTACACCATTCACTGTAGTAGCACATAAAAACGTCACCCCTCTGTGGAATTTGCTTGACTGTCTCTTAAACCTCTCTCCTGAGCTCTCAGGCAGGTGCTCAGTTCTGTGGTGATTTGGACATCAGGAGAGTTTTATGTTTATTTGCAATTGACTGAAACTTGCAACATCTTCTGAGGGCAGCCATTTCTTGGTTCATCAGTAACACCGGTGGACTTGTCTCAGTGGACATATTTTTATCTCTCCTCTTTCTAAAGCTGTCAGTCCGGACTCCTCTAGCCCTTATGGACGCCTCTGTGCAAGGATGCAGCGTTGATTGTTCTGAGTTCACTAAATCAACAGGTAATCCATCTTTACTGCACCTGCTGGGAGCTTGGAAAGGGCTTAGGACACACAGGAAGGATGGAGGGGTCCAACATTAGAATCATGTGCAGTATTTTTTTCTTTGGCTTTAGCACCCCCTGGAGTCCCCTCTGAGCCATTACTATGTAGTCTTGACTTCAGTCCTTCCCTTTTATTGTATGTGCAATTCTCACTGTACCGACAATGTTGACATTTAATTGCTAACTGTGAATTTGGGAGTTTGGGCAATGCCTGCACTCTCTCCAAATGTACATTTTGTTTATACTAAGGAAAGAAAGGTACATTTAAAGAAGAATCATGCTTGACCAAGTTTTATTCACGTCAGGAACTTATAAATGTAATGTAAAAATTGCAGCTGGCAGATATATTCTGGTTCCAGTACGTGCAAAATGAACTTTTATATTATTTTATCAGTTTTAAATTGTTTTTTTGATAGAGGCACTTCACTTACACATCTATACATGCCCCAGCTCTTTGGAGTGATGATTTTTAAAACAGAAAGCAAAGAGCTAGGCTCGCCACATTTTTATCTCTTACATTTTTTGTTCGCCATAGTGTGTTTAATGATCTTTGCTCATAATGTCCATTGTATTATACACTTTACTTTATACTCATGTCATTATAAGCTTTTGAGCAAGCAATATCTGAGTGAGGTGTATCCCCGCCATTTTTTTTATTGTGCTTATACACTATGCCTCACTTCAGGGTTTTAATTTTTTATATACTTTACTTTAGGAAAGCTTTATTCAGGAGGACTTTTTTCTCGACTGAGCCACCTAAAAAAAATCTGCCTCTTTAACAAGATTTGATTCATTTCTCAAACTTGTAATTGAATTGAACACAGTGATGCATTATCAATGTAAAAAAAAACAAAAAAAACACTGAAATATTGATTTTAATGGATTCATTGAGTCAGGATTTTTAATTTTTTTATTGCTAAAATTCTTTGCACTGTCAAGGCTTTACAAAGGTCACTGTTTTAAGGTCAGGGCCCAAGTGTGTATAATATTGTTGAATTTCTGATCCATGACTAGTTTGTCACTTCACTTTTAACGGACTTGTTACGTGATCACAGATCCTACACCGGTATCTCAATGCTCATAAGCTTTATGTACACAGAATATTTTTATTATTTTTTACTGTATTACTTTTAAAGTTGCAATATGAATTTTTTGATTGTCAGATGAAGTAAGCTAGGAGAGATGAAAGGTTACTAGCCACCAACTATGCTTTCTACAAAGAAAAATGTGCTCTCCCTTACTGTCGAGGTCTCCACTGGTGATAGATATTTAACCTGATAAAAGCTGGGACCCAAAAGCAAAATAGTGTTGCCCTTTATGGTTTATATGTCAAATAGTAATAATGGTGATTTGTTACAGTTTAAAGCAGCTCTCTATAGAATCATTCCACATCTCATGTCAAAATCAAGATGTAGGTGGGTCATCTGATCTCAGATGCTTTGAAATGTATGGTATTTTGTTTTAGAACCAGCTTCTGAATGGCTCCAGCATCATGCCTTTATTTGAAATTTTCCATTTGTAGGTTCAGTACAATAGATTCTAATAGGAATGAATTTATACAAATATACTTCAGATCTCATGTTTAACTCTAGGAAACAACCTGAGCCACTGGGCTGAGCATCATTTTGATTTTGCTGGAATCAAGGAACATGAGTTCAGCAATAACCTGTTTCCTTTTACATGTGGTGTTTTGGGTTTTTTTTTCTCATTTTTGAAATACAGAATACCATGTAAAGGATACATCATGCCAATTAAATTTCATTTCTGAATGTGTCTATTTTTTGCATTATTATTATTAAAAAACATCCGATTTCAGACCTTGCATCCATAGAATTTTACACATAACTACATACTTACATACTAGGGATATTTACATCCCTACACTAAGTGTTGTTCAATGTAAAACATAATTTAACAAGTTATTTAATTTAACAAAATTCATATAATAGAAAAAAAGAAATCTAATTTCATTCTGTAGTACTGCAACTATATCACCTGTTGCTTTGCAATAAAGCTGTTTATACAGTATTTGTAACAAGTTCAGCTGCTTTCAGGCTATTAATACTTTAGTTCTATTAATGATTATTTGCAATCTGGCTTGCTCAAATAGTCCTCATGAGTACATGCACTATCTACTAGAACTAACTCTGTAATATATTGCATTATGTACTGTATTTAAATAATGACAAGCCAGGTGAAACACAGACTTGGACCACAAGGGAATTCCTTATAGTACTTCCTTGGCTTCTAACTTCACGTTGTCACACTGAAACTTGGTGTGTGTTGGTGATTCATATCACCACATAGCATCTGTGACATGAACTCATTTTCATAATATCAATATTTAGTTTCTAGTTTTAGTTGAGTCCGTAAATCACATTCAAAAGCACAGGGTTTATAGCTACTTGTAACGTTAAGTGAAAGTGCACCTTTTTTTTTGCAATGTCACGATTCAAAATTTCAAGAATTAAACGCACATGAAAGACGCATATGCATCTGACACTGTAACTGTACTATATTACTCTAGTTGCGTCCACCACGTTTAGAAAAAGGGTGACCTGAAAAGAACAAATGAATCTGCTGTCCTTTCACTCAGGGTCGCTGTGTCCTCAACAGGAAAAAAAAACAAAACAAAGTTTAATTCAAGTCTTGCGGTTTGGTCCACTAGATGGCGAGAAATCCAACAGAATGCAGGCCGAGTCTGGCTGTGTGGTCTTGTGAAATGGCGTCCTGATGAGACGGAGCTCAACTTATTCGCCTCGTCACCAGTTGTATAAAATAATTACATGTACAAGACCTTACAGGAGAATCTGTAGTATGGAGAGGGGAAACGTGGTCAGATCCTAATAAGTATACATACACGCAGTTGACAGCCGAGTTTTAGCGTGTGCAGTTTTTTTTTTTACGCCACAGCCTGGACCGACTGTACTACAGCAGATATGAGTGCGCAGCTCTACAGCTGGACTCCAAACATTTTATACGAGCTATGTTTACGCCTCTCGCCTGTTCACCGCCTCACCTGACTGAAACACAGAAAAAGCATCATGGGAAATGTAATCGTGACACGATTTTCTTCCCGGCACCGGCGACCATAGTGCACTAAGGTATACAATACACTTCCCACAATGCACTGCGTTGTTGTTAGCGACCCCATCTTGTGTCCTCCTCATGAATATATATCAGGAGGTATTTGCGTAGGAGGTCGGCCGACGTTCATTCCATATTCGAGCGTCGTATTTTGGTCCAAATGGGACGCACAGTCACGTCTCCGCCCTGATCGCTCCGTACGCGCCCAGCCTCTTCCCAGCGAATTTAATCGGTAAAATGTTTTCTTGGAGCAGAGGAGGAGACTCCGACAGGGAAGGGAAGACAAGAAGTGAATGACTACTAGTGGAATAAGTCAGCAACACCGCCCAGTTGGTGGACATTTACCACAGTGGGACCGTATTCAGGCTTTTAAATGTAGGGGCTGTAGGTGTAACCAAGTGCGCAGCATTATTTATTTAGAGTGGGGGACTTTTCATTGGCAGAGATGGAAAGTGTGCAGGCTGTCGCTGAGGATGGCGCGTCGGATGGAGGCGCGACCAAGTTAATGAAGAAGCCCAGCGGACTGTCTGTCGCCCGGGGGACTCCAGCGGATGATGGCGGTGGACATTTAGCACCCTCCCGCGTAGAGGCAAAGAACGGGAATAGCCTTTCTCATTCCGCCTCTACAGCGGGATCTAGTGCGTCAAACCGAACTGTGGCGTCTAATGGCCGAAGCTCATCCAGCAACTCCTGCTCTCTCCTGTTGAGGCGGAGGCGCTTGAAGAGGAACCTCTCCGCGACAGCTGCAGCCACGACCACCTCAGCTGTCACCGCCGCCTGCGGCGCCAAGATGAACTCGGCCCTGTCCTCTGCGTCTTTACATACACGGAGTCTGGATAGGAAGAGTCTGCTGAAGCACCGGCAGAACATGCAGCTGCAGCCCGCAGATCGCGAGTGGGTGAGGGCAGATCTCCACCGGGGCTGCATACACGTCCACGAAAGACTGACGCCCTCATATCCCAGGCCGGTCCTTTGCACTATGGACACCACAGCCGGCGAGGTGGCGCTCCGTCTGAGTAAACTCTGCAGTAAGTCGAGCTCCGTTATGCGCATTTTTTGTAAAGATAGCCCTAAGACTGACCAAAATGGAAACTGCAATGTGAAATATGAATATAACGTAAATCCATGCAAGATGAACGAAGAATCAAGTATTAAATGCAACCACCTAAGTCCCCTGGAAACCACAGACTTAAGGGGCCATCCGAGTGACAGACTGAGACTGCTGCTCATGGAGAATGCAGATGAGAGGCAAAAGCAACAGGACATTGATGGAAAACTTTTCACTCCAGAATCAGAGTCACAAGATAACATAACCTGCTCACTGTCAGATTTAAACTCGAACTCAAACATGGATACCCCCAATGATGATGACTCAGAGCACAGAAACGGTCTGGACAGCTATGGATTAAATTCTGGCTCAGATGTGGAGAGCAGTGCGTTTGATGATCTGAGCTCTGGGGCTCGGCTCAGTGAGCACAGAGACTCCCTCAGCGATGACATGATTCTGGGCACAGAGGCATCCATCCTCAGCCCTTCTTTTGATAGTGCCACAGAGGGCCACGACATGTATGGCAGCTCCTCGGATGAACTTGAGCTCGACTGTCCTGCATCCAGCTCGAGCATGGATGCCATCTCCCAGCATCACACCAATGGCATTGCTGCTGCCACTGCCAACTACAAGCAGTGCAATGTGGGACATTTAAATGACATGACAAACAATATGGAGCCAGATAGCAGACAAAACCCACACAGTCTGGGCAGGCTGCCACCCAGCAGTAGTGCCGGCTCATTGTCAAGATCCTGTTCTACAAGTAATACACCTGACATCCAAGAACCGTACTGTGGCCAAGGTGCTGTAAAATCAGGGCTAACAGCTGACCACAATGGAGATTCCTGTGATTCCAGTCCCACGCTGTATGTTCAGCTGCATGGTGAAGCTGTCAGGAGGCTCAGCCCAGAAGAGAGGCCTCTGCAGATCCAGAATGACTTTCTCTTTAAGCTTGGATTTAAAGACCCGTGGAGAGTTCAAGAAGAAGGGCTTAACACAGAAATCGGCTCCTTGTTGCGTTTCTATGCAGGTAAGTGAGATTATGCATTCAGACATAATCACATTCTGCCATCATCAGGCTTCTGCTGATTCTAGGATTGCTGAGGCCTTCCTTTGCTCATGCTACACAGTTTAGACTGCAGATCCTTAGTATTGTAGTGTTTGTAACAGGTTATTAATCTGTATAACAGAATGAGACAGGTGCGTTCATGCAGGTGTGTGTTATGGCATTATAGTAACAGAGGGAAGCAACAGTTTATTTTCTGTTTGCCAAAACAGCTACTTTTGTAGGAGGGTAGAGCTGTTTCTTAGTTTGAACACTGAAGAACCTGTGAGTGTTTGAATTCTTGTAGGATTGAAAAGAACAGGATCACATGTTTCTGGTATTATTTCCGCATCTGACAGTGTTTGTGAACATTGTCAGGCAAGGTGAGTGCAACACGAGACCTTTGCAGCAGCAATTTAGAGTATGTACATCCTGGTGACGGTTTACACCTGTATGATCAGTTCTAACTGGTGTGAATGAGTCAGAGTGAGGCTGTGCTCTAGAGGCTACTAGTTGGCCAGATCTACCTTGCCTAAGGAAATTCCTTCACACTTTTGGGTCTTTTTATCTTTTTTGTTTGTTTCATATGTTGTTGACTGTGTTTGTCAGACTGTAGCAGCACAATGTGCTCCCATGGACACGCATGGCATCGCCGCAAAACCATCACTACAACTTATGTTGCTCAGACATGGGGCCCTTTCCGGCTTTTGCCCCATTATCATCCTAATGAAAAGGCTGAATGCCTTTGTGATTGGATAGAGCGTAGGGGTGGGAGCAGTATGGCTGGGAGGACCATAAACCCTCTCTGTGGACTTAGTGAATTCTAGTCATTGAGATGCTACACAGTGCCTGTCCTATTGGCATCCATCGCAGCTACTGTCACACTAACTAACTGCCTGCCAAGCTGGGTTAACATGCTTCTCCAAAGCTCAGGAAGCCCTTTTCTTCACCATGCCACTGCTTCCACCACTGCTGCTCTTGCTGTCCGTTCTGAGAGAAGTGAAATGGGGGGCAGGCATGAAACTTAGTGTCTGGTTAATGACAATTCAGGAGAAACTGTTTGTTGGGTCTGCAGAAAAGAGGCTCTAACCCTGACTGTAGCTTCCTGTCCCGAGAGGCTGTTGAACTAGATGTCACTCAGTACAAAGCTGAAAATGGCCACATGTGCTCACGTTCACAGTCACATGTGCTGCATGACCTATTGTGCTCTTGAAATAGCAGCTTGCTTGAATTTCTGCTATAATGATTTCATTTTGATAGCATCAAATAGCAAGCTGTATGAACACTGCACTGTGGGCCACGTGTGGATGGATGTACATTAATGGAAGAAAACACAAGTCTACATGAGTCTGTGCAGCTTACTTAGCCCAACCAGTAGCAGCAGCAGCCACTAAAGGCTGAGAAAAGACATCCTGATGCCCATCTGAGGTTGACGTCTCCACATCACACGTGAGACAGCTTAACTGTGGTCACCTGAGCTCTCTCTCCAGCCTTTCACTCAATAATGCCACTCAGCGCTCAGGCTGCAGCCACCACAAAAGGCCTAATTTTCAGTCAGTCATGTACAGAAGGACACTGAGAAGCACTTTCATAAACACACACAGAAGCATGGACCGTAAAGATAAAGCAGAGTTGATGGCTTTGTGACATGTCTGGCATTCTTTTCTTCCATTTCCTTACGCAATGGAAGCATGTTAGGAATGTAAGCAGGCTCTCTAGAATGTCAAGCATGTCTGCTGCTGAGGGATGAAGTGCAGTGAGCGCTTTTGCGGGGGTGGGGTGGGGGGGTTATTTAGGAGGATATGGTGCTGACACATGTTGAGCTGACTCTGAATGGTTGTCCTGCTCTGATAGTGGAGATGGAGCCAGCCTCAGCTGACTCGCTGGCCGGCTCTCAGACGCAGCTGCCGCAACTGTAGACCTCAGTCACAGTGAAGGCCTTTTTGTTTGCATGCCTGTGCATGCAGAGTGGCCTTTGATACAAGAAGTCCAGTATCTAAACTCTGCTTTATTGCTCATACTCAATAAGAGTACTGTGCAGTTTTAAATATAAGCTAGATACTAAGCACATGAACAGACCATAAGCTGTGCTGTATCTTTAATAAGCACAACACATGAGGTGCTCAGCGTGATTAGAGAAGCAGGGGAATGAAGGGAAGAGGCCGTTAAGTCGAGGAGTTGCCATGGTGAATCTTGCTAGATCCTTTGGACAATGCAGAGGCCAGTTTGACTTTGAAGGGGTCAGGTCATGCTTTGAGTGGACAGACTCCACAGTGGCTAGATGAGAGAAGTCACTTCTCCCTGCTAGACATGCACACACACACACATACACATGTACAGAAGGCCACCTAGATCAAAGGGCCGCTGTCCTCTTTGGCAGGCTGACGAGTGATCCTTTCAGAGCTGCCCACACAGGAGCCTCTTGTAATGCCTAACCAACTTCATTGGAGTTTGAGTGCAAGCAAAAAGAGGAAAATAACAGAGTGAAATAATCAATACCTTCACATTCTGTTAATGACAAGCCCAAAGTGGTGTAAGTCTAAATAAAGGTACACTTCCACAGGAGAGTTGGGATTTTCTAAGTGTGCGCTCAGTCACATCTGTATAGTGTAGGGTACAGGTGGAGCTCCTCAGCCCAGCATGTAATAAATGTGCCCCCTGCTTGTGCTTGGATCGCTCTGGTCCCTTTACCCAGAGTTAGTAGTGTGCATGTGTGTCTGTAGACTTGCAAGGAAAGGGAATGGCATAGTGAACGCTAACACACTCTTGCACAGGGTTTCTGAGGACCCAGAGTTCTTAACCAAACCAAAGCAGTACACTAAATTATTTAGATTCATTAGCCTACTCAGGGTACTCACGCTCATCCGGCATACCCACTGCTTTTTGTGAGCTCTCTGCTTAGCCTGTTAAAGTTGAAATGTTTTTCTTTTTAAAAGCCGTTCCTTGTAAATTGAAAGTGGTGTTAAGATTTGACCTGCTTTATGAGCACAGTTAATGACCAGTGGCGTACCCTGGCCTTGAAACTATCAAGATATTAATTCCTTTCAGCTCTGCGCAGGTTTATAGCTCTAGCTTCTGTGAAACAAAGTCATGGTCGATAACAGTTTCAGTATGCTGCACCCAATTTTCAGTTAATTCCCATGTTGTTTTCAGTCTCTGCCAGGAAGGTGAACTTGGCAGGAAGAACTGTTCATGCAGAACTAATAAAAGCAGAGATACAATATGTAATGAAATATTTCAGATAATGACTGTGTTTTTACACAATAGAACCATAATATATAGCTGATTACAAAATTTTTATAGCTGTACACATTTATAGCAAACACAATAGCGCTTTTAATTTCACCAAATATTGTGAATAAGGTTACTACAGGGAATTCTCAAAATAACATTAAATCTTTCTTATTACACATTTTTAATACAAAGTTTCTTTCACAACACATTTTGATCTCGTGCTTATTGTCTCACTGTTATTGAGATGCTTATTTACAGCATTCAGATAATGATTTAAGTTTTTATTGCATTGGGAACTACACATCACAGGCTGAAGTTCTGCGTTGTTGTCATCACCTGGTTAAACTCCAAAGCGTTTTTAAATGACGGATCATCATCTTTCTAAGAATCTAAACAATGTGCCCATACAGAGACAATTTTTAAAGCAATTTAAACCCTTTTATAATGTTCTAATCAATATTAGAAGCTATTAATTTAAAGCAAAAATCTCAAATGATGTATGAGTAATGGAAGCAGCTTGACTACTACTGATATGATTTTATTTCGTGTAGACACAATTTTATTTATTTATATATATATTTTTAACATTTTAAGAAGAAGGTGATGGGTCAGCCACCATAAAAGCTTTGTGGATTCCCAATTCAAGACTGTATCTTTCAGCTTTTACCACCAGCCTTCTCTGAGGAGACAGTGGCTGGTGGCATGATAACTTAAAGGACTACAGAGTTTAAAGGAGCTTAATGAAGCTCCTAGATCTCTCCAGTAGGCTCTGTGGCAGCTATTAAGCAGAGAACCACTCACTCTGTCTTGTCTGTGCCACGTCGTTCTCTTCGTACAGTCAGCACGCCAGCTTGCTCCCACACTCACACTTGCATCTCTATGAAAACAATTTCAGAGGCAGAAGGAGAACAGTCTGCACAGTTTTTGTCATCTTTCAGTTTTTTTTATGAACAGTCGCTGGTTATCGTGATAACAATAAGTGGTTTAGTTTGAATGAATTTTGTTATTCAAATGATTGTTTTATTGGTCACTAGGGAGTTATGAATTGCAATGTAAATTGCAATTGCAAGTGTCAGGTTCAAATAAATCTATAAAACATTGATTAGTTTGCTAAAACTACAGTATTCCTATGCATGCAAACACTCCTGGGAGATCTTTGCAGAAGTGAGGCACTAGGCTTCATCATCCTTTCTCACATCTATGTCCTCACTTGACAGCTAATGGACTTTCTAAAGGGCCCATTGCTGAGTCATTATGTAATTGTGTAATCAGATTTCACACGTTCCAGAGCTCAAATCCAATGCACATGTGTCGTGCGCGCTAATGTTCTTGCGTTCACTACTTTATGTGTGCACCCAAGATAAAAGTGAGTAATCAAAGAATTGATTTGTGTATTTCACGTGCGAGCCACACGTGGCGGAGTGGTCTTAGATGAAATGTGGTCACGCAGCGTCGGTACTGAGAAGATTTGCATGTGTGTGTTCACCAAGGTGAAACACTGAGAGGATGGTGGTGTCAGTGTGTAGAAGTTAAAGCCAGGGGAACTGTTTTCTGTCTAATATAGATTGCCTTCTTGGCTGACATCCTCCCACCTCTAACTCTCCTCTCACGCTGAATCTTCCTCCGTCTCTCAATTTCTCTCATGATCTATCCCCCTCCCTCTTCTCTCGCTGTCGTTCCTCGCATCTCCTCCTCCCTCACACCATCTGACAGTTTCCATTTAGCTTCCCATATCTTTTTATCTCTCCTTAGCTTTTTCAGCAATTCTAAGAATGACTGGTCGCCCTTATAATTATTCTTAAAAATATTAATAAAGGCAAAAAAAGGAATAGCTCAGATGATTATTTCCTCAGTTCTTTGTCTCTCATTGGGTGTTTATGCTTGTTTTGGTGGACTGTTTATTTTAGTTTGTGCCCCCTGTGGAAATAAGTAAAAAAGCAACTGAGGGATATGCTATTGAAATTCTCATTGCTTTGTGGTAAGCGGCTAAATCTAGGCTGAACAATGTCATGCTGGTGTGTCAGTCCTGTCTGCCTGCTGGCACATTTTGAGATAGGGAATTCGGTAAGGGGGTTGGGCAGCAGCTTTTCTTGCCCAATGGGAGCAGTGTGGCCTCTCAGCTGTCTGTCAAACTGCCCTTGCTGAATGATCCTCAGAAATCTCAGAGGACTGGAGTAGATGTTTGCAAAGACGGGGAAAAGGGTTCCCTCTTCAGTGGGGTCATGGAGTAGGTTGACTGTCCCCGGAACTGAGCACCAGCCCCTGTACTGACCACTTGCATGGGGAAGAGGGGAGGGGATTAGTGGCAGGCCAGCAGGGGCTCACTCACCACAGCTTTGATCAGCAGCAGCACAGCCTAATACCAGACAACATCTGCAACTCTCAGCATTAAAGAGGCCCAGAAATACTGATTAGGGAGCACACGGCCCGCTTGCCTGCTAGTATACAGGACAGAACTGTGTCAGTCCCTGGATGGGAGGTTTTTAAATACCATCGCTCCAGTGGTGCTTACACTGATTTGTTTTACAAAGTCTTAGTCTCCAGAGAGGCTACTACACATTGTGTTTAAAAATCCAATTTCTAAGCATTTCATTTTCTCTAAAACACAATGAACAATTGCATCTGGATGTGATCAGTTAGATTTTGGACAGCTGTTTATTGGTGATATTATTTTCACAGAGACATCTTTCTGCCACACAGAAATAAAAATCTGAAGAGATGTTTTGCAAACAGTATTGTGTGGATGAAATTTAGAGCTGTATCAAACTGTTTTTTTGTGTCATCTGGACACAGCTAGATAAGGTGTGTCTGGGTGGAGCTGAGCTTGTTTCTCTGGACTCTGCTCTAACAGAAAGGAGCAGAGCTGTTGATATAAAATGACCTAGTTTAAAGTTCATCTCTCTCCAAAACTGCTGAAGTACAACAACGATACAGCTAAAAAATTAAGAGACCACTGCAAAATTATCAGTGTCTCTGATTTTGCTATTTAAAGCTATATGTTTGAGTAAAATTGACATTTTTGCTTTATTCTATAAACTACTGACAACATAACTCCAAAATTCCAAATACAAATATTGTCATTTAGAGCATTTATTTGCAGAAAATGAAAAATGGTCAAAATACC
>JAUBNQ010000009.1:12176540-12190469 GCA_032353495.1 Ctenopoma kingsleyae
ACAACACATTACTAATGTTTTAACTTAGGAAGTGTTCAGAAATCTATATTTGGTGGAATAACCCTGATTTGCAATCACAGCTTTCATGCAGTGGTCTCTTAATTTGTTCCAGAGCTGTACTTCCTCATTGGTGAGGGTTACTTTTAAGAGAAAGGCTTTGAAAGCAAATGGAAAGAGGAACCTGCCAAAGCCCATACAGCACACTTACATAATGCACAACGCTGCAGTTAATGTACAGGCTTTATACTTTTATCCTGGAAGTACTGTACATGCTGCAGTTCCAAATCTTTATTTTCCTTTTTAGCACTTTGTTACGATGGATTCTCATGCAGTGCATTAGACATGCAACAAATCCCATCTTTATCAAACTAATTTGAAGTTGCCATTTGTGTTTGTGCTGTATTAGTAGTGCTGTGTATAAAATTACTCAGTTATAAGTACAGGCCTTACACTTAGTATGCAAGTATTAAAGTATTATCAAAGTATATTTAAAGCTGTTATAACTTTTTTTTTATTTCAACAATAAGTTATATCCCTACTTGTAAGTGATGTAATCCACTTTATTTACCGATTAATTTACTGAGACCTATCATTCACTGAAGGTCCTCTCGACTCTATCAGATGTTTTTGTGTCTTTTAGCTCATTGTTTTGGGTTTCTGGCCCACAACTTTGCTGTTTTGATTCACACGTATTGCTCTAATAGTTTTTTTCAGTGGCAGAAGGTACTGTACAAATAAGAGCAAAATATTTCCCTTATGGGTTTGTGGAGACCAAAAGCAGAGCTAATAAGAGTTTGAACAATGGTTTTACACATATACAGTACAAATGGGTGTTATTGTTGCTTCATATTTAGTAGTTGTAACAACCGGTACTTGTCTGTTAACAAGTTATAAAATGTTAGTGCTGAAGTTCACAGCTTGTTTCCATGCCCCTAAGTGTGTTGCATGTTTTAAGTATCTAAAGCAACAATACAGAAGAATGACCCCTTTCAGAAAGTTCTATTATTACAAATAGATTATTATTACAGACAAACTGAAAAGATAAGAGATTGGATTGATTTCAATTATACAGATATGTCCAGTGAACTAAGTAGTATGTCTGGGATCTGAAAGCTGAAAGTGCAGAGAGATTGAGGAAACATTGCTCCATGTTCAGCCAGTCTCATCATTAACATGGCAATTTGCATGTCACAATATGTTAGCGGTACAGTTTGATAATCACCTAGGCCCTAGAAAAAAGGTGGTATCACCTGCTGCACCAGGAAGTTATTTCTTACTTACCCTCTCCCATGTCTTGTTTGCATTTTATTGTTTTATCAGTTTTATCTTGCACATGCTTGTTTGTGCTGGCTGTTCTATCTCTAGTGACACTCTTAAAAATATATATTTTTTCCAAATCAGACTGTGTCTCAGGTTCTCTTGCTAAAGATTTCCCCTCCTTAATTCTTTTTTCTCACTCTCCCCCACTCTCTCTCTCGCTCTCCCTCTCACTTTCACTGCCCTCCCGCCACAGCACCCCATCACCCACCTCCCTCTCTCCCAGTGCCACTGTGTTCACATGGCCCCTGCATGTGACATGAAGCTGAGCCAAAACACCCCGGATGCCCACTTCGGCCCTCCACTGTTCCAGACCTTGTTAAATTTTAAACAAAACAAAAGGAGAGGAAAAGAGGGAGTCGGGAGAAGGAGAAGAAAAAGAAAAGTGAGCACGTGGGGCCAGGGGAATGTGCAACAACATTAGAATCTCATTCATTCACTCATCCTCTCTGTGTGCATCATCAGGAGTGAGCTGGCCTTTAATTGTTGCACTCGCTCTCCCCTCTTCACTGTGTGAAAGCCTTCCTCCCTGTCTGTCCCTCCATTCTGTTTGCCCTGAACTGGACTGATTGTAGCTTTAACCACAGATCTGGGGTCTGATTACTTTGTGGCATGTCCTTCTGTGGGTTTAAAGGACAACACACTCTGTAGTTGTTGTCTTCATGGACAACTTACCCAAAGGCAACTTCTGCCCATCAGATGCATTTTAATATTTTATGGAATAGAAGAAAAGCTGGACCAAGAATAATAACAGTCACTGTTTACCTTTTTATTATTGCTTGTCCTCTTCCCTTGTACGCACCTTCTTATTAGTCTGCTTCTTTTACACTATCAAAGGAATACCACAACATGACAGTCTTTAATATAAAGTCTTCCAGAGCAGCTTGGCCACCTGCAACATACCACTGGTTCACTGCCAGATTGAGCTAAACTATGAGAGTCCTTCACGGTGTGATTAATAGTGACATTAGAGGTTTAAGTACATACAGTAACAAATGATGTATTTATTTGTGTGCTTGTGGTCCACCCTGAGGGAAAACCTGGAATTGAAAACTGTTTGTTATTCATTGTGGATGAGCAGCTAATAATTCTGAATTCTGATCTCACCACACTACTAATAAAAAGACAGTTTCCTGTCTTCATGCATAATATATTACAATGAGACATCAGATTTGCTGGAAAACTGCAACACATTGTTAGAGAGTTGTTATTTAGAGACATTAAGCTGCTTTTCATTAGTGGTAACTGATTAAACTCGCTGCATATTTCTTTAGCAGTTTGGTGTATTTGTGATTTCAAGTGCCACAAATAACTTCTGTTTCATATCCTTGTTTATGAGCAAAACAAGTTCAGACAGGAGTCTCAAACAGGCTGCACTCTTCAGTCTGCCCAGAACAATATTCAACCCACCAATCACACACACACTCCTCACAATACTATACTACAGGTATTCACCGCGTCTCTTGCTGACTTCACTGCTATTCTCGTATTGCATGTATGAAAATATTGCTGCCGCCTACTTAAATCTGTTTTTTTTCGCTTTTCAAGAATCTGTCTCCCTGTTGATTGCTCAGTGGATACACACTATATAACACGTGTTCGCAGTGAAAAGCAAAAGTTGTAATGTCATATTTTTAAAACATTGATCATCTTTCATAATACAGAACTGTGTAGCAAGGTAGGCTGTGTGTTACCATGTCAAGAATTCCAGTGATGCAGGTAACTTTAGTATGTCTGTTGGAAATGATGTTTTCCATGTAGTTTTTTTTTTCAACCCAGGAAAGAGATGTAATTTGATTTAGTCAGTCTGATGGACAATGTCACATTGTCTTTTCCTTTGATTTTGAAACATTAGACTGCTTCTGTGATTAACTTGTGCCCTCAGTCCTTGCATTAGATATCATAATGGAGTGACATTTTTATCATAACAAAGAGTAAGTTTTGGTGGCAGTCCTACCTCATGCATCTTTTAGTTATTATCCTAGTAATTTTGTGTGTGAATTTCTCAGGGTTTTCAATGTTGCAATAGAAGAGAATGGTCTGTAGAGATGCATAATGCATGCTTCGGATAAATTAGAAGTTAACAAGTAGATTATTTATGCTGTGCTAAAATTGGCAGATGCCTCAGAATTCACATCTCTCTCATTGCTGTGAAACAATCTATTTGATTATCTTCTCTTTTGTGACCTTTAAATGTTCTTTCTCCTGGATATTGGAGAATAAGTCGGATATAAGTTGTGGAGTTACAAAGTCTTCAGTAACCTTAATTTGTGATTGTCAAAACTATGATCAAACTCTTCACTTAAATTAGTGATATACTGAAATTAAGTGAGATTGGCATTGCTGGTGGGTATTTCTGCAATATAGAAATGAGTAATTCACATAATAATTTTTACTTTTCTGTCAGGTCTGGATATTAGGACTCATACATATATACAAAACTGACCAAGAATATGATCTTGTGAAAAGTAGCATGACAAGGTGAAAAAGATCAAGGTTTCAAGAATGGTGAGTTCTGAACTTATACACCCCTGCTTCATTTCCATCAGTGACAGGCATTGTTAATGCATTGGGAAACTCAGGGCGACAAAGAGGTAGGAGTCCCCTGCAAGCTAATATACAAATAAATGCAGATCCACAAACGTGTCTGTGTGCTTGCATGCTCGCTCCTCTAAGCTCACATGCTTATCAATTAATGCTCTCATCTCGCCTTCGTTTGCCTTCGTATCAGAAGGGGGTGTTGTCAGACTGCTCTTGTATGACTACTCCCACTTCATCCCTGGCTCTCACATTTCACCCTCCCCCTGATTCACCTCCCAGGGGCCGCTTTGAATGCTAGGTGGGTAAGCCTAAACATCTGTGTCTAGGAGAGGGTTAATCTACTGGTGCTAAAGACGACAGTACCTCACTCCCCTCTCTATCTTCCTCACAGTAAGCCCCCATACAGTGTAAGGCGCTTCACTTTATCAAGGCTGCATAGAGTGCTGCAGAGACAGGCTGCTGTTGTATAGACCATTAGCAATTGCTGAGTGACAGAATGCGGAGGCTGAAGTGACACAGTGACACTGCTGATGAGCAGCCAGTGTCTCGAAGTATGAGATAATATGTGTTTGAGAAACCTGTTACATGATTTGGTGAAATCTTAAATATAGTGCAGCAGCATAATCTGATAATCTTTTATTGGTTGGTGATTAATATTGCTTTTTTCAGATCAAGCAGTTAATCATTTGGTCTATAAAACTGGCAGAAATGCCAATCAGTTGTCCAAAAGAAAAAAGGTTTTAATTTGCAATGATATAAAAAGGATAATTAGCAAATTCTCCCATCTGAGAAGCTGGAACCAGCAAATGTTTGATATTTTTACTTAAAGTGACAGTTTACTTGTCACAGGATGTTGTAGAAGCTCCTCTCCAGCTCTGGAGGGAGCTTTTCATTGTTTGGAATTTGGCCATGGCAAGTTAATGATAGAAGCCAAAAGTGCAGATGTTCAGTAGCTTTTGTAACATAGCCATGTGTAAACTACCATCCTGCATTTGCTGTATGTTGTTGTCACAGATGATAAATAACTACCTACATTTACCCAACTACTGTACAATTTTGAGGTACTTGTACTTGTGTTTTCATTTTATATTACTTTTACTTTTGTTTGTCTACAATTTACAGCTTTAGCTACTAGTTACTTTTGCAATATATAGGCTCTTATAAAGTATAATCAACTAATAAATGATGATATACCACTATGGATTAACCACCTGTCAATACATTGAAATCAGGTCCATCTTTATCTGTGCCTTTTTTGTTACTAGGCAATTACTATAGATTCGTACCTTTGAACAAATAATAAAGTCAGAATTTATTGATCCCCTTGGGGAAATTTTGTTTGAACAGCTGCCAGACAGTACATGTCACTACTACAGGGTTTCGGTGTCTTGTCCAAAGACACCTAGACATGCCCGTGGGGACTCGGAATCTAACCACTCCCCCTGGGGTTTGTAGATGACTGCTCTACCAAGTGAGCTATATGCCACCCCGTGAGTAGACTTTATATTAGCAACAGTATAAAACTGAATAATGAACATTGTTAATTACATTGTAGAGCATGTACTTTGTACTTCAACTTGAGTAGAAATGTTTAAGTGGTACTTGTAGTGGAGTACTTTTTTTAGGCATGTGCTTGCACTTCTAATTGAGTATTGCGTTTGTGCACTTCCACCACCTCTGGTTGTAGTCCAGTGTGGATAAATATTGGCATAAATGGAGGTATCCAGGATATCTTGGCTACTGCTGTCAGTTTTGATTGTTCTTTTTTTTAGTCGTAGTCTTTCAAGTGTCCCCAACTTTGTGGAACTATACTAAAAACACATATATTTATGAAAATTTCTCACATTTTTGCTCTCATTCTTTTCCTCAAATTAATAAATCAACTAATAGTTTCAGCACTAAACTGGAGTTGCCATAGTCATGCATGTAGTCTAGGTTTTCATCTGCTCTCAACATGTTGTGAGTCCACGTGTTAGTTTTTTGTATCTATGGCAAATTTCAGACATCAGCAATAAGTAACATTACAGACAACACAACGCTCCCATGATACATCATGAATGAAAAGCGACAGCTTACAAGGACATGTGTAACAAATCTATACTGGAGGGTATAAAACGTGTGTAGTAGTACCCTATACATTCACCCTGATGGTAATATTCACTTTAAAGACCTGCCTGGCCTTGCCTCAACACTCAGGACTTGCAAAGTCTATTTACCTGCACTCTTACTAAACATATTAATAATCTTGTTAGATTGTGTGGCTTGTACTGTCACAGAAGCTTACTAATAATTTTAAATAAATACAGTAAAATCAGTATAATGGAGCATGTAATCAAGGTATATGCCTCAGCTTCTCTAAGCAGAGACTCTATCACAGGGTTGCTAGACATTTTTTGTTGGATTTGCTTTAATTGCATCTTCACTACACGCTGCAGCCCGCCATTATTGTGCATGCATTGCCCACGGCAAGCCTGTTAATGTGTCCTCATGTGTTAGTGAGAGAGCTGTAAAACTGAAGGCGAGTGCTGCATCATTCATTCATGTGCCACCCTGTGCCTGGATTGCAGTGACCCGTAGCTGTCAACAGCATATCCTTGAGCGTGATGGCACAGGCTATGCTGAGGACACACTGCAGGGACCGCTGGCATCCACAGGGCTGTGGGTGGGGCCAGCGCATGGGTAGGTCAGGCTGGGGCTGATGTGAAAGCTGTGAAAGCAGAGGGAGGATTGAATATGACACTAATATTACTGTAGTACATTATGTGGCCCTTTATAGAAGTTCTCTTTTCACTTCTCTTTCTCTTAGGCGAGGTCAGACTGAATTATCAGCTACAGAGCAGCAACTCTACCCTGTGTTCTACCGGTGGACAGATGGTGTCCTGACGTTTTTTAAAACGTTCAAGGGCCGACACATAAAAGATGTGAATTTAAATGTGAATAGAAGAAAATAGAAAGAGAGCATGAATGACAGCTGGAGTTATTGAAGCCTGGTGTTATATATATTTTAGGAAGTGTGTAATGGAAGAAGATAAGGAAGAGCTAAGAAATTTAATTTCATTTGAGACCTTCCCTTGTCCTCAGATACATTAAAATATGCACATACATACATAGTTAAAACCTTTCTGGTAACCTTTGTGTATTTGAGAGCAAGCAAAGAAGACAAAGATACATTACATAACTGGGCACTCCTGCCAGTTTACTATCACACAACAGGAACTCAGCTCACACGTGTGCAGGCTCGCTTTATTTTGAGTGTGAAAGCGCAGCCTCTCATTTGTTTCTCACGCATTCATGACCTACTGGTAATTCATTATTTCCCAACATAGAATAGCCATCCTCTTCCACACCGGTGAGCACACTTAAACTCAATCTACATGGACCAGCATTACGTAAACACTTTGACAGAGAATACATCTGACCTTTTGCTGACTCTCGCTTCAAGAAACTAAACATCTAAGACATTTATGAATTGTTAACTTTAAAAAATGATAATGATTAAATTAGTTTGACATTGTGTGACGTAGGATCCTGTCAGAAGTACTGCTTAGTTTTTCGCCATAAGTAATTAGAGCTCACATACCAGAAAAGGACTGCGCTTTCTTTTTTTAAAAGGTAGTTCCAGTCTTGTAATATGAATCATATCTTTGAAATTTGTGATCATAATTTATTAGATAACTAACAAGTGTGACTCTGCATGACCCTTAAGTACTTATAATTTTACGTTACAATTTTAAAGATGCTATCCTTGACATCTCAGTGTAACACCTGCTTACCGGTGACAACATTTATCAATCACTGGAAGCGCTTTAGCTTGGCTACTTGTCAGAAATGCAACATAAGAAGACAAGCAACTCATGATACATGTGTTCTTAAACAAGTCACTGTGGCCACACTTGTACCGACCCAAAAATTAGGCTGTTCTATCTTTAACATAAGAGCATGCAAAGAAATAACTTTCAGTATATATTTATGCCAGCTTTTGTCTTCTATATTTAGTCCAGACCTTGCATAATTTGTTTCCTGTAGATGTGCATGCACACATTTTACATACACTGTCATCACTGATGAAAACGATGGCCAAACTACAAAAATAAGACCCTGACATATAATTATTGTTTACTCTCTATTTATGCTTGATTTTATGCATTTACACAGTTTCTTTTGTCATGTAAGGATGAGATTATTTTGCCTGTTTTGTGCCACACTTAATTCTGAGGTTTACAGCTGACTGAGATTGGCTCATTTAGTCTTAAAACACTTTCCACTCCTGAGTCTTCCTGCCTGAGGTGGCAGGATATGCCTTAAGCCAAATCCATTTTCTTACTGTTTATACTGACATTTATTGATAAACACTTTTTTTCTCTTCTCCATCTTAACAATTTCTTCTTGGTTGCGTTATTTTCTTCTACTCTATATGTGCTTTAGATCTCTCTGTATTTTCACCCCCCATTGTTCTTGCCATAGATGAGCCTCCATAGCTCCCAATATTCATTTAGTTTCTTGCATACTCTCTAACTTACTAAATTATTAATTTTGAAAACTCTGCACACTCTCACCGCCTCAGAATCATCAATGCTCAGATTTACATTCAATTAATTTATAGCACGCAGTCATAAACATGCACATTATGCATTAGCAAACACACACTTTTGTCCACCACAGTGACATCATTTGCATTTGCTCGCACACAAAAACATAGGTGAAAACTATCCCCAGAGCTCTTTTGTGTTTGGATATGCATGTGTGCCTTGAGCTAGATGATCAGTGGACTTGTGTTTTCCATTGTAAGGTTTCATAACACACATTCATTACATAACAACAGGAGGAGTGGAGCTGAGAAGAGGGGGAGCACACACATTTATGTACGTCAGCGTTCGATGCTTCCACTGACTGAGGGAATCACTGGGGAAAATCTTCTCTTCTCACACATTGATGCCAGCACCTGCGATTTGAGGCATCCGTAATGCAATTCTCCTCTGTGTCTGTTGTATTTGGGTTTATTTTTAGTCTGGTGTTGATTGATCGACATGATGTAGCATGCTGATAGCGCAGCAAGTGGTGAGAGGATGCTGGAGCTGATTAAAATGCTGCAATTTATTTCACTTAACAACACACAGGTCAATTATTTAAATATTCATAGATGTACAACATGATTTATTAACCTCTTATACAGCCTTTACCGTTTTAGTTTCTCATTCTAGCTGCCTGGCATATGAGTTATCATTTAATATTTACATATTGTTGCATCTGTTTCTGCTGCTGCTCTTACATGCAGCTTTGTATCAGGTTAACGTGACCTGATATGTGGCAATAATGAAGTGGCCTGGGTTTCAACTGCTTGCGTGCATCAAGTCATATTTGAAATGAAAAATACAGAGGAACAATTGAGTGTGCAAGTGGGTCAATTTAAAAAAAAGAAAGAAGATAATTTAGCTTTACAGAACATTGCAAATCCTCCTTTAGGTCATCCACATGTCACTATGCATCCCTACACTGCCCCTGCAGGTGGTGGATGGTAAAGCACTGACCTGATAACTAGTGTTGTACAGCTACAATGCTTTATATAGCAGAGGACTGTTTAGTTCCCTTCTTCCCAGGAGCAAAGGGTAATAATGATTTGATGGGGGAGATATTGCAGGCTGTGACCTCATTTGGATTTGTTTCGCTGGACTCACAGAGGAGATTCTGTACAGGGTCTGCATGTGTATGTTTCTGTTTGACTACATCCTTTCTGGTGACATGATTAAGAGAGATGAGCCAGAACGATTTCATGGCATCCATCAAACTATTAATTACACACTTCACCCTCTCTCTGTGGATGGAGGGACTCTATGGCTACCTATTTTCCCTGAGCTCCATAGGCCAAAGACAGCCGCTCCCTAATGCTGTACTACACGTAGACAAAGTATCACCTCAACTGATCTGTTTAAGCTGAGGGATGTTCAATGTCTGACAATAGACAGGAGCACAAAGCTGTCACTCAGCTTTTCCTAGGATTGGAAGCACCCATCAACATTCTACTTAAAACATAAAATAAGTGCTTCATGTCTCTTATTCTGAATTACTGCTAGATAACGTTTTAGTATAGTCCAGATAATTAAAATGCTGTTCTGTAACCCTCTTGTTTTTTAAAATCACACATTAGCATAATTCTCGAGTAACAATCTAATCTTGTTTACTTGTTTTAATAATTCAAGAGATCATGAAAGCACACAGCAACATGGATGATTAAATAAACACTCATCTAACTAATTAGCTGCTTGTAGCATAGTCCAAACAACACATAGTTTACAGATGTTCATCATAATTTCATGGTTGACTGCACTTTTGAGTTGACTTAGCATTCAAATACAGTACTTATTATAGACTCGCTACAGTTGGGTCATGGTTATTTTCTATGAACAAAGCAGAATGTCAAATTAAAACCCCCAATGCTACTTTAACAAGGATCTACAAGCACAATGCAAATACCGTCTCACTTTCACATCGCTAATATGCTGATGCTTAGTAGGTGTAATGTTTTTCATAGTCACCCTATTGTTTTGGTATGTTAGTATGCTAACATTTATTTAGCAACAAAGTCAGAGATTCACCAAAGTTGTTGCAGTTCATCTTTGGGGTGACATGTCTGTAACAGTTTAAGGAAATTCATCTAGGGGTGTTCGATATTGACAGAATATTATATCATGATATTTTTTGCCATTTTCCCGATAATGATAACACAGGTCTGCAAAAAAAAAAATTCAGCTGCATGGGATATTTTTTGGTAAATTGTATGTTTTTTAGGGTGCTGAATCCAAAAATGATCTCCATTTCCCTCCATCACGTACAGTTTTTTTTTTTTTTGCAAAACATGAGGAAAACATAACGATGAAAAAATACCACAGAAACAATGTCAAAACATGCTTATACCAGCCAGTGAGATTCCTTACCTTTCACTATGAACAAAATAAACCTGTTCGGACATGATCATCTGATCATTGTTAAGCCTTATGTTTGAAAGAAACAGCACAGAAAAAATACATAAACAATGCTTTTGGAAAAACAGGTCTTGTTGAATGTATTGAAAACTTGCAATACAAGTAGTATGTACGCTTTGTCTGCGGAGTCTCACTTGATCACAACTTCTCTCAGTGTATGACTCACCAATATCGTCTCCTAATTCCAACATAAACTGAGTTGTTTCAGAACATTAATTAACATTAATAAGTCTCTAAAGTTTAGTTTGTAGCTTCCAGTTGTATGTAGAATTATTTCCTGTGAGTTTGTAAAAGGATCCATATGAAACATCCCCAGACTGAGAATTTCTGTGTGCATTTCTGCAGCTGTCGCAACATCTGTAACTTCGTTAATTATTCATGATTAGTCAGGATTTGTCAGAACAGTAAATTATATTTTATAGAGATGTCTGCATATTTACATTTGCTCAATAACCACAGCAAATGTACAGAAACAGGTTTCATTAATAAGAGAAGTAGTGAAAGCGTGCTGGCCGGGACATTTCAGTTCAGGAAGAGTTCTTGGTTGACTGGTTTTACTTTTTTTTTTGCATTAATCATTTTTGTACAAATATTTTTGCGTTGTGAAACGAATCATCAGAGTTTCCATTATTTCTTATGGGGAAATTCGCTTTGATATACTTTGTTTTGGATTATGAGCACGTTTACAGAACAAATTATGCTCGCAATCCAAGGTTCCACTGTAATTTGTGACTGCTTTGGTTATGTCTTTTCTTTTGATAAGGTTCTTTTTTACAAACGACTCCGCCAAAGTTTGTTGCTGTGGTTGTTTGTTTTTTTTCTTTTTTGCTGTCACCGCTACCCGAAGCTTTTCATATTCCTCGTACTGAGTCCGGTGGTTGGTCCGGAGGTGAAACAGGTTTGTTGTGGCGGCGTCTTTCACTGTAACTGCTTTTCCACATAAATGACAGATTGGGCTGGTTTGTCTAACGTCCTCCCTCTTAAACCAAACCATCTCCAGGTGAGAAACGAAGACCCACGTCTTGTCACCAGCTCTAAAGAGGACGACAAGGACTGCGAAACTGTTAGCTTGTTTGTCTGCCTCTCTTTCTTCTGAAATAGCTCAGCGGTGGGTTAACTTCCATCACTGAATAGCATGCTGCTGCACCGACTTGGAGAAGACAGGCACACTAGTAAAACTTGAGTAGCACCGCATAATCATTTGTTTAAACAGTTTATTGCCAAGTGGGTTAAATACACGATAATGCCTGCTGCCTCATCGTCAAAATAAGAATTTTGATATTATTGCAAACGATATATATCGCACCCGTAAATTCATCCATTAGTTTTTTAAGCATTGTAAAAGTAAGTAGGGTTCATCCTGTGGGCACCATAAACTGCTGATATTTTGACTCCTAAATATTTTGTTATTTTTTTAGGATGCTCTACTTTTTAAAAAGTAAAGGCAGCATGTTTGCAGCATAGCTATGCTATTTACGGGCATGTAAACATATGTGCAGACCCAGTGTCACCCAGCAATGATGCATGAGCATCTCACTTCTATCCTATGCAAGCATGTACTATACCACATCTTATTATGACTTTGCACATAACTAGTTCAGCTTGTGAATCGCTGTGAGTAGTGCAGAGAGCTAAAGTGTAATGCGAGGAAAAATGTGGCACACTCAGGTGAGTGCAGCCTGTCACCTTTTATGACCTTTACCACCTTCCAGCAAGGCTTTTCAACTGCTTCCTGAGCAGACAGTTGTCTTAACATGGCTTGTCATTTTGGATCTGAGCAATCATCTCAAGCCATCCATGAAAATTGAGAAAGAAGGAGGGGAGATGGAGAAACAAATAAGGGAGTGCAGCAGCTTAGGCGAGGAGTTATTGCTGATCAGATGTGGGGAGTGCATCCTTTCCTTGCCTGCAAACATACACTTTTAAGCAGATAGATTTTGACATTGTGTGTGTGTGCATGTGTGTGTTTTGTAACAGAAGGACAGTGCAGCTATTTGTGTCACAGAGTAACAGCTGGTCTGGCTCTGTCTTACATCTATTTCTATGTCATGTCTTCACCAGCTTCCCTCTATGGTAGTTTGCTCTTTATAAATTAATATCTTTGACACTGCACTGTGTCAAAGATACTTAAGATGATTAGTTGGATAGTTATTAGAGTGTCTATCAAGATTGTAAAGATACCTACTTTGTAGTTTAAACTTAGTTAGTTGTAGTTGAGATAATAAAAAAAAAAAAAACAGAAACAATGGTTACTGGAGATACAGGAACCCGATATGGGCTTGCAGACATATATAAGCCTTGCCATCCGGTACAACACATCTGTTGCCATCTATAGAATAAGCAAGTGTGTGTGTGTCTATGCATGTTTGTGCTCTGCTGTGACTTATGTGGGTCATCAATGCCCTACGGTACAGCATGCCCTGTCCTGTAGTGGAGGTGTGCTGATGTCAGGTTACATTTAGCAGGGCGGGATGATTAACTAGGGATGTGTCCTTGTTTTAACTGACACATCCACAGCAATGATCGGACCCTTGTGAGAATTTCCAGAGGAGAAAAGTGTTGATCTGTTAAGGAGATTGGCTTTGGGGTACTGATCACTAACGGCGATGATAGCCGGAGCAGTAGCACATCTGGGAGGCAGCTTTGTATCCTGGTAGTGAAACTATAAGCTCAGGATGCTGACATTAAGAAAGCACGAGTTGTGTGCTTCATCTCAGTGTGGTTATCTTGGCACAGAATCTCTATGTTTACATATCGGTATAGAATACTTTATGCTCAGTATAAGTGGACTGTCTTCATACACGGCATATCATATTGTATGTCACTCATTGTATACAGTTTCACAGATATGAAGCATTAAATGAAAACTGCAAGTGCCCTGTAATCTACATCATCCAGATATATAAATATATCAAACCGACATATTATTTAGGAATATGAGTTTCAGAAATAAAATAATCTCTTTACCAATCATTAAAAATCTGTTTCAGCCATTGCTGATGTAAAGCTGTCAAGTGTGTGTGTGTGTGTGTGTGTGTGTGTGTGAGAGAGAGCAGTAGGGGTATACATACATGGGTATTGGAGCCTTGTG
>JAUBNQ010000009.1:12190569-12201217 GCA_032353495.1 Ctenopoma kingsleyae
GTGTGTGTGTGTGTGTGTGTGTGTGTGTGTGAGAGAGAGCAGTAGGGGTATACATACATGGGTATTGGAGCCTTGTGTGGGAGGGAAATACTTTTTTCCTGAGCCTAGGGGAAAGGTAGGAAGCCATCTCCAGTAACTAACACACATACGCTGTAGTGCTCCTGCAGCTATATACAGTAGGTCTAGGAATAGATTTGTGCACATGAACACACTCACCTTGCAGGGCCTGTCTATTATTTTTAAATTCACATCTAATGCATCACACATACAGTGGATCATGAGATGACATGACCACCATGACTAATCTCAGCGCTGCTCAAAATATTTCTAGTGTAGGTGGCCTATGGTTCATGCATTTGGAATATAGCAACTCTGTCTCTCGTAATTTCTTGCCTTACTGTAAGGTTACCAAGAGATTTCGCTTTTCTCTGGTCCACCTCTGTAAACAGGATGCTCACGTGGGAGTCCCACCCATCACTCTGCTTCCCCTGTTGTGGATTCCCATGGCCAGACTGAAATGTCTGCCTCCATCCAGTTATCCCACATTCATGGTTATAAATACATATTCCATGTAAAAGCGTCTTTCAAACTTCTCTGTCTGTATTGTTCTCCCGAATGAACTGAGAAAAGCCTGTTTTTGGTACATCAACATTTAAGGGGGACAATTAGACGGATGCACATATGGAGATTGCTAATCACTTTCACTCTGTGTGTGTGCAAGTGCACGTTTATGTGTGGATGTCAGCAAGGGGTAGAGTAGGAGGAGGAGTAGGGTGCATGTGTTTGTGCATATGCTTGTGTGGGTTCCAACAAAAGGCCTAAAAATAGTAGGAGTATGCCCATGTGACATATTGAGGCTAAAAGCTTGTGAATAATTTGTCTAATGCAACACATACCCCATTCCTAAGCGCAATCATGAAAATATGCTCCTGCTGGTTACCTCTCCCAGCCAGCAAAGATGGATAAGGGTAACCAGTCTGTTCAATCACTACAGTCAGTTTCATTCTGTCTGTTAGCAAGATGTCACATGGATTTGGATGGAATTTGTCATATGATAAAATGCTCTTGGTGTACAAATTACTTGTTTAGTTTTGGCTGGAGTATAAGATGTAAGTGTACGTTAATCCTAGGTTTATTTATTCCCAGCTTTCATTTAGGTTTAAGGTACACACAACAATCCTAGTAGCATTTTGTGTACTTAAATTAAGAAAATGTTACGTGTGCCAAAAGAAACCTAAATAAAATCAGAATTACAGTTAGCTTTAAGTGTATTTGCACATAAAAGGAAATTGACTCTTGTAAACTTTCAACATACTTATAGCAGCATGTATTGAGATGTAATAATAAAGGTTGTGTGTTAGTTTTTTTCTAGGTACAAGCTGACAATAAATCACATCTTCACTGTCCTTCTATGTAATCTTCTTTATCTGTTCCCTTCCATAGGTTTTGTTTTAAAGGAAATGTCAGTCCTAGTTTAGCCCACTTATCTACACTACCTTTTTTTTGTGAAAACAATACTATTAGCTGGACTGAGTTAGATTTATACCAGAGGGTGGCTCAGCAAAATGTAATTAAACTTAAACATAAATGATTAACATAATATAATTTAAGTATGTCTTATCACTGTGGTCAAGTGCCGTGTCATGTGCTGTCATTTCTTCTCAAGGTGACTCATTATGCGCAACAAGAATTTTAAACGAAACATCTTCTAGGATACTTCACCCCTCTTTGCAGCCATCAGCGTTGGCATTTTATCCTAAAGTTAGTAATTTTGTAAAAGTTACAGTTTGAAGATGCCATAGTTTTAATGAATCAGTATCTTCTATTTGTAATGTGCAGCAAATTAAAATTGAAAGTATTAGATGTCTGGGAGCATTGTAGGTACTGTAGTTACAGTGTGTATACTACTCTCCGTTGTTTAAGCATTCCAAGACGGCTCACATTTAACAGCAGTGTGTTATGTTACACACCCTGCATTTGTCAAAGCAAATATCCTTTTGCAAACTAGGCTATTGATTCTGCTGTAAACACAAGATTATCTTGTACCACAGAAGAAAGGTCATGGCTCAGTGACTGTGCCGAGTGAAAAAATTATGATTACCAGATTGTGCAAAACACTTCCTCTTGGACATGGTGAATTCAGTTGTTTATATGTTACCAAAAATCATTCTGACAATATATGTATGCATTGTCACGACCTCAGATTTAGCCACATTAGCTGTAATAAGCAGACCTCTGGTCAGAATGTTGTTAAACATTGCTGACTGAGTTAGATCAGCATTGTGCAATACAGTAATAAACTGCATTAACCTTACAGTCGGCATGTGAAAGACCTGAATTATTTAAAGCCATTAGAGCATGTGCGAGTTTGCACTTGCCTACCTTACTGATTCTTTCCTTCTCTGTTTAACTCACCTCCACCCCCTTTTGATTCACTCTGTGTTTAGAGTGAAGTGAAATATGTGTGAAAGAGACGGCACAAGAGGGATGCAGCTAGTTTGCAGCAGGCCACAGGCCGGGAGATATTTTCTAAGACCATCTGTCACTTGGAAAGGAAAACTTTGTAAAACAATCCATGAATCTCTTGGCTGAATGGGAAAACAGTTAGGTTAAACATGCTGCGAGGAAGAAAAAAAAAGAAAACTATAGATAGAATGAAGAAACCGAAAGCTAGGCAACCGGACAGATATAAACGACAGGGGGGAGGAGGACAGCACATGCCAGGCCTTGGAGGTTTTTGCGGAGGTGGAGGTAGACAGAAAGCAGGTGGATGTTTAGACAGAACGATAAGACAGCCTGGCTGACAGAACGCCTGATAAGCAGCTTGACTGTCAGGTTTGGCAGGCTGGCAGTGAAGCAAGAGAACAGGACTTGGAGGAGAGGGAGACAGATGGGTAAAACTGACTTGCTCAGAAATTTATAAGAGCATAACTTAGAAGAGGTGCACCTGGTATTGATTTTGAGACTGCTAATGTAGAGCAGCATACAAATCCAGTGGTGCCCCAATATCTTACCAACTATTGGATGGATCATCGTGTATAAGTATTCATTGTCCCCAGACAAAGAAGCCCACTGACTTTGGTCATCCCCTCACTGGATGAATTGTCATGGAAATCTGTATATTTAGACATTCATTGTTTCCAGAGGATGAATCCTTGTCATCTAAAGCCACCAGCAGGTCAAAGCCAATGAAATACTGTATTTCAATATCCACTGAATTGGTTGCCACTGAATTTTGTATACTGTAGGTGTTCATGGTTTTCAAAGGATGTGCCCTAATGACGTTGGTGATCATAAAATTAGGATCTGTGTTTGAAGTTAAATGTACTGACGACTATTGAATTGAATAAAATTTGGTACAGATATTTATATAACTGTAATGACCTTTGTAATCTCTGTATCATTCATCCATTATTAGGTCAGAATTGAAATTTTGTGTTTAATACTTATTAGCAAATGTCATTTGCTTTTAGACATTTTAAGAAACTGTTTTTATCAGTAGTGGAAATATTCAATGTTTTCTTTAAAAATTACCTAATTTGCCAGACTCCTGTTTCAAGGTCACATCTATACATATTGCTGCTGACAACACAATATATGTCTGTTTTTATTCCAGGCAAGCCCCAAAGCATTGAGAGCTCAGAGCGCGTCCAGCTGTCAGGGACATACAACGTTCGGAAAGGAAAGCTCCAGCTTCCAGTCAACCGCTGGACCAGACGGCAGGTCATCCTGTGCGGCACCTGCCTCATCGTCTCCTCTGTCAAAGACAGCCAGACAGGGAAGATGCATATCCTGCCGCTCATTGGAGGGAAAGTACGTACAAATCACATTACAACTGAGCACAAGTGGCATCAGATAAACTTTATGTTTCTCACTCTCGTCTTTTTTGTTGATATCGTTTCATTTATGCTTTGGATCATAAACCCATAATGTCATAGCATCTGATAAAGTCACTGTTATTACCCTTCACAAATGTTTTCCTGTGCAGTAGAGTTTGTCCTTGATGACATTTCACCTTCAGCACCTGGGTGTCCTTTAATTTGACATCTATTAATGCTTTCTGCCATTTTTGCTCAATGTCAAATAGAAATGTTACAGGACAGGTTTTACAAAGTCAGAATGTCTCTGGCGTTCTGTTTTTGTAATCTATAATCAAGACATGCTATAATATTTACTTAAATGGATTGCTGTAGCACTGAAGAAACCTAATTCCTCTGTGCAATATTTTAAAATACCTCCCTGAAAAAACCCTTTACCTGTTTATGGCTTTATGGATATATATCTGCGAATGTAATAAAGAAGCTGTGTGCTTGCCACAAAGGACACCAAACTCCACCACACCCAGTTTTTAAACATTTCTCGCACAACATGTGACCTTTACTCAAATATTAATTCACACAGTGCCTCTGCATGTGCCATTATGTGGTGAATTGGTGCTTATGCCTGCTGGTATTCTTTCCAAATATAAGCTAGTCAGTCAGTCATTCACAGTCCAGGTGCTTGAGTGTGTCTAAAAAGTAATTTCACATATATTTTTTTTCTTCATCATTTCTCACACGTGTTCATTTTATGATCATATGTGCCATATATATTTTCACGAGTGTCCTTCTGGTTGACTGAATTTCTTAACTTGCAGCCTTTAATCATTTTATTTTTTTCAAGTCACATCAAATAAGAACAAATCTGGCGAGATGTTCATGTGCAGCTTTTCCTTTCTGGTTCCTTTCCTTATATTGTGTGACTCTATAGGCATGGAGTTTACAGTTTACAGTATATTTGGAAGTGGGTCAAGCGATGTCAGTATAACAGACTCTAATGCCGCTCCTGTTTTTTTTTTTGTTTTTTTTTTGTGCTGCAGGTGGAGGAGGTGAAGAAGCACAATCACTGTTTGGCCTTCAGTTCGGCAGGGCCTCAGAGTCAAACCTACTATGTCAGCTTTGACAGCTTCACAGAGCACCTGCGCTGGCACAGACACGCTGCCAAGGTACTGTTTGTGTGCATGTGCATTGGAGTTAGAGAACGGAAAAGGAGAACATAAGCATATGGTACTACAGTTCTAACAGGTCAGCCACATTGTTTATCAGAAAGTTTAAGTATGAAAATATGGCAGTACACTCGCCGCAACTCCTCTGCCTGTACAATGTGAGCTGAGTGAATTTAAAGTTGTACATAATTCACTGCTGTCCAAACTGTAGTATATAATCCAAGTGTATCTGGGTGCGCTCACACACAAAAACACCACTCATGTCCCTCTTCTCTTCCTCTCATTTGAGCTCAAGTAGGCCATAGCCAGAAAACCTCTTTTATAAATATTAACAGGGACATGCATGTCACCAGCACCCAGAGGGCCACTCAGAATAGAAGCTTGGATAGAAGCAGCACGTGCCCTACTGACGACTGCTGAGCCTCAAGCTAACTGTGCTCTGAAAGCCTTGAGTTCACAGACTGTATATTTTCAACTTTAAGATGAGGCTGATGTTTATGCTGTCGATTGCAGCCTTTGTGTTTCTGTAAATTTGACTAACAAATAATTGCAGTTTAACAGCTCTGTGCACCTGCAGTTAACTAGATTGCACAGTGATGTCATGTGTGATATTAGGTCATTAACCCGTTGGACTTTCTCTCGACCTCTTCTGATTCTCTAATCCTAAAAAGATTTGCCACTGAGTGACATTTGAGTGCCTTAGCAACAGGCGCACACACACATAGTAAACCTGTAGAGCCTTCAGAAGAGGTAATCCTGTTAAACTCCGATTTTCTCTTTCTCTCTGTCACCGCTCCATTCTTCTTGCTTTCCTCACCTTCATCTAGATGGTGTCTCAGAGAATCAACTCAGTTGATCTGTCCTGTTGCAGCCTGGAGCAACTTCCTCCCAATCTCTTCTACAGCCACGATCTCACCCACCTTAACCTCAAACACAACTTCCTACCTGCAGACCAGCGGCTGCAGCAGCTGCAGAGGTATAGTGCCATTGTAAATCTACAGTAAACACACCTGAGGCTAAACTATACAGACGGGAAGAAACAGGAAGATCTGAAAGAGACAGTGTAGGGTTGTGTGAATGGACTGGTTTGGGCATGATGAGACTTGAGAGGGTTTAGCAAAACTTGATATAATTTGGCCACAACAGGAAATGGGCTGGGCTGTTGTACAAGGAAGGGAGAGACGAGACTCAGTGAGGCTTCTCTGGACACAGCACGTCATGGCTGGCTGATTTGGACGGCTTTGGCTTTTGCCTGCAATTTGCAAGCCATCGACCTGAGCAATCTAGGATTGGGGCCTTTGGCACACAGGGACCAAAAAGGCTAGCCAGGGTTGTGCTGTACCAGGCTAGGCCAAACGAGCACAGAGCCCAGAAGGGTAGATGTGTCTGCAGGGAAGCTTTTAATGTGCCTGGCCTCCCTCACTCTCTCTCTGGGCACCATCTGCTGCATGCTTATCATGGTCCCAGATAAAGCTCACATCCAAGACATGTGTATGTGGGTTTGTGTGTGTGTCCATGAACTGGTACATGTGCACAATTGTCACAGCATCTTTTATTATTGTTATTATTATTATTTCCAGTCAATTTTTGCCACACAGCTGAGTGAATTGTGTGGGTCTGATGTCTGAACATGTATTTGCAGAAAGGGGAGTTTGTGTGTTAGTGCGAGAGCAAGAATTGCATGCCTGTATGCAACAGAAAAGATGGCTGCAGGCTACAGATTTGGGGTCAGTGCATACAAAGTCCTGACACATTATGGCATTTGTTTTTTTGTTCTTTTTTTTCTTTTTCTTTTTAAGATGGCTGCAGTCAAGCAATGTGTGTGTCTGTGCATGTTTTTCTTATGTGCTCCTTATAGAAAATTATGAATGAGTATAAATATTCCCAAGATTTTATGATGCACTACCATGGTCTGATTTATTATTTTTAATTCTTGGGATAACTAGTTCTTGAAGCTGAGTGATGCACAGCTCCCCCACTGGTCAAGCAGCATAACATCCACTTAGCTTTGCCAAACCAAAGTAGGCTCATCCACATTTGACCCAGCATGAGAGAAAAAGAGGTCAGTAATGAGAAAGAGATGAATAGTTATCTGAAAACAGAAGGGTTTTAACAGATACATAGAGCAGAGTTACTTAAGTACATGCTTTGCCCCTGAGAGGCTGAAGTTAAGAACGATAATACTCTGTCTGCAGCCATATATGAATGTGGGTGTATGTGTTTTGGTGTGGACAGTTGTGTGAGAGTCTGTTTTTGTTTCAGTATAAACAATGGTTTTTTATGACATCTAACGTAGGGTTCTAGTGCTTTGTGTTTTCCCATAGAGGAATAGAATGTGTGAACCTGCCACAAGCCTCTCACTGCCCTCTCTTTCCTCTGTGGCCAAATACTAACTGGGTGGGTGAACTGCCATCAGATATGCAGAATCAGTTGTCTGGGATATTAGCTCTTTTCTCTGGAATGGGAATTGCTTCCCAGCATGCATCACTCTCTGAGACAGAGGTCACCACTCACTGAGGGGAATGTCTGACGTTCCAAGCATATCATTGAATCTCTGACCTCTTTATTTACATATGTATGATAGTTTAGCAAGTTATGAAGGTCATAAAAGTCATGGAAATGAAGGCACAGGGAGTAAAGTTGGATGGGATATTGGCAAAAACACAAAATTGAGATGAAGGGGTATTTAAGGACAAGTGAAAAGGTTAAAGTTGCATTAATATTTTTTTTAGGTAGGTACGGCTAATGTGCTAGTAAGCAGTTGACTTTATACACATCCATCATTAGCATTCAATTAGATGCTTGTTTCTGTCACTAGGATTATGAGTTAAAAGATGCTGAAAGGCTCCACTGAACTGAGGAGAACCTATTCAGTAGTTTAATAAAAATATATAAATGCAGATGTATGCCTTCATTTAATGATTTTACTTCTTTGGATCAGTTCAGTAAGCTATAAACATAATGATAACACCTGATATCACTTAATGAAGTTGTCATGGTGAGTGTGCTAGCAAACAATTGCTAATTTACCTTGTAGCATTAGCCTTGAGTTGATGTTGTGTTTCTGTTAGTATAACTATTGCTAGTTTCATTGTAACTCTATTTTGGTCTTCAGAAACATCTGACATAAAAATGTATGCATAGCTCAGTTTTCTATCTTTCAAAACAATGAGCCAAAAGAGGGTAAAAGGCTTCACAGGGCTAAGGTGAACTGCACATTTTGGGATAATTCTTTATTGAAGAGTAAGTAGTAAATTCTTAAATACACAAGGAAAGGAGCTTAAAAGACTGAAGTGTCACACAGGCACAACAGGCTCTACGAAATTGTTATGAGCATTGTTCAGCAGATTGCACAGCTTGATGTAATGTTGGAATGGCATTTTCCCCACAGAGCCCCGCTCACTTCCTGCAGGAGCCACCCTCAGGTGGATTTATTTTGCCACCTTACTCAATAGCCCTTATGTCTCAGTTGCATTTCCTACTATCACTATGATGCACTGTATGTGTAACCTGTGTGTGCATGTGTTTGGGGAAGAACATCTAGTAGTGTCAGTTTAAGACACACCACCGGTGCTTATATGATGTGCTTCCTATCTCTGTTCCGCCATAGCTGTTTTATCTGTGCACGTGATAGGTAATAACAGGTTGTGTGTGTGTGTCTGTGTGTTGGTAGATAGATAAAGAAAGACAGAGAGAGTCATTTCCCCCTGCTCTGCCTTGTTCCCTTGGCTCCCCTTCCTCTGTGGTCACTACTACACCAAATGCCACTGGTCACCTTTGTTTAAACAACTGGTTTGCTCAATAAGGTTTACTGTTGGGCTATGTCCATAGGTGTGTTTTTTTTTTTTTCACAAATGAAAAAATTCTGTGCTCTTCTCTTCATAGTCTCACTAAGTTGTCATAAATCTTTTACCTCTTGTTGCAGGTTTTCTCGTTTGCGGAGCCTCAACCTGTCCAACAACCACCTTGGCCAATTCCCCCTGGCCATCTGCGACATCCCCACCCTGACAGAGGTCAACCTCAGCTGTAACTATCTGGCCTCTGTCCCTAGCTCTGTGGGTGCCATGACCAAGTAAGTAACAGGAAGTTACTTTTTTTACTTTTGTACTGGGGTTTACTGCTGATTTGGGGCACACAGATGTGTTGATGTCATCCTCAAGACTGGAAAACCAGTGAACACACAGGCCTACCACATTTGTACTGGTTTGAGTGTCAAAAAAATGTACATAGCCATATGTAGGTGTTACCTAGCAACACGCACGTGGCATATTAACCACTGTGGTATGCGTTTAAGCAAACGACAACAGAACTTGCTCATTTGGTTGTTTGTTGTGCTTTCCAGGGACTTTCTGCCTCTTGTCTGTTTATTTTCTGGTCTCTACAAGACAGAGCTCACTCCCTTTTTGTATTTATACTCAGTTGTCATCTTAGAAGTTTCTTCAGCTTGTTGTTGAGGTCATCTGTTGTTGTAGCTAATCCAATTTTGGCCATCTCTTTTCTCTTTTGTCTTTTTTTTTTTTTTTGTACAAACGTCTTGCATTTCTCTTGATGACTCTGTTACATTTTAAATAAATGACACCACTTGTTAGATTTTCTGGGTCACAATGTTACTCTGCCCCCAGAAAAGATTTGTTAGTTTTGAGCCAGCATTTTCAAGAGGATATTTGCTGGCTCATACCATTTAGTTTTTAGTCATGGGAATCCCCAGGCCAGAACAAGACAGTTTGGTTGAGTCAGTATCAGCCCCTTGTCTGTAGAAAAGCCCTGTTACGCATTTTATAAAGGAGAGTCAGAAAAATGCAAATTATTCACATGGTGTTTAAATTACCACTTTAAACTTGGTGATCTATTCAGTATACTGTATTGTCAGCCCAATGTCTGTCTTTTATAATGCTATAGGGTACTGCATTACTAATTTTGTCAGTACTGACAGTTTGTATAGGACATGTACTTCAAACTGAAGCCTCACTCGAAAATAAACATAAAGGTATGTAGGTTGAAATAGGCCAGCATGAGAAGTTAATCTGCGGGAATGATCTGGTATGTCTGTAAATTCCTGAAGTGGCCAGTAGGGCATTTATGCCACTACTGCCATCTGCTGGATATGAAGTGTATTATCAATGCTGAAAGTCCTAGTTGGCACAATGCCATTGATCCTAAGCTACACTATCTGTGCAAATAAAGAAAAAGGCTTCATTAAAATGCCATCCTGCCTATCAGCTCTTTTGTAAATGAGGACAATCATCTAATCTCTTGTTTGTGCTCTCAGTTTGCAGACGTTCCTGTTGGATGGCAACAGTCTAGACGAGCTGCCCAATGAGCTGGGCTTCCTCCAGAGACTGAGTTACTTAGGCCTTTCCTTCAACCAGTTCAACCATGTGCCGCAGGTTCTGGAGCGCTTGGCCTCCATGGAGAAACTGTGTATGGCTGGCAACAACTTAGAAACACTAACCCTGCAGAATTTCAGACTGCTTCGTGTCAAGCACATTGATCTAAGGTACAACAATACTGGTAGTTTATTTTAAGTATTAAAAAAAACATAATAATTATGAGGCTGGGGTTTTACGGTTGATTTTGACACCTTTTTCAAGAAATAGCATCACTTTTACATGTCCTGAGTGCCAAAACCCACAAATGAGAGAAACACAAACACAAAGAGGAAAC
>JAUBNQ010000009.1:12201317-12222591 GCA_032353495.1 Ctenopoma kingsleyae
GAAACACAAACACAAAGAGGAAACCAAAACACAAGCAGACAGCCAGAGAGCATGTAATCAGCAAACCTTTTGCCCATCAGGTGTTTTGTCATTGTTTAAAGAAGCACAGTGTTGGTATGACTTGCACTATTTTCCAGTTAATATTCCACTCCTTCTAAGTAAACGGGGTCAGTAAATATGATTTCTAGCATTCTCACATGTTAGGGCAAAGACCACTTGCTACCTCAGATGAGGTTGTGTTGTTATTTTAAAATTTCTGGATCTTAAAAAAGTTATTAATCAGTGACTCATAGTATTGTATCAGACATCTGGTCTTTCCAGCTTTTTCTTCTTTCAATTTTTAAATTTAGTATCTGGGTTCAGACTTGTATTTGACGAAGTAAAACACTAATAGGCTAATTATTACTGACAGATAAATCAAAATGAAAATAATCAGTCACTAGGGTGAACAGTTATTTCATCCAACTTCTCAGTACAATAATAAGTAACAGTTTGTGGCTTTCTAAACCAGGTGTTCTTGTAGAAAAACATTTCTCTTGTTGAACATTAATATGGCATTTAGCAAGAGAAGATTTAGTATTTGTTCATGGAGCAGAATAATATTTTTATATATTTTGTTTCTAATCAGTAATTGCTGTAGATCAGGGGTGTCAAACTGCGGTCCTCGAGGGCCGCAGTCCTGCTTGTTTTCCAACCAACCTTACACTTACAGCTGCTGATTGACTGAACACACCTGTACCAGGTAATCAGCAATATGTAGGGAAGGGAAGGCTGGAAAACAAGCAGGACTGCGGCCCTCGAGGATCAGAGTTTGACACCCCTGCTGTAGATAGTTTCTAATAGTTAATGTAATCTATCCATTCATTTATTATCCTAACCACTTGTCCTCTTAAGGGTCACACTAGTGCTGGAGCATATCTGTGCTGTGATTGGGCGAGAATAGTTAATGTGATAATTAATAATAATACTATTATTATTAACATTCTTAAATAGCAAGATGACATCAGTAGGATATAACAATACTGATTTAATACATCAACAACTACTGTCACACAGAATAACTGAGTGCTAAACAGAACTCAGGAAACTGCACAATTTATCAGCCATCACCCAAGGCATGTTCCCTCCCTGCCTTACAAGAAAGACCACAGCATGTGCAGTTCAACCTGAGCCAAATGGAGCTGACCCTTTGCCTCCTCCCTGCACCCTCTGTCAGGTTGAATAAGATCTCCAACGTGGTGCCAGATGAGCCTGACCTCCTGAGGCACGTGACCCAGCTGGATGTGAGGGATAACAGGCTGATGTACCTGGATGCCTCGGTTTTCCCCAGGCTGGAGGTGCTTCACTGCGAGAGGAACCGCATCATCAGCCTCAAGGCCAAGGGTTGCTTGCTCAAAGGCATCTACGCCTGCAGCAATGGTGGGTACGGCACGCATGCCATATTCTCTGCAAGGGCAATCATGTGTGGTCTGAGAGATCCCTTTCCATCTGATATCACAATCACATTGCTAGTTTCCAACTGAAATCACTGACATATAACTATTACCCCCATGCTCTTCTTGCATCAATATTTCTCATTAATGCTGCACTCTCATTGTCTCTCTCAGTCATTCCTCTCTAACTTGTCATCACCTGCTTTCCAAACACTCCTCTCCATTTTCTGTCACCTGCCTACTTTTGTAATAGGCCATGTCTGTCCTTGCTGTAGGTTAATGTGTTTGGATTTTTCCCTGCAGAGCTACAACAACTGGATGTCAGTCCCGTTCCCTCCAATCTTAGCTACATGGACATCTCAAGGTAAGAAAAATCCTATCTGTGCCCTGTAAGAGAAAAAGAGCAGCAACCAGCAATAGCAATAGCTGGTTGCAACTTGTAGTTACTCTTATGTGTTTGTCTCAACATGGCTAAGACTTCTCTTCTTCTCTGATAGAGTAACTTTGTAACATTATAGAAAAAAAAGACTTATTTCCAGACAGATCTTGTCTGTTGTAGAGCAAATTCAAATACAAACTGTATCCCAGCACATCACATTTCATGTTTCATGTTAAGTATCTCACTGTACAAACTGCACATAATTTATCATCATCATCACCCCCTCCCAGGAACCATATGGAGTCTTTGCCAGACTGGCTGTGTGAAGCAAAGAAACTGGAAGTCCTGGACGTGAGCCACAACCTCATCACTGAGCTCCCGGCGCGGTGAGTCTCGCTCTCAGTGAATGCGTCCGTAAACCTGTAAATGGAGTGCAGTGCAACATTATTCTCCCCGCTCTTTGTCGCCCAGTCATCTATCCCCCTTAGAGTCTCATAAATCACACAGATAGCCTGTAACCTCCACAGTCTTTGTCTATTCTCTTCCTCTTTATATAGCCCTTAGAAGGTCAGTTCAAATTCAGCTCACTTCCACCTCCTCTCTATGGTTCTGTCTACCTTTCTCCTCTTGCTATTCATTTTTTTCTTTCTCTGTTTTGCCTCTTTCTTCTAACTGTTCCCTTCAATGTCAGCAGATTTATTTTTTTACCCAGTAAGTGTCAGGATGATGAATTTTAGCTGTGGGCTCCACTAGAGGCGCTGCTATTTTCAGTTTTCTCATCCTCGCCCACATCCTCCTGCAGTACTATTCTCATTTTCATGACCGTTGATCTATGTATCTATCTATATCCATCTATTCATCCATCTATCTGTCAATCGCAGTCCATATGTTTTATTTCCGACGTTCTGGTTCTGTTGTTCTTGCCGCAGGTTGTTATGCAGCAACAGTCTGAGGAAGCTGAGTGCAGGACATAACCAGTTGCACAAGCTGCCTGAAAGAGTGGAGCGCTCTCTGCTGGAAGTTTTGGATGTGCAGCACAATCAATTGGTGGAGCTTCCCTGTAACCTGTTCCTCAAATCTGACAGGTAGCATTAATCGTCAGCTGCAAGATGTTTTTATTTATTTATTTATTTTATCAGATAATGCACATGACAACTGAGAAGAGGCTCAAGCACAGGAAAAAATGCATGTTTATGTAGATGAAGGACAGGAATTATGTATATGGAATTTTTTAATCAATGACAATAATCACACATTCTAAGAGGTGTCATAGAAGCAGCTATTTATACAGGCGACAATAAAGTGATTCATCTAAATTTTTAATGTCCATGTCTGAAGGAAAGTAAAAATGAAACTATACTTTTATTTTTACTTTCAGCTTGAGATGTGTAAATGCATCAGCTAATAAGCTGGAGCACCTGCCTCCATCCAGCCTATCAGAGGAGAGCCACAGCATCCTGCAGGAACTGTACCTGACCAATAATCAGCTGACAGACAAGTGTGTACCAATGCTGACAGGCCACACACACCTCCGCGTTCTGCACATGGCCTACAACCATCTCCAGACCTTCCCAGCCAGGTAAAGGTTTTTTCTTTAATCACTTGGTCTAAAAAAAGGTCAAAGAAATTGTGAAAAGTAAAAAGTCCAAGATTTTCCAGAACCCAAAGAGATGCTAGCAATCAGTAACATTAAAAGGATTGCAGCTGCAAAACCAGTAAAAAAACAAGATAACACAACTGATGAGAATAATAAACAGGGAAAAGAAGTTGTTTTCAAACTAGGTTTCAATCCAAGACAGCACATTACTGCAAAATAAGGGTTCATTTTTGTTTAAGTTGAACATATTCCATGTCTTACTTGTGTTTGCCTGTTGTGCAGCAAGGCAACTTCCCCTTAGTAGATGCTGCAGTAAGACAGACTTTGGAAAGACACACTTAAACTCACTCATTGGTGTTTATCCTTCAGTAAAATGGCCAAGTTGGAGGAGCTGGAAGAGGTGGACCTGAGCGGAAACATGCTGAAGACTGTGCCCACCACCATCATGAACTGCCGGAGAATGCACACACTCATCGCCCACTCCAACGCCATCGAAGTTTTTCCTGAGGTCATGCAGCTGATGGAGATGAAAGTGAGCCAGTAGTAATAGCACAGTTCTATGAATTTGTACCATATATGTTTTTCTGTGAGTACTGACCTGTTATTCTCACTGTTGTTAGTGTGTGGATCTGAGCTGTAATGAGCTGAGTGAGATCACGCTACCAGAGAATCTGCCTCCCAAGCTTCAGGAGCTGGATCTGACAGGAAACCCTCGTCTCAACCTGGACCATAAGACCCTTGAGCAGCTGAAGTATATTCTTTATATTTTTCTTTGCATGTCTTTGTGTTTTTACATCTCATTTTATGTATCTCTATGCCTCAACAAGATGCAGTGTATCACAGCTTTTTCATGTTTTGTTGTTTTCCAGTAATATTCGCTGCTTCCGTATTGATCCGCCTCCAACCTTTTCGTCAAACGAGGCATCTGGTGGGCCTGCTGTGTGGAGTCATGGTTACACAGAGGCCTCGGGCGTCAAGAACAAGTGAGTTCAGTTTGAAGGAAGAAAAAAAAAACAGCTGCCATCACACTTGTGAAGTGAAGTCTCACTAATCCAAACCTCTTGAGAGTGAGCATTGTTAAAGCGAGATGACTCAAATGAAAAGAAAATATTGAAGCGCTGCTTTTTGAAAACATGAAATGTCTAAAACATCTCAATTTGCCAATTCAGTACTTTAATGTGCATGCTAAAGAAGAGATTTCAGCAATTGCACGTTGTTTCCCCATTTCCATTTAGGGGACATACGTTATGTTCAGTAGGCAAATAGAATCATAGAAAGCATTATTTGTATAGTTATAAGTCTGTAGAGTACTATGATCAGTATATGAACATAGGATTAATGTCTTCAAAACCTTTATTGTTTCTGCCTCAATGACATTATGGCCTTCTTTGGCTTGTTCTCTTTTTAGGCTGTGCGTAGCGGCGCTCTCAGTAAACAGTTTCTGTGGGAGTCGTGAAGCTCTGTACGGTGTGTTTGATGGGGATAGGAATGTGGAAGTGCCCTACCTTTTGCAGTGTACAATGAATGATGTGTTGGCTGAAGAACTACACAAGACCAAAAGTGAGGAAGACTACATGACTAATACCTTCCTCGTCATGCAAAGGTACATGATAGGCTCAACAGCCTTATTTACTTATTCATCATTCGATCTGTCGTTCTCGTATTTACAAACACCATTTCCACAATAGTTGTAACTTTTTCTAAAATGCAATAAAAACAAGAATCTGTGAATTATTTACTTGAACATTTATTTATCTGACAAAAGTAAAAAACTGTTTTTAGACAGTCAAGTAAATGCATTCTGTGTCTACAAAGCTACACTGAATAAGGCCTGGCACTGACTGAGCCCACGTGAGTATAGTAATGATAACGCTGCAATACTGCTGAGTGTTTCTGCCTTTGGCCTTTACGGACTGAATTTTCCCCAGATTCTTTTCACAATATTATGTACTGTAGATGGTGAGAGACCTAAGTTCTTTGCTATCGTGCGCTGACAAATATTCTTTTTGAAATGACTGATAGTTTGGCACAAAGTGGTGTTCTTTTCTGCCCTCTTTGCTTGCACGAGAGGGCAGCTTTTGGTGGATGCTCTACAACTGGCACAATCATGATACCTTCACCTGTTAATATTTAACCTGCTTATTTTGGAATCATCCAGAAAGGAAGAAAAAGAATCAACCTCAACTAAATAGGAAACCTCAAACTAAATGTTAATATATTTACAAAATTCAATTAAGTTCATCAGTGAAAACACTGAAAATTGTTTCTTTGTACTTTTGTCAGATAAATAAATCAATCAAATCAAGCGAAATAACAAATCACAGTTTTTAGTTTGTATTGTTATTTAGAAAAAGCTCCAGCTTTTCTGGAAATTAGGTTTTTACAAAACACCTATTACATATTGCAGATTTCTAGTCTCGTTAACAAAAATTATGATCTGCCTAACTAAATCCCTTCTTTTTCTTTTCTACCCTTAAAGGAAACTTGGAACAGCAGGACAGAAACTAGGTGGCTCGGCAGCTCTGTGCCACATTCGTCATGATCCCACTGACCCCAGTGGCTGCTTCACCCTCACAGCTGCTAACGTAGGCAAGTGCCAGGCTATTCTGTGTCGTGATGGGAAGCCATTGTCCCTGTCACTGCTTCACAATGTAGAGCTGGAGGAGGAGTACCGTAGGATCCGGCAGCATAGGGCTATCATCACTGAGGTAGAGAATCCATACAAACATCCCAAGTACCATGAGGTCAGTCGTTTACATTAATGTGCACTACATGATCATTGTTGTATTGTTTATTCTCTTTTCCACAGGACAACAAGGTGAATGGCGTTACCGATTCTACACGAATCATGGGTTACTCCTTCCTATACCCATCCGTCATCCCTTGTCCCCATGTGCAGACAGTCACCCTTACCTCCCAGGATGAGTTCTTCATCCTGGGTAGCCGGGGCCTGTGGGATGCTGTGTCTCCCACCGAGGCAGTTGAAGCTGTTCGAAACGTCCCCGATGGCCTGGCTGCTGCTAAAAAGCTGTGCACACTGGCACAAGGCTACGGCTGCACTGACAGCCTCAGTGCTGTCGTGGTCCAGCTCAGTGTGAGTGAAGACTGCTGTTCATGCTGCTGTTCTGAACCTCCTCAGCCACCTCCTAGTCCCGGCTTGGGGCCATATCCCCCATCGTCCTCTGCCATGAAAGAGCGGCCCTCAGATGGCTCCCTTCCTGTACCCCCTTCCTCCTGCAGTGAAATCAGCAGTGAGATTAGTACCAGCGAAATGAGCAGTGAGGTGGGCTCCACAGCCTCATCTGATGAGCCACCGCAGAGCTCCTTGGTGCTGCTGCATGAGCAGTCCCACCATACTCACCTCCATCTGCATCATCAGGTCCATTCATTGTCTTTGCAGCACCAGCAGACCCATACAACCAACCAACCCTGCCAATACCTGTTCCCAACTTCAGAGCTGCCCTCTGCCCGTAGCTGCTGTGCCCTCCATCCTGCCTGCTTAGCAGGCTCCTTTCAGAGGCAGCTGTCTAGTGCCACTTTCTCCAGCGCCCTGTCTGATAATGGGCTTGACAGTGAGGATGAGGAGCCCATTGCTGGTGTTTTCTCTAATGGGAGCCGTGTGGAAGTAGAGGCAGATGTCCACTGCCTCAAAGCAGAGTCCTCCTCCTCTTCACCTCAAACATCATTACCTACATCCTCCAGCCAGGAACGCACCCTACTAACTCTTCCCCCACCTCCTCCACCGCCATGCACCCCAGAGCCCCTGGAGGAAGGGGTCGACATTAGCCTTGCAGAGACTGAGAATGGACAGGAGAGGGAGGAGTCATGGCAGGGAATCAGAGCAGTAAATGGGGATGGAGGAAAATTGGCAGGCAAAAGGAGGGTTAATGGGTCAGTGGCATGTCAGGAAAAGAGTCACAACCTTATCGAAGTGGCTGCTGATGCTCCCTCTAAGAAGTCTGGGGGTTATTTCACAGCTCCAGCCCAGCCTGACCCAGATGATCAGTTTATTATCCCCCCTGAGCTGGAGGAGGAGGTGAAGGAAATCATGAAGCAACATCAGCAGAAACAGCAGAAACCAGGCGGGACCGATCAGCCAATGGACTACTATGACACCCCTCTCTGAACAACAACTACAGAATCATCTCCCTCCCAGCGGCAGCATGCACAGAACTTTAAATCAAACAAACCACATTGATTTTTTTTTTTTCATAAGTGGACACAAACAAATGACGTTCCTCAAGCGGCTGTAAAATGCACATGAAAAAGTTTCATCCAGCTTTTTCTTAACAGCCTTCTAGCTCTCATCCTTGGAGAACCATGCACTGTAACCTGTTCCACATGTTTTTACCCAAGCAGATCATAGAAAAAAAACAAGCAAATGAGCCCTTTAATGATACTCAGCCCTCTTGGAAAGTGGACACACCTCCTAGTGTTCATGGTTGTGCCCTTTTACAGACTATGGAAAGTGGTTTTTACATTAGACAACCAGCGGAGTATGTAATCAACACTAGTCTATTTGCAATAGCATTAGCTTCCCACAACACTTGTTAATATGGATAATAATTCCATGGTTTGTTTGTTTCTTTGTTTTGTAAAAAAAAACATATCTTTTAATGTGAAATCAGTGAAGTTGCTGAAAGAACTTTTTAAGAACAGAGACACATAATCTTTTTATTATCAGTGAACTATGTTGAATGGTACACCAGTAATACCACACTTAACTGTTGTAGATAGGGCACTTAAAATACTGTATTTCTTCAGTAAATCATGGCTCTTGGCCTGTAAAATGGCATAGAAATTTTTTGTAGAAATTTGAAATACTAACTCCTAGGAGTTGCATACTCTTTATGGTGACTCAGTCACTTTTACTAATCTTCTCTGAGAGAAATGGTGATTTTTTTCCAATGACTGTAAATAAGAGAAATGTTGTATACTGATGCTTTTAAAGGAACTATGTACCTGTATGTCGGTGAAGGTTTTAGTAGTGGGGAGGAAGTGTGGGTTACCAAGAGTTTGCTGTTATGGAGGTGTCCTTACATTAAGACCCACAAATATATCACACACATAGAGTCTCTCTCTCACTCACACACACACACACACACACACATACAAATGTACCGTATATGTGCAATTGAAGGTCAGAAAACCCAACATTTCATGCAATATAACCACACACAGTTGCTATGGTTTGCTCCACGTTGTTTGATTGTGACATCCTGCAGTGATCACTGCATCTAATGAACACGAAGCACACATACATACACACAAACACACATACATGGACACTCACAGGTAATATTAGTCCACCTCCCTCCTACAGTTAACTGTTACCACCGGCATGACTGTGTCAAGTTCAGTAATACAAACAATTATATCCACACGGAAAAGAGACACATACACATGTTCCTGTCTTTGGTATAATAAATTTTAAATTTGGGAATATAAGTCATGCTGTCTGGAATTTGTTTTAAATAATCACAAGACAATGTAAAATTTGTTTTTTGGATATAAGCTTTATATATGTTATATTAAGACAAAAACGGAATTCCAAATTATTTAATACAATAATATTCTCTCTTGCTTCAGTGTTTTTGCATCAGATGGCCACAAGGGGGCAACCTCACACTGTTCTGGGGTTCAATCTTCAAATCCAATGCCAAGATGAAAAATATTGATTTATTTTACTTAAAATCTGTATTTTTTGCTGTTTTCTTGTACTCACTGTCTATGATCTATGGTTTGTCAATAGCACAAATATTTGACATGACAACATTATTCTCCCTGCCGCGTTTCTTATATTTCTTTTTTACACAGATCACACTCACTGCTGTAACCACCAGCATTACTCCCAGTACAGATAGAGAAGAGGCAAGTGCAAGGGTAGTTTTGTCCATGACAGAGCCTTTGTACTGACAGCTGTCCCCGTAATACCACCAGTCATCACCTACCACACACCTGGAGGTCAGAGAAACAGAATGGGAGAGGAAAATCAGACCTTGAGGTAGTCATAGCTCTCATAAAAAGAATATATTAAGGGTGATGGATAACAGGAGGCAGGAACTAAGGCTGCATCTGATACTGCAGTGGGACTCTATCTGGAAAAGCCACAGTCAAAAGTTTATTCTTTTCAAATATTTCAAAAATGTCTTCCACTGCCACTGAACAAGCACCTTTGGAATTTAATTTTGCAAATTTTGCAAAAATTTGTTCACTTTCTCGCCAGTAGTTAGATGAGAGAACTGATACCAAGTTAATAAGTTCAGGACTGTCTTAGCACAAAGATTAGAAACAGCTAGACTTGGTCTGTCCAAAGGTAGCGCTTACTGCACCTGGCCAAGAAATAGCCCCTTATGTAGTGAAACAGGAAGGGTTGGTTTTAAATGTGTGTCATGTGTAAGAGGTGCTGATCAACATATTTTGTAGCCTTTGGACAGAGCCAGGCAATTTTTTTATCCTATAAGGACATTAACTTATTTACGACCTATTTTATATCATTAATGTTGTAATTATCAGTTTATATAGCAGTATCAGGCTATAAATGCTTCACAGGAGGAGGCAAGAGTTCACTAAACGCTTTAAGACACTAAGTGTACTTTTAATTAATTATAGAGTCATGTAGTTAAACGCATGTTAAGTTGAAATAAATGATTACCAGCTAAGTTAAACAGCTGCTAGCAGTAGCTTAATATTTTTCATACAAAAATGATGAAATCAATTATTGGAATCAATTTTGCAGTAAGAAAGCAACTACAGGTATTTCCTAAATTGTCCAACTAATCAGTTAAGAAGAAAATTGCACAATAAACACTGCACTGTAAAAATGCGGATTGCTCAGTTTATTGCTTGCAGATTGTTATATCCACAATGTAATGAGTGCCGTGACAAAGCACTTACCTGCAAGCAGCCTTCCCTTCATCCACCACACAGACTCCATCATTCAGACACTGCACATTGAGGCAGACATCAGCAGGTGCAGAGGTGACGGGTTGAAGGGTTGTGGAAGGTACAGGCTGGCTCACTGTCAGATGAGACACATCTGAGGAGAGACAGTAAATGAGGGAGAGGAGCAGTAACGAACATGAGATGAACAGGGAATCTTTGGATTATGGGATTGATTGTAGTTTTTTTCTGACAGTGGCAAATGAATCACAGAATTAACCACGTATTACCAGTATACAGTACATAATTATAGAAATGATATGCGTGACAAATCAGTATGTGTCATACTAATGAATAAGTGATATCCTGTAGGATGGATATGGTTTCAGACTGTAGAGTATATTAGGTCAACCATAAATCAGTAGTTTTCTTACCAAGAGATGCATTACTTTATTTATCTTTTTCTATATTTTTGGACACTGAAAATGTTGTATGTGAAAATCCACTTAGTTGTAACATAATGTTCTTACCCTCCATTGTGAGGAGAAAGATGGCATCTCCTCCCTTAATAAAATCCCTGCTCTTGGCTCTGAGGTGGGTGAGATACACTGCAGTGCCAGCACCTGGCCCTCTGAAATACTTGGACCCATCTGTATCTGTGACCTCAATGCCCACCTTACGAGGGTCATCCCAGAAAAATAAGTCTGTTGAAACATATAAATATAGTATTCACGTCAAAACAGTATTCTCATGGTTTGTTTTAATGTTGAGAATAATTAATTTAACAGTGAAAAGCACTGCACCTTCTGCCTTCATGTTTGGGTCAGTGGTGACACTGCGCTGGTTGGACATGCGCTTTTGGATGTGTGGGTTCTGGTCCATCAGCATCATGGTTATCTGCTTCCAGGGGCACGGCCATTTCTGCCCTGTATCCCCTTCACGAGCCACCAGATGAGCAAAGGCTGACAGTTCACCAGGGTAGCCCTCCTTACCGCTGGGGTACAGCGCCATTTGAAAGGTGTAACCCTCCTTTGAGGTGAAAGGGGGACTGAAGATAGGTGTGTCTGTGGCAGTGTTTTCCATAACATCACTGAAGTTTTTCACACGCCATATAAACTCAGGGCAGGTGGTCTCTGAAAGGTTGATGTCATCCAGGGAAAGTCCCCCTGTTGAGGGTCCAGAGCCCTCCTTGGTACCTTGAAAGACGACGCGGAATTTTGTTTTGACGTCTAGACTCACATGGTGCAGTTGCCACAGCTCCTGAGGAGATCCTATTACAACACATGAGGTATAACATACCTATATTAGTATTTTGAAAATCTTACCTATAAATTTTTATTTTATTATTACTTTTACTGAGCTGTAATGTGATTTAGTGATCATCACCATCTATTGTTTTTATAAAACGCAGTTTTCCATCTGGGTTGGCTGTGTCATACTCTCGGACATAGATCTTCAGGGTGTCGCTGGGCCCAGCACTGTTATAGTAGAAGAACTCCAGACACTGGAAACCTCTCTTGGGGTAGAGGAGTCTGCTCTCAAGCAGAGCTGTGTCCCCAATGCTAGCTGTGCCCAAGTTGAAGTGCATGAAATACCCTGAGCCTAAAGATCCAAATGTCACTGGATTAGTATTATAAACACACTTTAATGATAAGATGGAAGATGATACATGTGTTACATATGGGATATGATGTAGTCATTTCTGGGGGTTGCAGCCTGGGGTAAATTCTTTTTAGTGTTATAGTCTGTACACTGCAGCTCAAAAAGAAAACAAAATAAAAGTGTTTCACATAAGAAAAATATACAGTAACCTTGGAAGATACCCACTGGATTTGACTAATGCGGACTGATCAAATCTGATAATAGCTTTGTTTGAAATCAGGACACAAATTGTGTTTTGCCTTTATCATGTCATTTAGATTGAAACTGCAGTTTAGAAAAGAGTAACTAAATGCAGGAATGTGAGTGTTATCTCAAAAAAGTTTTTTTTTCTGTGGCAACTGGACTTGCTGAAGTTCCTTAACAACGTTTCACCCTTCCATTCCAGAGGGCTTTCTCACGTCTGACTGACTGGTAGGAGTAGCAGGTTTATAAACCCTGTGGAATCCTCACATTGTTGGTACTTGGTGGTTACCTGTGGGTTGTCCCTCCCCCTGGCTTTGTTGTTTTAAGACACCGTGTTTGCATTTTCCTGAAAATAATTCTCACCAGTGCATTTTCCCATGTTGGAGTAGTCAGTGTCGGGTCCTCCAGGAGCTTGGCCAACCCTCATCCAGTCGGCTTGATCCCCTTGTCCTTGGATCATACCACAAATGTTCTCACGTTCAAAGTCACATGAGTCCAGGAAGGTGGAGCCCTGAGCTATACACACATATACAGGTTTAGGACTTTAAACTGCTATAAACTAATTGGCTGTGCAGTAAAGGAGAATGTTTTGCTTATTCATATATAACATTCACAGCTGACATCATACTAATTAATAAGTATCATAACAAGCCAAAAGTGATGATGGAAGCTAACACAGTTCCACTACACACAATACAACATCACTAGCGAGTTGGTTGTTGACTCTTACTGCAGTTATAGAGGCGGTGAAGCTTGAGCAGGTCACTGTCACTGAACTCCATGCGCTGTCCAATGACGTCACTGAAAGCAGGGATTTTGGTAACAATGGTGGGCTCAGTACCGTTCCTAAAGGCAGTTTTACTATAGTGCATCATGGAACCGTAATCATAGGGTACGCCCAAAGAGCTGGAGATGGTGTCACTGTAGGTGTTAAAGTTGTGTTCTTTACCTGTAGATCAGACATAAATCAAGCTATCAGTTCAGTTTATTTCATTATAATATATAGTGTCTTAGTCATCCTTCCAAATGCTGGGATGGATTTTAGAAATGTTTATTAGAATCTCTGTTGTTTTTCAAAAGCTGACAAGTCGAAAACCTTGAGATAAGATATCTGACATATCAAATCTCTGTACTTTAATCACCGACTCAGAGTCAGATGTCACCTGTACTCATAAATTTGATTAATCAGCAATTTGTTGAGCATAGGTCAATGCATCCAAGATACACAGTATCATATTCCTTGATGTGTTGATAATATATGTTGTTTATGTTGCTGAATGCACATGTTACACATGTCCCCACAAAATAAATCAGCTGCTGCATGAAGTGCCTACATAACAAAACACTTAAACACTGCATAAGCTGAGGTGATTTTTCAGTCATTAGCATGTAAAACTTATTTACACTCCTCAATTTGACAAAATTGTAATCACACACATGGAAATAAAAATCATGTAGCACTGAGAGGTTCAGTACCCTCTAAGATGTAGTCCCACATGATTTTGACATAATCATCCCGGTCTGCCCTGGACTGCTCATGCCAGAAACCCAGAGCATGAAGGAACTCATGTTCAATGGTGGCGATGCGGTCGCAGTTTGTTCCTATTGACAAATTCTGTTTCCCAACTCGCTGGTTTCCCACAGAGGAGAAACAGCTTTTGGGAAAAAAAAGGTTTTCATTAACATCACACATCACAAAGAATTTACAAGAACTTTTAATATGGATGTATGTTGTGACAATAATAAGTAAGTATAGGCTATACAATATAATAATCCCAGAGAAAAAACTATCTACTATCTACTACTATTGCCATCTGCCATCTTTATTTCTATTAAAATAAAGACCATAAAATAATAAAAGTTACTGATGCCTTACCCGCCCCCTTTAAATATAGAAATGTAGTTTGCTTCCCCGCTCCATGGCTTGAAGTCAATGCAGGTCTTGAGCCGGTACTGCTCAAAGGCCTTCAAAATCACTCCTTTTGCATTAATCTCTGCAGAGAAGGTGATGATTAAATTCAGTTAAAGATGAAAATATATGTCTTTCAAATTCTCTTTAAAGACTGTCCATAATGTTCTGTAAATTCATGAAATTTGGTAATTATTTAAGACTGCTACAGCTTGCAAGCATGTCCACTTCCAGGCCTGACTCACTGCCAGTTGCAAAATGCCAAATATCATACATATGATATACACCCATGTTTGAATGCAGTATGTACACCACTGCTTGTTACTAATGCTAGTGCTTGTTTAAGGCTTGTGTTTTGTTGACATTGGCTTTATTCCCTCATAGTTTGGGGTCCCAGAAACCCCAGTGCTACATGAATATATTAAAAAAAAAACTGTAAATATTGTAAATATCATTTTCAAATATGGTGTATGTAAACATTTAATCTGAAAAGTAATTAGTAAATATAACATAACAATATGCAACAGGATTATTTAAATTATTTACAATAATGCTTATATTAAGGCTAATATAGATAAATACATGCACGCATATTCTTCAAAAATCATGAATAATGATTTGCATACAGTAATGCATACAGAAAACCAGGTGAACTTAAATAGCTTTTAGAATCTTACATGTATTTTTTCTGTCAAATGTTCCTTACCTAAGTCATCTTCCATGAAGTATGGGATTGTCCTGGGCCACCTGTACTCATCTCCTTTTATGGAATTTCGAGTTTTCCTCTGTAACAGTTGAGACAACAATGAGAAAGACAGGAGGAACATAATGAGTAAAAGGTGTCTTCACAAAATTCAACTGTGCCAGTGAAAATTAAAAGCTGTTTAAATAACAAACCTCATCAAGCACAATATCCCCTTCTACAAGATTCAACCCTGCCTCTGTGGAGGACCAAGCACAAAGAAAATTGGTTTACAATGTTTACTGAATTATATATGGAAAGCAAAGTCCATCTTTGTACATACCCTCGTTAATATCAAAAATGTCAAGGTCCCGACCACCATCCACATCATAGTCTGTGACCATAAATGAGAGGAAATTTAAGATGATAATGATAATCAAAACTATAGTCTGTCTAGAAAAACCTAAGCTCACTTACCTGATATTTTTGTAGTGGGCTAAACAAAAGAGGATTACATGCTAATGTTACTGAATTGAAAATATAGTTATTATAAAATTCTACGTTAGCAAAATAAACCAGTTTTCTCACCAAACAAAGGGCAGTACCACAAAGGAGGCATACAATGTGAAGAACAAGTACACCTGAAGAATTTCTTCCTGCCATGTCCTAAGACATCCCTCTATTTGGGACAGTAAGTGACTAGTACTGAGCTCTGATGGATAATTATAAAGTAGAAATTAGAGATAGGTTCATACAAGGAATAGAACAAAATACACGTGATCCACAGTCAATAATTGGCAGAGGTGTAAAGTGTCTGGGTTACTCAACAACTTCAATTCACTCTCCTGTCTGATGAGTTTTACACAGTTGCAGATTAGCTGCAGTGAAACTATAATAGTGCTATAATAAGACAGAGAAACACACTAGAACGTGGTGGGATTCCTTATCAACCAGGTTTATTTCCAACATGATCCACGTGATAAATGTAATATTCTATATTTAATATTCAAGTACTGAAAGCTCTTTTCAGTGCAGTTTTATATTAAAAAAAAGAAAAAAATACAGCCTCCTGATATACAGTACAGGGGCAGTGCAGAGATCATTACAAGTCAAAGTTTATCCTTGTCACAGATAACAATACCCTAGGCATTTTACAGATGAAAGTTTAGACAATTCTAATTATCTATCATTCCCCATGCACAAATAAACACTTGTATAATTCCTCTTCAGTGTGCTGTCAGATCATGACAACTGTAGTAGAGGTTTCTACTTCCATTTTCAGTTTCTTATATACATCATATGCTGCACAGTATATGAGAAGTTGTACAGAATGTTTCCGATCCTCTGAGAACCTGAGAAGCTTTAATGACTGCATTAGTCACCACTGTACTGAGCCCAGAATCCAACAATTGAACATATAATAGAAGCCTATTCACAACTGAACCACACTGACAATGACAACGACAATTTCGTGTTTTAACCTTGAAACCTCTTGTTATTCACCTGTACATATATGAAATGACATGATTTAGTGGATCCACTCAAGATTCCAGTGGAACAGCAGTAGTGTTTTTCTCCACAAAAGAGAGTTATGTAATCACCACTCACACACAAATAAAAGCTGCAAAAATGTTATTGTCATCGTGTATTGCCACCAAGTGGCACATGTGTACTTTGACATGTTCCACTTGGGGGCAATGATTGCCACTGCTGCATTTGTTTCTAATTTTATAGCTGCAGCTTTGCCTTTGTGTGTTTTAGTTAAGTTGTATATGGAACCCTGTGTCACACAAGCCCTCAGTTGATATTCATATAGAAATAACTAACAACATGAACCAAATTTATTGTTGTAACAACCCTTGCCTGCAAGATGTGTCTCTAGTCCTTACAAACTGTTCATATTCAGTGCTTTCACAGTATGTAAAAAATTGTCATAAAAAGTGTCTATACAAAACAAAAACAAAATAATTATCAACATTAATTCAACATTAACATTTAAAACACAAAACATAAAAAATGCTCTTTGTAAACTAGTCATTACATTCAGTGCAGTAGTAGGAAACCTTGTGTGTGTGGGAGCAGGTCTCACTAGGACCAAAAAGAAAAGTCAAAAGAACCTCCTCAAATTACTGTTGCTTGCCCTCCAGGTTGGATTCAGCTCACTCCATATGATAAAGGCACTGTAGCTTGATATATCAATTGTATACTTGAATATTGTCAAAGGCCAGTCACTAATGTGTTGATGGATCATTTCTGAGGAATCACACAGGACGAGTTACTGTTAAGTGAGAAAACTGGTTTCTTTGTTTGATCAGGCCAGTGACCAGTAGCTATCTTGTTTTTTATTCACTGTGTCCTTGATTACAGTGGAACTAGGGCAAAGCAGGAACAAACAAGCACAGCTAACACATCTACACAAGCTTTGGGTGGTGTCTAGGATGGTGTCATATTTTAGGTTTTGTCATATTTTAAGCTTCGATGATTAGTTATTGATATTTTGTGACCTCTGCTTTATATTACTTAACAAATGAATTTACAGAAGAGATGGATCTAATGGAGCTGAACTGATGCAGTTCAGGCTCTGGCCATATTTTACCAGCCCCCAGGTTGTATTATGTGGAACACCTGCAAAATTATTTAAATAAAACCCCGGTGTACTTCAGTGCTGAAACAGTATAACACATGAAACACCCCACAACACATTTAGTAGCTTCAATTTCCAGACAATGTCACACTTTCACTGCTGCATTAAATTGATAATGGAGGCTGGCTCTTCTGGGCTGTATATTATTAAAGGTTCTATCGTGCACTGTAATGTATTGCACCATAAAAGCAGCTTCCTGCCTTTTTTGTGGTTAATTCTCATCATACTTATAATATACTGAAAACATTCAGTCTACGCAATATGCAGTTATTTTTCCATTGAATTATTATAAAGTTTTTCAAACTATTTTCTTAAGGTATAGCTCAGAATCACTTAAGTATTTGTGCCTGATCTCATTTCTACTGGAAAACCTCAACAGGTTTGTATATGGTGTGAGTCATGATACACATGTATAGAATAGGAAGCTGTGGCTACTTTAACAGACAATATACCATGTACTCTCCTTGCAACTTAGCCCACTTTACCTTTAGGTGCTGAATCAACTTTACTTTAAAACTTTGTTTAAAATCTCTATGTGGTAAATTTTAATTCTAAGTAACTGCAGAGTTTACCAGAAATGACTTGTTATATTCCTATCTAAGAGATCTGTCCTTTTTACGTCCAAGTCCTAGAATATGCAGCATGCTTTTTATATGTTAGTTGGCCAACATTTGAATCTGGTACATTCCTGGCTGCTGGACCACAGGGATTTTATATAATAGTACATCACATTCTAGTGCAAACTCACTTGGATTGTTGCATGACTGTAATACCCAAACTTTTCAAATGTATACAAGCTAAATGTGAGGCACAAATATCAACCAGGCCACACAGACTCTAGAAATGACATTGAAGAAATCACACATAAATGGACAGATCTAACTTTCAGGACATTGTACACAAACTGACCAATATTTTAATGTGTGAGGTATAATTGTGTTTGAAAGCGTAGCTTGTAGCAGTCTCTAAATCACATCTCAGGAAGAGAAATAAGACCAAACACATGGGGCGGACTTGTAGAGACTGCTACGTTCAGTTGGCAGTACTTTTGCTGATTCGAGTATGGCCTTCATTATTTAGCAAGTTCTTTAACAGAGATGAATGAACAAGGTTTGCCACATTTTTGCTGCTTGATCATGTTTCGGATTCAACTGTTTCTGTTTCAACAGTTTCTGCAAAGCCTATTAGCACTGCCCCCTTCAAAATCTTCAGTCTCTGCATGATTTGACACTTCACTGAGTCCCCCCAACCTGTAAGTAAAACATCACTATGGTCATTTATGCTTCATCTGTATGAAAAAATGTTAAGTTGAAAATAAAACCCTACAAAGAGCAACTGCATGTGCATAAATACTGTTACCAATCAAAAGTGTTATGTTTTAGCAAAGGCAATGATTAATATTCTGCCCAATCCTCCATGGTCATGACTATCTACAGGCAGGTACAGCTTTTCCTTGCAAGGGAAAAATTGTATTAAATGCTTATTCTGTATTCCCACCAGACCAGTTTGATGTCCAAACTGTTTATCTTATCTAGACATCCACTACGTTCTACCCTCTGTGGTCATCATAATTCATTTTCTGACAACACCATTACACCTTGAATGAAGCTTTCATCTAAAGCTTTGGCTCAGTAAGTTAGTCTGTGTGTGTGTGTGTGATGGTTTGTGTGTATGTGAATTCCCAAAAGCAAAGGCATGACATTCAAGGCACTATTTTTTACTATGTGCAGTTCTTCTGAATATAATCCCTTCTTTCAATGTGTGACAAGCTGAATTGTGTCCCTTTCTGCGTTTTCTGAGACAAATTGAAAATTCATTTTCAAGTGACACCATGTGTGCCTTTGACCCCCTGTGATTGATTTAATTTATGTTTACATGAGAGATATGCAATATCACGCTGCACCCTAAAGCAGCACATCACTGCAGACACCATGGAAACTCATACTTTTGAAAGGATGAATACAGGGCAGAAATTGACAATCATTCTATAAAGCACCACACTGCTGAAACAATAAATATTCAAATTAACAATTTCCACTCCAAGGGCTTTTGGGTAGTCTTATATTACAAACTCATGCATGTGAAATAAAAAAAAATTCAATCTAAATTCCAATAGAGATAGCAGAGTCTTAAAGTATGTCACCCTGAGTTACAGACGTTCAGAAAAAATGGCAAGAACCCTGAATTTAGTGTATACTATATGACATTTGTACTCCAGGACATTGGATTTGAAAGCAAACAATGACAAGAAGGTTAAAGCACCGACTTTCATTGTTGCTAGTATCTCTGAACTATTCACAAACTGAAGGTCTGTGTATAGAAGAATGACATAAGCTACATCCATTGTGAACAATGCCGAGGTGAACAGTCTCCACCCTCTTGATGCTGAAAGTCTTCACGTTAACCTTGGTTAGGGTTTCAACTCCAGTGTATAAAACATGTGGTTGTCCACTGTAGTATGCAATATGATGTGCTGGAATAAGAAGATACTGTGCAGAAAATATACTCATGTAAATCAATCAAAGTGGAGACTGAAAGTGTATGTTCAATTACCAGTGACATCTTTCAAAAATATTATATATATCTTGATGTATTTTTTTTTCACATATCATCCATGTGGTTTTGATGAGTTTCAAAATGTGTCAGCACTATGACAATAGTTAATGAGATATTTGGTTTTTCAAGATTTGCAATGTCTTAAACTAGTTTTAAGAGATTTTTAGAAAATACCATAACAGATATCATAAGGAGACTTTCTGTGCTGTAGCCATAAACATGTACAGTTAAATGCAAATGAAATGATAAAAATCATTATGGAAAGATTGGAACACTTATGAATCAATGAGATAAAATAAAGACTCATTTTAAATTTCTGACATATAATGTTTTCATCATTGCCATGTTGAAATTCATAATTATTATTTGCAGTAAAACCTCCTATTAACCCGGTCATTCAGTATTGTCCAGTCAGAGTGGTGCTTTCTCTGGTGCTTTGCAGCCGATGCCATTCTTACCACCGCTATGAGAGGAGTCAACATCTCTGAGACTTCATTTGGCGCCAGCAGTGGCCAACTGGGCCATGTGTAAACAGTAACTCTGAAAACTTACCGCCACCTTAACTGGATCATTCATAGTAAGCGGATTTAAGAAATTCAACACTTATTCACTGATGTAAGAGGTAAGTTCTAAACTATATCAGATGCGACAGTTCCGTGGAATTTGTGGCGAAATGCTTAAGTATAATTTTAGTTTAAATTTGTATAATTTTAATTAATTATTTTTCATAAAAAATTATTTCTGTCGCCCCTGACCGCATGTCCCATATGCAGTGTCTTGTCAGATCGGATTCATTGTCCCTCTCAAACTACTTTAGATGGAGAGTGGACAGAAAGTAGACATCACAAACAGTTTCTTCCTCTTTCTCTCCGTACGTCAGTTAGTATTGAATTTGACTGAAGCGCTCAGTCAGCTGCCCCATGCCTGTTTCCCCGTTTGGGGTATTTTTCAGATGCACTTCTGAAGACCTGTGTTTCTCTCACTATCACAGGAAACCATGAAAGATTTCTTGCAGATTTCTTGCATAAGTAAAAACAAAAAGTATACTACAACATATATGTGGGAGAAAATACAGGCTTGCATTAACGAGAATACTGTGAGATTCTGTAGAAATCCCTGCACATCTGGCATACAAGTCAAGCTTTATTGCTCAGCAGCCAAAATATGTCTTCTGGACTCCTAAACATGCTTTACTGAAGAAAGTGTACCACATACCATGATGTGTATTTGTGCATGAACAGTTACTGGTAGTACACTATTGCTTTTTCTTTCTTTCTTTCTTTCTTTCTTTCTTTCTTTCTATTTATTGTTGTAGATACATGTCAGGCATGGCTGTGAAAATTTCTG
>JAUBNQ010000009.1:12223359-12270280 GCA_032353495.1 Ctenopoma kingsleyae
TGATATGAACAAACCTTTTGACTAATAGTTCATCAGAATGTTAATACAGCCATTGCAAGGTCATCACCTTATGTCTGTGGTCAGCACTGCAAGAACTTTGTGTACACAAATGCATTTTTGTCCAATTTTCAACACCTTGAGGTCACTTATCAAACTCATCTCCACATAATGGCATTAAGAGCTAATACAATAGCAATTCTTATCACTGCTCTTGAAAAACTGAACAATGTTTTCAGATGGGGATGTTAGATGAAGACATTGCATTCCACTCCAGCATACCTGTGCCACTAGATGTAACAGTGGCGGTGGTCTATTCTGTTTTTGGTGAGTCAAGCCCACAGAAACCTATTTTGTATTTTTTTTATTTCGTTTAATCTGTATACAAAAACCAAAGTGCAATGGTTGTTATTTTACAGGATGTACAAGACTATTGTGTTTGGGAGCAGTAACTTTGTTCCACTTTATCTTCAGATAGAGCAGATGCCTATGTGATTTTTTCTCAGAAAAATAAGGCATTTTAAATGTTTAAGTACTGCTTTAATTTTGCAGCATGTGTCTGAGACCAATTTCCCTCACACATTTCACTGCAGGGATATGCTCGCTGTTTGGCAACAGCCTGCTACTCTACATCTCCTACAAGAAAAAGCATCTCCTGAAACCTGCTGAGTACTTCATCATCAACCTGGCTGTTAGTGACTTGGGCCTGACCCTGTCACTCTACCCCCTGGCAATAACTTCAAGCTTCTACCACAGGTACTGCACCCAGCAGCTATTGTAGAAATCAAAACAAAGAAGAATAGGATATTTTCATGTGAAACTTGCTACAGTGGGGACAGTTTAGAGGCTTTGATTTAAAATCAGACTCACTTACATACAGTATTTCATGGTTTATTTCATTATGTGGCTGGTTGGCAGTATAATTGCACAGATATAGAGTGTCATGCTCATGCTACCCTCCGCTTTCTCACCTTATCTCTCATTGATCTGCTGCTTTGCACTGTCCTCTTTCTTTTTCTCACACCCCCTTACCCTTCCACTCAGGTGGCTGTATGGGAAAACAGTGTGCTCCATATATGCCTTTTGTGGTATGTTGTTTGGCATCTGCAGTCTGAGCACTCTAACCCTGCTAAGCATGGTGTGCTTTGTGAAAGTATGTTATCCACTTTATGGTAAGTCTTCTACAGTCATTTTAAAGCAGAGAAAATTATTCAGTACCTAAATGTATGTAATATAGTTTTGTCTTTGAACCACTCATGCTCTGACAAGGCAAAACAAAAATCAATCCAGATAATTAATCTTGGTTCCTTTAACATTCGAGCCAAATAGATGCAACTGCTGAGCACTTCTCACAATAGTGAAATGCTGCATCTGTAAAACTCAGACCAAACATACCAGGTCTGCTCGTCTCTGAGTATGACCAGCTATGGTGTAGTTGAAAATCCTGCTAAACCTTGTGCCCGGTTTACAGTAAAGGAAGATACAGTGTCCACCGTTTTTGCTCAGCATAATCAGGATGCACCCAGACTGGACAACGAACAACCTCACATTCACATATGGGTTTCCACGTAGAACTCCTCAAACTCTATACTGAGTGAAGGAGAATCGTCTGATCCCTATATATTCCTTACTTATGTTATAAGCAGGAGGTTTTAACACAGACATTAATAATGGCGAGACATAAAATGAAAAGGCATCAACCTGCTAAGCATGCCCACTTTCTGCAGCAGCTGCAAAAAAGTATACTGAATATCATCAAAACAGACAATTCAATAAATAATAATTATACCAGAATCAACTACATGAATAATAAAATATAAACTTCATCTGTTTTTACAGGAAACAGGTTTAAATCTATTCATAGCCATCTGCTGATTGCCTGTGCTTGGGTCAATGCTCTGTTATTTGCCTGCTCCCCACTGGTGCACTGGGGGGAATATGGACCAGAGCCTTATGGCACCGCCTGTTGCATTGACTGGCAGCTGTCCAACGAGCACATAACTGCACGCTCCTACACTGTGGCATTGTTCATCTTCTGCTACATCCTTCCATGCTGCATTATTGTTGCATCATATGCAGGCATTCTGATCACAGTGCATTCATCCTGCAAGGCTATGGAGCAACACGGATCTAGGCAGATACATATGAGCAGTATCCAGACAATTATTGTTAAGGTAAGAGGAAAGTTTGATCAACACAAATGATTACTTGTCAGATTACTGTTTGGCTTATACACTATTACGGGCTTTTTCACTTCCTCCTGGAGTCTGCTGACTTTGAGATAACGTTCAAAGTACAAAAGGAAGTGACTAATATGACACAAGTTTGTAATCTTTCTTTGTGAAGCACAAGGCATTGCTGGCACAGACAGAGACACAGACACAGACTACTGCCTGAGGATTTCAAATTTTGCAAAGGTTCATGTGGAATTAAAAGATCTGATATGTAGGCTGGTGCCAGGCCATGTAAAGCTTTATAGGTAATCAATAAAATCTTAAAATCAATCCTAATATAAACAAGGAGACAGTGGAGAGAGGCAAGAATAGGTATGGTTGAATCTCCTTGTTTGAGTTCTGAACAGTTTGTAGATGTTAAAAGTATTTCTGATTAAGACAGGAGTAAAGGCAGTTGAAGATAAAATGCCCAAAGTCAGTCAGCAAGATTTTATCTTTAAAAGCCTGGTTGTATTCTGTGTTTTTCCCATCAAATGGCCAGAAGCACTTATGAAATTATTGTTTTAAAAAGTAAGGCTTGTGTTGCAAAACATGTATGTACATGTATGATTTAGGACATCAGCAAAAACTGCTGGCCTTGGACTGCCACAGACAGGCTGGAGAAATTGGAAAATATTGAGATATGCTAACACAGGGTTAGTTTTAGTATTTTTGTTAGAAAAACAAAATAGACTTATTCTTTAACATCTTCGATCAGTAGTGTATACATACATACATACATATATTTTAAATATGATCAATTACACTTTTCTCATCTGTGCTCTTTCCCACAAGCTAAGTGTTGCTCTCTGTGTCGGTTTCTTTGCGGCATGGAGTCCATATGCTGTGGTGTCCATGTGGGCGGCCTTTGGACATGTTGAGAACATTCCTCCTTCAGCATTTGCAGTGCCGGCCATGTTTGCCAAGTCTTCCACCATATACAACCCGTTCATCTACCTAATGCTGAGGCCGAACTTCCGCAGGGTGATGTGGAGGGACCTGGCTATTCTATGCCACACCTGTCTCAAGGGCTGCCACTGTTACAAGGACACAGAAAAGTGCAGCTCCAAACCAGAGATCAGGATCAGAGTTTGCACCACCCAGAGTAACCCGTTTCCTTTATCCAACTCCTCTGCTCAACCTGCAATGATAGCACTAAATGATCACTGTTGTGGGAAGTTGGAGGATGCTTTTGAATGCTTAAGACACTACCATCAAACGTGTGGGGTCACTCAACCAGATGCCAGTGAAGGGTCATCAAAGGATCAACACATTCCAGAAGACTCAAAGTAAGGTTTATGGTGGTCATCATGTTCTCAAAAAGATTTCATAAACAGACAATACCCATATCAATTTAGAGATGACTCGAGGCATGCAAAATTGGTTTGGCCATGACATTTTTCTGAATGATTATCTTGGGACATATTTTGCAGGTTGTGTTCTTTAAAATGTGCAATTACTTAATTTGTATTGTTGGAAAACCTTCAGGAATTTACCCTATGCTGCCAAAGTGTTTTTGCAGCACAGACAACTTTAATTTCAACAATATGTTGTTTACAGTGTATAACAATCTATTTATGTTACTATTATAATATGCCTAATGCATCTCAGAAACATTGTGCCAGGGTTACATGGCATAAGGTGGATCGGCTGGAGACAATGCATTTGAGACTGACACCTAATGAACATGTTATTTATTAAAAATGATCTAATCTGTATATTCCTATGATTATTACACTGTAATATCTTAAATACCCTTTTTTACAATGGTGTAAAACTAGATCATGGTTTTGTTGTGAAAGTGGTATAACATTCATCTGATTATTTCCATGATCAGCTTTAAACGGCAATCACTCTCTTTTGGTTAATTATTATAGCAACATGATGTTGCTGTTCCACTTCCTTTACTATGCCAGCCCAAGAATTTCTCAGCCACTCATAGAATTGTTTTTGTATCTGCTGATCCCATGTGTCTACAGCAATGCATTTATTAAATTGAATCACTAATTTCTTTTGTATGTCTTAATTGCAAGGTACTTTGTACCATTTTATTTGATTGATCTAATGTTCAACAGGACTGCCCTTTAAATGCATCATTAAGTCTGAAAGATGGATACAGCTGTTAAGAAAACTGAAAGGTTTGTCAAAAACGTTATCATACAATGTGTTCAGTAAGATTAATAAATTCACCAGGTAACAAATGGCTATTTGATTTAGCAAAAACATACCAACATTTTTACATACTTAAAGTATGTGATTTCTAACAGTGTTTTCAATGACAAGAGTGAAAACATTTTTTTTTCTATTCCTGTCAAGTATATTTAGGTGGTTTAAAAAGACATTAATCTGGACAGAGAAACTGCTGTTTACTGTAAATTCCTACTCTCAGGAATGACAATCCAAGCTTTAAAATAAAGGTGCGGCGAGATGCTTTGAATGGTGGTATGCTTTTGAGTAACATGATCAGGATTCCCACTCTTTTAGACAATTCTCCGGTAAATCTTTAGTGACAAACATTTCCATTTCGACGTTTGGAGTCATTTAGGAATGTTCTTAATTTTGAAAGAAAAACATACTTTTGGCCATTAAATAATGCCATATTGATCAGAAATGCAGTGTAGAGACTGCAACAGCAACAGCTGCTGTTTTTTTTTAATGGGATATGTACAGTAAGTCGTGTGTTCCAGTGGCATGCTGTGTCTGCTAATGCAAGTGTATCCATTTAAAAGGCTAAGCTACCATTAGAAAACCCTTTTGAAATTGTGTTAGCTGAAATCTGTTGTAAAAGTGGAACAAAACTAGCACAGAAACCAATAATCTGCGACAGCAAATTAGCAGTACACATGCAACAAAGACTACAGCTCAGTTCAAATTAAGAAAGATTGTCATACAAGTTCTCTTTGGATGCACTCTTCACCAACTTGGCTAGACTCTGTGTGCATTCAAAAGCCCACAACCTGGGGCATACTGAGAGGGTCTAATTTCTTATATGATTTCCAGCACTGGAAATTGAATTTAAATGTTTTTAAATTGTTTGGAATGAATTTAGCTCATGACTTAGAGACAGTAGCCTTGTAACTGTTGTAATATTTGTCGACGTTGTTTTAACACCAGCAAATAGAGTTTAAAAATGTTCAATAAATAAAATTTACATCTGGAGTTTTCAGAAACATTTGTATACAGTTTATTCTGAACGCCTGCATTTCCAGTACATCCATGTTTAGTAAAGCTTGTGGAATTGTAGAGGGAGAACACCGTACGCATACGTTTTTTGACATACTATGATATAAATTACCGGTGGTATAGGCGCTAAATTTTGATGAGGTAAACAGACACGAACAGACAAGACATGAACACATCTCCAAGCTAAAAAGAGAAAAGTAGCATGTAATACAATGTCAAGTACAGTATCAAATTTGCATAAAGATAATGTGATATCCTCACAAGTAAAAAATAGTTAATCAGGAATCCATTTTGTTTTACTGTAACTTGGGGAAATCAAATTAAAGGAAGCACATACAACAGGCCTCAGATTAAAGGCAACCTAATTTGACTTACTCATGACTATACTATACAATGACACCTGGCTGAACAGTTTGCAACAGTAATACTAATTTGCTAGAATACTGTACTACTTAGTTTTTATCCTTTTAGATAATTTACATTTCATAGTTTGACTAATTGTTTCCAAGATCTTTGAGGCAAGTTGACTTTACCTGTTCTGTCACTGGAGTGATCAAGTTTGTGTTGTGCTTAAATAATGCTAATGCTAATTAAAGCTACAGTAACCATGTACAAACTCAACTGCCTTCGCATAATGCTATCACAGCAGTGTTTCTGAAAAACAAATACTTGAGAACAATTATAGTAAAAAAAAAAAAAAATCAAGATTACAAGAACCCAAAGCCTGAATATGCTAATCCACTTTGCTCATAAAGACAAACTTGGTACAAAAGGTCATGCAAAAATTTGAAAGTGAAGTTAAACTATCACAATAGTTCAATCATTTCATCAAAAGCAAGGACAAGTGACAGTGAGTTCTACTGTTATTATGAGTAACCATGATATTTTTTAGATGAACATACTGTCTGAGCTTTTAAGTCTTCCATATGCCAGTTTCAATTGACAAAACATTTTATTTACCCCGTCATGTTACAGGCCAATCACAAAGTTGAACCAGTCAACCGTTTTTGATTTTTAGGATCGAACTGTGCCATTAAATGTGAAAGAAAATCCCAAAAAAAGTAGCCACCAAAGAAAGAGGTAAATCTGTCAAATGAAAAACGTTTATGAGACTGAAGAAGATGAACTGCAGATGTGCAGTATTTTCTGAATTACATCTACATTTATATATTTGTGCAAAGCTCGACAAAGCTTCCCAACAGTACAGCCAATACTTCCCTCCTTCATTTTCCAGCGCTCCAGCATCTGGTGCACTAACTCTGGCAGGCCGTCACGGCTGTAGTCATGGTCAATGGTGTCTATCTCTACCTCGGTCAAACCCAGACGGCGTGCACATTGCTTCCATTGGTTCCCAATGTTGTCCTTCACTAACTCCAGCTGCTCTTCAGTGACTGTATAGTCTTCTAAATATAAGAAAAGACAAATAACTTAATGCAGCAATAAACAATCAACTACACGGTAAAGTCAAATTATTATATAATCTAAAAAGTTATTTTAACTATAATTTAACAGATCAAAAACAAACAATTATTGGGAAATGAAACAAAAAAAAAAACCACACTGAAACTATTATGATACTTAAATACTTAAAATTCTATTTTAAATTTTAAGCTCTTTTAAATCCCAACAATAATAACAATAATAAACAAATGCGGTTGTTATATACTATATATGAAAAACTGAATATCTAAGTTCTGGAGTGCTGGTTGATAAAACAAGCAATTTGAAAATTTCAGCCAAATTGAATGCCCTATTATCACCATTTTTAATATTTTATAGCAAAAGAAACGAATCAATAAAATAACCAGTAGATTATAACAGTGAGTGTTTGTCGCAGTTTGTTGCTGTTGTGGTTTACCATATTTCTGAATGCCTTCTTGGATCAGAAAGCTAGCTGAGCTTTTAGGGGATGCAAATGAATTACTCTGGGGGTTATAACCTCTGATATTCATCAAGTTGTTGTTCCCAATCTGGATCCCACTGGCATTCTGAATGTAAAGAGATCCTAGAACAAGCACAAAGCACACATATATACAAACACAGTCACTTACATAATGTAACTTACAGTACATACATACACTACCAGTCAAAAGTTTGGACACATACAGAAATGACTGTATAAATAGAAATAGAATTTTTTTACATCAAATTCTAATCTGAAATACAGTGTAGACATTGTTAATATTAAAAATGACTATTGTATACGGTAAAGCCTGTGTGTGTCCAAACGTTTGACTGGTAGTGTACATACATGTCAGACGAAGACGACTGCAGCAGTTATCAAAACCTCAGACATCTATGGCAAATTCACAATTTACTAAAGAAATTCCTCATCTCTTACCTGAGTCTTGCAGAGAGCCACACTTGGAAGAGCTTAAGAGGCATCCAGGAGTCATTTCAGGAGCAGCTGTATCAGACACAGGGTAAGCCGGCCAGGACTGCTGGCGGTCATAGTGGGAATGTGGATGCTGCTGGTTAAACTGTGACAGAGATGGGCTGCTGGCAGAGATTGGCAAGGGGGATGGAGTGCGTATGGAACTGTTCATAGACTCATAAAGACCAGCTGTAGGCCGATAGAAAGTATCTTCTTGGCTGGCGGGCTGTACCGGGTCAACTTTTGTCCAGGAATGGACAGAGGATACATAATGGGGCCTGTCTTGTTCTGGTTGCCTTAGAGTGTGATCTGATGTGCTAAAGTGGTTTTGCAGGAAAGGATTTGAGCTGTTATATTGGTAGCAGTTGGCGGCATCAGACTGGTTATCACAGTTATAGCTACCGTGTTTGTGGTACTGAAGTTCCCGATACAGCTTCTCATCCAAAGCTAAAGGGCTGTTAACTACCTTTGCATCTGTCTGGATAAAGTCTGGCTGATCCTGGATGTCATGCAGGTCCTCAATGCTGGCTTCAATTGGCTCAGATCCAATGTCTGAACTCACCAGAGCAGCAGGACAATCTGCAATGTAAGGAAGGATGTAAAGCAATAAAGCCACTCAAAAAATGCATTTCCATTAAATGTAAATTTCCATTGCTCACCTACTGAAACAGATTCATGAGTCATTGATAAAGATTTCATCTTCTCAATAAGTTCACCTGGGCCTTCATATAGTTGCTATGAAAAAACACATGGATCATGACATAAAACACTGCAATATTTACTTGGCTATATTTAATCATCAAAGCCACTGTTTTGTGTCTTCACTGTGCATACAAGGCATGATGACCACATGTCAAATCCAAACGAAAAACATATTTACCTGGAGTTCAACTAAATCTTTCTCTATATCTGGTTTAAGCTTCTCAGTGTAGAAAGGGAGGAAGAAGTTGTAGCCCTCTGGGAAAAAAAGGTAAGAGGAGGGTAATGATGAGAAGAAGATCCACATGAAAAACTACAGTGGTCAAATTACTGAGCTTGAGTTTTTGGGAAGAAAGTTGAGAATAAGGAATTAAGATTGATAACAAAATTTGAATTGCGTTTTTTCATACACAAGTGGTATGAATATAGAAGCATTATGTATTTGATTGTATTTAATAAATATATCAACAGCATGACTATACAATACCACAATCCAGGTCCAGAAAATGTTATTACATTTTGTGCGTCTGTTACAGTGTCATTATGACTAGGGCCCTATGATTTCTGCGATGCGGAAAACGCGGACGGAATCGCGGAATTCAACAATAAAATGGAATTTGTTGTTAAACGTGGAATGTCATAGAATTCGATGATATTGGTAGTTTCTAATGAGTTTCGGCCGCTGCAGCCTCCTGTGCGTGTCACCTGTTTAAACGGGACTCAGCTTTCCACACACACACACACACACACACACATGCACAGACATGGAAGAAAAAAAAAACACACATCTCTAATATGTCCTGCATCACTACACAATGTGTAATACACACACAAAAAGCATACCTTTAAATGTTGGTCGTTGCTGTGGATCATGATCCCAGCATCTCTTCATAAGATTAATGATCTCTGTGGGTGTGTCCCATGGAATAGAGTCCTCTGCTGGTCGGTCACCTTTACGAACACACTGGCTGATCTGGTCTTCGCACCTGGCACCTGGACATAGAAAAGAAACCTGATTTGGTCATCTGTATGAGGTTTACGCGGTGTAGTTAGCGTTTGAATACTGCCCCTTTTTAAACCAGGCGATTCCTAATTTACAACTGTGCCTCACTCTTTCATTATTCATGGTTAAAATGTGTCTGCGGCATCCCAACTCACTTGCATATGGCTCCTCCCCTGTGAGAACGACCCAAACTACAATTGCAAAGCTGTAGATGTCAGACTTCTCAGTGGAGGGTGTATGTATACTCTCCAAGTGCTCAGGAGCCATGTAGCTTAATGTCCCAGCACATCTCACTCCAGCTGATCGCCCCAGGCGACTCTTCCTGCGAGACTCCTCCTTTGTCAGTTTGCTCCATGTCTGGTAGGCGGCCAAGCCCAGGTCTGCAATCTAAAAAACACGAAGTATAAAATAGAATATTTAGATTGCTATAACTGCGCTTGCACGCTGTCAGAAATCTACATGTGTAATGAGTTTTAGATGGCAATTCACCTTAATGTGAAAATCCTTGTCGACTAAAATGTTTTCAGGCTTGATATCTTTATGTAGAACATGCCTTTCTGTGAGATACACCATCCCTTCCAAAATCTCTAATATGATTCTGCCCTTGATGGACACCGGCACACTGACCTAGGAACAGGGAGAATTTAGTGTATTAATCCTTCATTTGATATTTAAACAGCAATATATGAGTTATTTAAGACTGTAAACTATGGATGTAACAGACATTGATTAATCTTTCCCTTTTCAGGCAAAGCTTAATTACAGATTTTAAATCTGCTAACCGTCTGTAGCATGACCAACAGGTTGCCTCTGGGGATGAGCTCCAAGACGAGCGAACAGTCTTTATCCTCCATGATCACACCCAGTAGCTTGACAACTCGCTCATGGTTCAACGTTGCCATGATTTTCCCCTCGTCCAGCAGTGACCTTTTACTCTCTCTGGGGAGTATTATAAATAATTGAAGTGAATAAAAAAATAAAGTAAGAAGACAGACATGTGGCATAATTTGCCACATGATGAGTTATATTGAGGGCAGGATATATTATTATGGTTTGCTAGCAGTTTTTATGAGCAGGACAACTGTCAGTCTTGATTGAACTGATCACATTAAATGCATTCTCTTTGTTAATGTCCTTATAAATAATGGTCAGTGTAACTGCTGATGCATCTGATGTGAAAAGGTGTTGTTGGGGCTACATCCGCATTTCAGATCGACGTGTCTCACTTTCTAAGGAAGTACTTCAATCAGTTAATGCCTGGGGGATCATGGAAATGAACAACAATCTAAGCTTATAAAATTGTTTTACAAAAACTGGATATTCATGACGATGGTTGCTAACTTCAACCTCGTTTATCCATATAATAAAAAAAAAAAAACAAACTCGTGTTACAAGCAGAGAACAGAGTAACAACACGTTGTCTGCCTGTCTTGTGTGTGGAGTCCTGCTGGACGCATGACTTCAGTTAGGACCAGACGACGGGGAATACCCGGCACACTAACAGACACACGGCGAACTTACTCGTTGCGCAGAGGCCCCGTAAAGACAGTCTTCAACACCACCTGTCCCAGGGTCGCATGGTAGCACAGGTAAACGTCTCCAAACCCTCCGCCGTCCAGTGGCTCTTTTTTGATGAGATCTTGGGATCTCATGTGAAGTGGGGAGTCTGGCGCGGTGGCCATCCCTGGCTAAAAGTCCCAACACCGAAATGACAAACAACGGAGTACATATAAGCTCACGACAAAATGGACAACGCTTGTATGATGTCCAGCGTGAGCGCAAAGAGACAAAGTCAACCAGTCAATTCAAAACACTTTCACACACTCAGGGTGTCGCCTCACGTAGCGTTTAGCTAACACCTGGAGTTTCCTAAAGTTTCCGCGACAACACAAAACTCATGTAGTCCTCGTAACGCTAACCAAACACTCTAATCAAAAACAACACTATATATATACAAGTCAACAATTCGTCAGTCTAAATAAAACGGGAGAAAACAGCCACCAGAAAGGCTGTGAAGTCCAAGCACAGCACTTTATTTATAGTTCCGGTGTTTCTTCGACGTCCTCAAAAGAGAAACCAAACTGGCGTCATAAAAACTACAAACAGCCCCACAAGTCGATAACAGATCAGCAGATTCAGGAATTCATCTTATTAAGCTGCGTGGCACTGTCACCACCTACTGGTGAAATTAATTATCGCAGTATAAACAACTGCAAAATCTAATAAACACTCACTTTGCCAAGCTGAGATTTTGAAGGTCCTACTTAGACACTATTTCATTTAGCTTTACCTCCAGATAATTTGTCGCTGCATCTGAACAATATCTGTCATCCGAGAGTCCCAAGGTTTGAGGGAGCAAGCAGTAACTTTGATATCTCTGTGCAACAACATAGAAAGTTCATAACATGATTCATTAAAGCAGCAAAAATGATGTCCCACCATAATTATGAAAAAAATACAAGTTCATTGATAAAACAAGTGTTAATGTGAAACTAGAGCGGGAAACCACCTGAATTGTAGCCTCTGGCAGCGTGGGCGATGTATGACACGTAGGCCTACATTTTGGGCAGCATATCTGTGAACACCCACACTATAAATTCCTCTGTTTGCACACTAAAGCCACAACAAAGCAGTATCATATTTACCTGTGTAGTATTGTCTGGGTTTCTGGTTTACATGTTATTTTTTTCCCCCTTTCCTATTATTCACATTTATTGCAGGTAATTGTCAGGTTGTTTGCATTACTACCCTTCTGGGAAACTTTACACTTTACTGAACACAAATAGAGCATTAAACAAACAAACATGTGATTGAAATCACTGCATTTACATGCAAATGACTAAATTGTGTAAATTATCTAGATGACCTAAATCATTAAGGATCAATTTTATTATCAGTCAGCTTTGGGAAAAAAAAAAAAAGATTTACACTGTAACATCTCACATGTGAAATTGAGAAAATAATATTAATGGTGACAGAAAAGCATCAACATGGGTTGGAATAGCTAGCACAAGACATCACTTTGCCATATCAATCAGTCTGTGTAATGTATAATGTTCACCTCACATACATCCTGCAGATAGCTCCTCTCATTCAAACTGTAGTCTGGCAGTCACACGCTGCCGCACACTGAACAACAGATCACCAGGAAGTTAAACCAATTGGCGCCTGCGGTGTAAAAGTGTGGCCAGTGTAAATGTGTCAGTGTGGGACAGTGGGTAGCAGCACTTCCTGTTGACGATTATGAGTACTGAACTGCCAGTCTCTCTCAGCATTGTGTGTGTCCATGTATTATAGTGGCTTCTTAATGTCTGCCCCAATTGTCTTACTGCTTTACTGTTCTGAAGAGATACTGGGGGTGGACGTGTTGCCTCCTTGGAGTTGACAGTGTGCTGCAGTATGGTTTAGTAGAGTCTGCAGTGACATTAAGCAAGTTCTTCGAATCTTGAGTATCTAGTGTTGTTCACTTAGATGAGGGTAATGTAACAACATGCCTTTCTAGCAGTGACACTGCGGTATCTTTCTTTGGTCTGTTTCTTTCCCACATGTTTGACAAGTTTCTAAAGGGAGGTTGTTGCCCTGATGTTAATTTCTGGTACTTGTGCTAACCGTTCTAATTGTGTCGAGTCACAAATTATGCTCTGATGATGGAAAATGCACACCAGCATGGAGAGTGGAGGTGGCCAATGGATAGCATGGCAAATGTAGCCAATCCTTCTGATCCATTCATCACAACTGGACAGCCTTGGCCCGTTTGGAAAGAAATGGGCCTTTATTTCCATAGGACTGGGACATTTGTGGGCAAGGTACAGATAGTGAAGTACAAGATTCCCCACTCTCAAAGTTGAACTATAGTTCAGGCCATTGTTGTTGGGTCTGTTTAGGAACCTAAGTTTAGGAAATTAAGTCACTTGTGCTTCTGTTATGTCTGATATGAACTGATATGTCAGAACAATAGCTCACCACAGTGTGCATTGTGAATGTCACTGATCAGTGTATACAACTTTTTGTGCACCAATTAAAAAAAGGAAACATTTATTTATATATTATATTATAATTTTGACTTTCTATCTCAATTTTATGATGAGTGAAAACTATCACTCACTTTTATACACACTACTAGGCCTTGTACTCCTGAGCAACAATACATGCCTATATTACTGCCATTGCTATTTTTGCCCTGCTATGTAGACTGTCTGACAGTGTATTCATATTTCAGCATCATATCTGACAAAATCCAGGGTTAAGTTTAACCCACACCTGTGTCCGCACCACGAAAGCCTTTCTCCTTATATCAGTGAACTACAACTCCCAGCATTCAACACCGGGAGCTTGGACAGCAGTGCTCGGCTTACACTTGGAAGTGGGGAGCTGCAGCTTTTGCGCCCGTACAGCGCGTTTGGGAAACCGTCAAAGCTGCTGGATGAGCAATTTGAGAGAACGAGGAGCCACATCGTGTCGTTTGTGTTTGTTCTTTCTCAGACAGTGTCTTTCAGCATGGGCAATGGCATCGACAAGGTAGGATTTTCTATCTGTTGCATGTGTTACAGGCTGGAGTTCACACACACACACACACACACATACGCGAGCTTGGTCCACCGTGGTTTAAGTGTAATGAAGCAGAGGACAGTTGTCATCTTCAGGAATCTCTCTGCGATGTTTGTCAAAGTAAAAAAAGTTGTGTTTGCTCTTTCAAATGTGGGTCAAGTGTAAATGTACCTTATTGAAAAGAAATCAAACTATTAATATTTTACATTTTACACATTTTTTTTGACACAGTCACGTGATCTGAGATTTCATACAGGGGTCATTATTTCTAATTGTCTCATATTTCCAGGGTGTCACAGGAGTCAGCTGTTTCAAGTTCTCTCAGCTGTACTACTTCACATCTACTTCAAATGTGTTTTACAGTATCTTCTTTCCTCACAGGTCCTGCCTGACTTATACTTGGGAAATTTCAAAGGTGCGTCTTAGTGTATTTTATGTAGGCTTATTTATTTGATTTTTATCTATATGGCTACACAGACACATGCTCTCTGATTGTGTCACTATATGTTTATGTCAGATGCAAGAGACAGGGAACAGCTGGCAAGAAACAACATCACACACATCCTGTCCATTCATGACAGCGCAGCTCCCATCCTCCAGGTGAGAAGCTCTCCCATTTCCTTGCTGCCCTCACTTGTATCCTAAATAATGGTACTTCTCAAGTTTCTCAGCAGTGCGATTAAGCAAATGAGGTCAAACTTATCTGACTGATCGAGACCCTGTCGATGTGTTGGTGCAGTGCACATTATGTGAGCTCTGACACAGCCCACAAACCAGTTTGTCAGGTTGTTCAGGAAAGAAATGCTCACCAATAGTACCACTTCATGAGCAGTCAGTCAGTCCTGAGTGAGTAAACAATAAGCAGGGTTGTTTCTTACTCATGTGATTCTTGGAGTATCATGAAAAATGCCAGTCAACAGTTCATTTGGTTAGTGTGCTGAGTTGTGTGCTAGCGTGGGTTTGAGAGTAGGTGGTTGTTCTTGCTTCAGCCAGTGTGGACTGTGCAGTTCTGACTCATTATTTTTTCCTAGTTTGTTGATTTTGATGCAAAGTTTCTCTAACAGCTACAAGTAGAAATGCAGTTTCTGTTCTCACTTTTGTTATTTTATGAAGGGGGCATGCACAAACGGGATGACAGACCCACTGAAAACCACTAATTCTAACCTAATTCTTTTACATGCAGGAGCGCAGGCTGCGTTCACCATCAGTAACACATAAAAGCATTGATGTACAACGCAATGTATAAGTGATTTGTGTTAAATGCATCAGTGCAAGTGACTGCTGACTAACTAGTAACTTGCTTTGTCCCTCAGGAGATGACCTATCTTTGCATTTCAGCAGCTGACCTTCCCACACAGAACCTGTAAGTACCAAAATGTGCAGCGCAGCAACACAGCACAGAACTATGAAAGGCTGAAGCAACGAGAGAGAGTACTGCATCCATTTGAGGCTGCACTGTGTGGGCGTCTGAGGTTCATTTTCTTCAAGCTAACGCGTAAATGATATGCTTTCACAAGCTCATGATTTGACTGTGAACTTATTCTGTGACAAGGCCACAGTAACGCTGCTGGATTCAAATATTAATGCAGGGTTGTTTTTGTTGACATGAACACCAGACCTGTGCAAATTCATACAGCTGATTATATATAATGTGAAAAAGCGGGCAAGAAAAATGAACAGGGGTGCCTGTATCATAAAGTAACACCCTGGTTTAGACACACATGTGTGTAGAAACACATGCACAAATTGTCTTTGGCCAAATTCACATTTGATGCAGTCCCATAGCAGGAAGGAAGTCTTGCAGCTCAGTTCTGCAGTTTTAGCACGATGAGTGGTGCTGTGCCTCTATTTATACAACCAACCCTCTCTTTACACACATACATACTCAGTCACACATATGTACAGATGCTCATATGCACACTAATGCCTGTGCACTGTCACGCTTCTTGTCAAAGTTGCCTCATACCTCTCAGGTTCAGGATGCAGTGTGTTATCTCTAATGTGAAATATGACACCAACTGTCTCAAACCTGAGATTAGCACATCCCCATCCTGATTGTAAATGATGAGAAATGTAAGAGATTGACAAGTCAGGGGCAAAAACAATTAAAAAAAACCTAACATATATATATATACCAATCCTTTTTTTGTCTTTGCTGATTTTAGCTCTAAGCGGCAGTGAAGACAAAATGACAGCACATAGCAGCACAGTGTTTCACGCAGTTCTTGCTGTTTTCATAATGGTTTAATGTGGTCATGACCTATTATCAAAACATTTTATTATGCTCCACAGGACTCAACACTTTAAACAAAGTATAATGTTCATGCACGAGTCCCGCCTGAAAGGAGAGGGCTGCCTTGTTCACTGGTGAGACCTTTTTGTGTGTGTACCTAAAAGCTACATTCAAGGTTCCCTCACACAAGCTATTGAAATAAGAGATGTTAATAATTGAAGAAGAAAGATTTCTTAATACAGTTTTTCATACTATAGTCATAGACATGTGGAATAAAAATGTAAAGTGTTCATCTACGGCTGAAAAAAACCCTAAGATCAACCAAGTACACATGTGAACCCATGTGTAACTGCTGCACAGAAGAGATTAAATGATAAGCAAAGGCATATTCTTGCACTTCCCAAAACAGAGTACAGTAACAAGTCTGACCACATTGTGTTTATGTAGTAGAGAAGCTGACCACATGTTCACTGGGGAAAGTTATATTTGGTTAGAGAGTGGGTCTTCTCAGAAATACAAAGGAACATGTTTCTGTTTAGATTTGCAATGCGTTTTTCTACTTAATAATTCTTTGACAGTTCAGATTCATTCTGATGTATGGCACGTCCCCTTATTTTATTTTGTTCTCTCATTGGCTGTAGTCTGGTTGGTGTTGTATAGAGTGTCACTTATTGTTTATATCTAATATGATATTATTTATTTGAAATAATTTTACAGAATCTCCAGTTACAAGGTGGGGTGCTTTCACCCTCAACTATGCTTACATTCCAGTATGCTGGAGTTTGTTTCTAATTCTAATTTAACATTTTGAAAGAAAAGAGTAACAGTAATATTTATCCTCTGCATCACCAGTATCAGAATTTCACTTGTCTGTGCTTAGTATCCATCCATCAGTACAGTATTGAGGTTTATAACAGAGTCTATCTAGGTTTCTCAAAATCAGGATAAGGACTTATACATGTTCTGAAACCAGGATATGATGTTTACATATGTGATATAGAATAACTGATCATAACAATCAGTTTTGTTAGAAATTATGTAGTCTAAGTAGTCTTGCTGATTATACTCTGTGTCCGTCCCTCACTTTGTATAGTTTGGCAGGTGTGTCCCGCAGTGTCACCCTGGTGGTAGCTTACATCATGACAGTGACGGGACTGGGCTGGCAGGAAGCGCTGGCTGCAGTGAAGGTGGTCCGGCCTTGTGCCGGGCCCAACCTGGGTTTTCAGCGGCAGCTCCAGGAGTTTGAGGCTAGTCAAGCTGATGAGGTCAGTCAGGAAAATAGGAATATAAGAAAATATGAATGACACCACTGCAGTGTCATTATATTTTATTATGATATACAATAATTATTACCTGAATTGCAAAAGAATATTTACATTGTCTTTTTCCTTGTAGTTCAGAAAATGGCTACAGAAGAAATATAAGGACAACCCATTCAATGATGAAGCGGATATACGTGACTTGCTTGCCAGGGCGTCCACTGTCAGTGGTGAGGAGATGGAACAACAGGCGTCTACTCCACCTGGAGGTATCTGATCAGATCTTTTGATGAGATCTTTTACAGCTGAGCCTGGAGAATGACACCACTGTGTCGTACACTCTGCAAAGTTTTGGACGTCTATATAACGTCTATTCCTACTGGCACGTATATGGATGTCTAATGTGCTTTGGACTTGACTACTGTGTGGATGTTTATTGCAGCATGGACATGGACATGGAAGAGACAATTATGATGTACAGCATTTATTTACCAGCATTCATTGAGATTTCTGGTGCAGCTTTTTTAAAGTTCTAAATGTTGTGCATATGTTTTTGTACGGTGTCACAATGATTTCAAATAATGAAATAAAAGGAATCAAGTCAAGTGTCTTAACGAGGTCTGTTGGTGGGCTGTCATACTGAAGGTGATAAGACACATACTGTGCTCTGTTTACATCTCTGTTTCCTGGTTCTCTTCCTGTTTGTCTAATGTGCAAAGGGAGGTCATGCATGGTGGCATCAAAAACACCCCGATTGCGTTCTTTTCTCTGTCTTTGTGTTCAAATATCTGTAAGAGAAAAGGCAATAAAACTTCACCACTTCACAATTAATTTTACCATGGTGAGATATTACAGTAGTCCTCTTAACTCCATAGACAGCTGGTGCATGTGCATAGACAGCCACCGGAGGGCAGTAATCATAACAAAGTACTCTTGAAATAAATAGTATGTAGGTATCAGCCATGTGCCCCTTTTTCTGACATTGGTTCTTGATGACCCGTTAGTCATCCAGACAAATTCAGTCTTTCCCCAATAATAAAAGTAAGACTTTATAGACATTTCCAGTCAGCAGTCATGTCAGTGGAAATTAGGTTGAACTTACATACTTTTAGAAATATAAAAACATGTGGGGGATATCTTGTGATGATAATGTGCACAGGTAATTGTTCCATTTCTCCCGGTGTGTGCTCAGGGTGTCACAAGAGGGATTCCCCACCGCAGCAACGTGGGGGCTGAGTTTCACAGAAATGAGCGCATGATGGCTGCGCGTCTTGAACTTAGCAGAGCCCGAGAGGCTCCTCCCCTTAACAAATCAAGATGTGATAACATTTAAGAATTGGACACCGAGAGCTTCAAAACAGATTTCATCGAGGAAGCTTACATGATCAAAGGTAAGAGGCAGCTCATTTGAAATGAAAGATGGTATTTTAAAAAACTTCCAACGTCTCAATCAACTCCAGTGTTTTCAATGCCTGATTTTAATCTTTCAAATCAATATCAAATTTGGCAGATAAAATCTCAAGATAACATTAAGGCGATGTTATTAGAAGTCACTGAATTTGTCACTGAAGTTATGAATTGTAAGTTTAAACCTTATTAAAGTTTAATTACGTCCGAATTTTTTTTTTTTACATTAACTTGGAGAAACACGTGATAAGTGTTATTAGCATGTATATCAGCATGCACTGTAAAACACTTTGAAAACACAGTTTAATTAACTGTACCTATTACTTATGGTTTTATTCATGCACGGTTCTCAAATGAATCATACAAGTCCTGCTAAACGTGAATAAGATAATTGCCTACTTCAGCACCTGCACTTATAAATTCCACTTATAAATGATTAATGGCTAAGAGTGTCAAAACCAACATGGATAAAATATATATCATTACTGGTATTACAGAGTTGCAGAGTAGAGCCATTGTGTACTTTAATTAACCTTGGTAACTTTCATTAGGGCTACTGTTGTATGTGGTATCTATCTTCAAATTTGTCAAGCTTATTTTCCCAGGGAAACAAGTGAGTCTTACAATAAAAAACAAAAAAAAACTATAACAACAGTAGATCTGTGTCACCTTACTGCCCTGATCTTTATTTCATTATTTCATTTAATTTTATTCTTAAGTTATGAACCTGGATGAGGACAGCGGCCTGTCAGGCAGTTGCGGCAATGGCAAACTGAGACAGTGGCTGATCGATCAGATTGACAGCAGGAGATATCCTGGTCTGGTTTGGGAAAACGATGAAAAATCTATTTTTAGGATTCCGTGGAAACATGCAGGCAAACAAGACTATAACAGAGAGGAGGATGCAGCGCTCTTCAAGGTCAGACTATCCCACCTGTCCTCTCACACTACACCTGAAACCACTGACAACTGCATATTTATTACATAATATAATGATTGATTATTAATACTGTAGTAATATTGATTTGAAATACTATTCTATAAGGTGTATAAGTGTTAAGTGTTTCTTGTCACACTGGCATGAATAAAGAGGAAGACTAAATCAATCTATTCTTAAATAATTGTTTCAGGCATGGGCAATGTTCAAGGGAAAATATAAGGAAGGTGTGGACAAGCCAGATCCCCCCACATGGAAAACCAGATTACGTTGTGCTCTTAATAAAAGCAATGACTTTGATGAGTTAGTACAAAGAAGCCAACTGGACATCTCAGAGCCCTACAAAGTCTACAAAATAATTCCAGAAGGAATCAAAAAGGGTAGGTAAATGTTGTAGCAAGATGCAGTAGAACTTTGTGCAAATGACATGCAGCCACCCATATATATAGCAATAGGTATAACAAGAAGAGGTGTTGGACTTAAAAAAAATTAGTAACATCTAAACCCATGCCATAGCAAAGGATCATTTGCATATAGTATACTGCTTCATTTCACAGTGCATCTCACATTGTTTATAGACTACTGCCATTTTTTTTCAAATACATATGCACCACTGCAGTTGATTCTGATGAGGCAGGAAGCACAAAGGAAGCCAAAGCCTGTACCAAAAAGGCCGTAGTGCTTTTTTTAGAGAGCTTCGGTTACTAAGTGCAGGGTGCACATAATACAACCAGACGACCTCCAACCTTGCATAACTAAATTTCTGCCATAGTACAACAGCTTTTGTCACACAAGAGCAGTTTTTTATATCTGGACTAACACTTGATTCTCAAGCAAGATACTCAGACAATATGGACTTGCCTCAGTCATCTGTTGCACTCACTGTGCAAATCAATCAGATTAAAATAGCAGGACCTCACAAGTGCATAAAGCATATACAGAGTTGAAGCTACTAAAATTAACTAGACTAGTTAGGTCCACAGAACATTGCACCTCAGTTATGCATGGTTTATTGTTGATATGTACAATACAAATGTATTATTAGTAAAAATGATTAGTAGGAGAATGAACTGTTACTGTGAATGAGCAGCATCTTCATAAGAAACTATGGCCAATATTGTAGACACATTATCTGACAAATGCATTTCTGATTTTATACATTCACAGGAATGAAGATGAACAGTATGGAAGATGCACCATCACATGTTAATGCCCTGGGCTATATTTCGTCATATACATCTCTTCACAACCAGGTCAGTGAATTTTGTGGCTGCTGTACCCCACAAACATTTAGCATGTAAAAAAATCTTGGTTTTATGACCATCCTTTTGCATCCTTCTCAGGTACCTGGGTATATGGTTTCTCAAGAGAGAAGAGACTGGAGGGAATACTCGCCAGCAGAACAACAACCTCTTCCTCCACCACATCATCCTGGGCCACATACAGAGCTGCAGTATGGCCAGTGCCACTACCCATCACCAATCAGCCGGGCTTGGCCTGGGTCACATACAGAAAATGGTAACGTACAGTACACCCAAAATCATGAATACAACATTCAGAATACATTCACACACTAAACTGGTCAAATAATATTTGACCATTTAGCTTTTGATTTGTTTAAAAAAAAAAAAAAAAATGAATAAAATAAAAATAACAATAAAAATGTTGTCATAAACATTATTCAAATATTGAAACTAATTTCCAGGCATAGACACCTAGCTGTGACATCCTGTCAGGTCTTTTTTATCAAACAAGACATCTGATCTGAGTTGTCATCTTACTGACACAAAAGATGAGGAGCACTTGTAATCATGCTTATTTGTTTCATCGTTAAATACTTTGATCCAGAAAATAATCAGATTATATCAGTTATATTTGTATATTTGTAGGCTATTAGGTAATTTAAAATGCCAGCATGTATCACAATCCTTCCCATATAGTATATTAGAATTCAGGTTTGATCTTTAAGGTGGTAAAACCCTAAAAAAAACAAAAAGCCTTTTTGTCTGTGTTATTCATGAAGACGCACAAGATAATTGTGCTTATAACATTTTAAATAAATATATTTGGTTAGATTAAAAGACTGCATTCTCAGTTAAAATGTAAGAAAAATGGTGGAAAAAGGTGATGCGTTTGTATATACCTGTACATGTATGTTTCTATACATATATACTTTATACCAGTGTGTCAACTGCTGCTTGTTGTGTACTGTACTATTTGATAGTTTTATATTATAGTCAGTCTCTATAAAGCGTTTTTAATTAAGTTTAGAAATATGGCTCAAATTGGAAGGATATATATGCAAATCATAGATGTGTTTCCAGAATCACGTCGAAATAAAATCAAACATTTACTTTCAGCTTGTAATAACAATAGTTTATGACCTTCATTTATGTTCTGCATAGGTTTTCAGCTGTCCTTCCACACCTACTTTTCAGAATCCCAACCGTCCCTGTATACAATCGATCACAACAATACCATAACAGGTAAATAAATATCTTGGGCACACTAAGGCACATGCAGTGCAAACAGACGTGCGCTAGCAATCACTCACATGGTTGTTTTAAATGAATTACTATTTTGAACTTACTTACTTCCCTATTCTGAACTGAGCAGAAGGTCACTGTATTGAATAGTTTTTTTAAATGTGATGCTAGAGAGCTACTTGAAATGATAAGAGAGTAGTGAGCAGTACATACTTAGTAATTACTGACTACTGTGGACTGATGCTCTAAGAATTTTATGAAACAATGAAAATGTTAATATTATGAATTTTATCATTGTCTTTTCAGTCATTTCAGTCATTTTATGGTAGAATATACAACATAGAAGTGACACACATCATAGATTACCTGTTAGCTATAAAGCCTTTTTAAGAAAATAAAATTCCACAAAGTGCTTTTTTTTCTGTGTTTAACCCTAGACTAATTAATCTATTTTCAGTCATCAATCTCATGAAGTTATAATGATTAAATTATGATGCTGACATTGTTTCCTACTGGCATTTCTGTCCTAATTATTTTCTTTCTTTCTCTTTCTTCCAGATTTCAGCTTACACGTGTCCCTGTACTACAGAGAATCTTTGGTAAAGGAAGTTACTACTACCAGCCCAGAAGGTTGTCGGATCACCTCTTCCTCCTCCTCTTCTCCATCATCTTCCTGCTCTTCTTCCCCATGCTTAGAGGACAAGTTTCACAGTGGGGCAGAAGTAATTCTTTTTCCATTCCCATACCCTGAGTCTCAGAGGCAGGGTGCAGAGATGCTTCCTAACATACTGGAGAGGGGGGTGCTTTTGTGGATGATGCCTGATGGGTTGTATGCTAAACGCCTGTGCCAGGGACGAGTGTACTGGGAAGGACCTCTGGCTCCATATATGGATAAACCCAACAAACTGGAGAAGGAGCAGCCAAGCAAGCTGTTTGACACCCAGCAATTCCTCATTGGTAAGTGCCGATACTCAAATAATCTCAACTGTTCACACCTACAGGTTTGGACACAATGACTGAAAAACCTGAGCAATACAAAGTTTCTGCATTAAAAGCCATTTGGGTAATAATGTTGATTTTTTTTGTTCAGATTGACAGCTGTACAAGAAATATTTAAACTTTGGAAGTATTTACAAACTGCATGGCATATGCCACCCTTTATATTGAGAGAAATAGCATGATCATAAAGTAAAAAGTCTACTTAACAAATAAATATGCTGTTTTTACAATTTTACCACAAGGTATAAAATATTAGCAAAACAATATTTAAGATGAATATTTTAATAGTAAGATGTCACTATAAGATTCGAGAGTTGTTTAATATACAGTAAGTCATCAATTAAACTTACCTTATGAAGCATATTAAGTGTGATTAAGCAAGTGTTTACTATATTGTTATTCATTATATGTTTTTACACTGGTCTAAAGTGACAGATACCTACAGGAGAATTTGAAAAATACATAATAAATACATATACACATTCACAAATACATTACATTGTGTGATAAACCCTTTATTAAATGCTTATATATTGCTTATAAATGCTACCAATGAGGTTGACTATGGTTTAAGAAGTTGCTTGGTAGCTTGTATATTTTGTAATTAACATCTGCAAGTTGTTTGATCACTGCAGAGTAAAATACAGTATTAACTCTGAAAATGTAATAAAATAGAAGTGTAAAATTTAGCATAAAGTTAATTCCAGTAAAGTACAAGTGTGCAAGGTGCAGTAATCAAATAAATGTCCTTAACTATTTTCCAGCACTGGTCACAAAGATGAAGTTGAATAAACTTTATGTTAACTTGTTGTCCCATAGGTTGCTTTATTATTGGATTGAATTATGTTGCAAGGGTTACCCATATCTTGTAAAAAGACTGCCAACCCCATGTATTTTTACTCCTATTGAGAAGATACTTATTTACAGTGATGGTTTTAACTTTTGCTGCATAGTAAATTCTTTAAACGAGTAGAATAACTGGCATGCATTAAACATGCTTCTTGATCTATTGGTAATGATGATGGTTGTGGTCATATTGATCATGGCTGTGATAATGGTGATGATAATGATGAAGAGAGAAGCTGCAGGTCCTTTAGCTGGGTAAGTCCCTTTCAATACCAAGGTAAAACCAAGAAGCCAGTCACATTCTCAGTGGGGGGCCATAGTGTAAGTCCCCACCCACCTCCTGTGGTCCACCACGCAGTGTGACATATGGTATTTCTGTGCTATTGTACACTAAAATTTCCATCATCTTCATCAGTAGTTTCCAGAAAAGTCACAATTAGGGAAAATGTGTGAGCAGTTTGGAGTTTTTAATTGTTTATTTACTGTAACCTATGTGTAATGATTAGTGCATAGTGTTTTTTTTTTTCTCATCTCCTCTCTTTCCTTGCTTGTCTTCTTTCAGAGCTTCAGGACTTTGCCCACAACGGTCGACATCTGCCAAGACACCAGGTGGTGCTATGTTTTGGAGATGAATATCCCGACCCACAGCGCCCAAGGAAGATGATCACAGCACAGGTATTCATGCTCTACAAAACGTAACCCAGTAACCGCTGAAAGCTGAAAGTTTTTCATCATCATTTTTAACATTTTTAAGTGGTGAAAATATGGGTATAGGTATTCATCACTATAAAATGCATTAACTTACAGTAAACAGTTAAAGTAAGGCCAAACACACCCATTAAACACAGAGTGATGGTGGAAAAAGTAAGAGCAACTGTTGGCAGGAATAACCTCAAGCTAACCTCAAGCTTCTTGTAGTTGTGGATTAGACCTGCACAATGTCCAGGAGGAATTTTGGACCATTTCTCCTTACAGAGCTTCTTCAGTTCAGCCATAGTCTTAGGATGTCTGGATGTGAAAGGCTCTTGAGATCATTACACAACATCTGGGCTGGGCTGAGGTCTGGGCTCTGACAGGGCCACTCCAAAAGGTGGATTTTGTGTCTCTGAAGCTATACTGTAGTAGATTTACTTTGATATTTTCATCATTGTCCTGCTGCATCACCCACCTTCTTCTAAGTTTCAGTTTGTGGGTGTACACTCTGACATTATCCTGTAGGTTGCCTTGATAATAAAATTTTTTTTTCCCTCTCAACAATTGCAAGTGGTCCACTTCCAGAGACAGCAAAACATCTCCAAATTATGATGCTCTGTCTGTACTGTACTGTACTTCACTGTTTGGATGATGTTTTCACATTGGTACATGGCTCTCTTTTTCTGCCATACGTAGTGAGGTGTTCTTTCCAGTAGTAAGCCAGTAGTATTTTGGACTTAGAATGGTCTGGTCAAACTTCAGGTGTTTAGAGAACAATAGCCTGTGGTGTCCTGCCATGGATACCATGCAAGAGATGTTAAGCATCACCAACAAAGCCTTCAAGTCTTTACTTGTTACTCTAGGGTTCATTTTCACCTTATCCCACATTGTGGTTTTGCAGTCTTGGCTGGGTGCTTACTACTTTGGAAAGCAGCCACAGTACTAGGTCATCTCCATTTATAGACAGTGTGTCTACCTATAAACTGAGGAATATCTAAACTCTTCAAGATTACTCTGTAACATTATCCATCTCCATGAAAATGATCAAACAGCTCTTGATTATAGGTCTTCTGAGATCTCTGTTTTATGAGGCATTGCTCACATTGACTGACGCTGCTTGTGAATAGCACACTGACACTGTTTGGGTGTTTTTATAAGTCAAGGTAGCTTTAAACCCTACCTCCGTTTTCATTTCATTGACTGGACTCCAGGTTTGCTACCACCTATCCCCAGCTGACGTTTAGTGACATCAGAAGCCATTACATTTTCCACCATCACTCTGTATGTTTAATAGGTGTATTAAATAAAGTCATTAAAGACTTTTTAGATTAGAAATATTGTGTTTGTTGATATTTTTTCTTTTTCTTTCAATTGTAGATTTTTTATTAAAATAAACTAAATGACTTGCAGTATCTCCATATTTCAGGAATTTTGAGTATTTGGGACAAATAACCGGCCTGTAAAGACATAAAATTAGTTTATTACAGGCTTTGTTAGGATAATGTGATTTATCAGTTTGTTGCCTTTGTGAACCACAATAATATAATATAATTTTGCAGGTCAGACATATTTCATATATAGACATAATTTCATTTTAGGTGGAGCCAGTGTTTGCCAGAAAACTGGTGTACTATTACCAGCAGAATAATGGCCACTACTTGCGGGCCTATGAGGAACAGAACACATCACCGGCAATCGACTATCCTCCCCAGAGGCCTCTACAGCATATTCAGGAGTGACAGAGATGCACAAAACATAAGCACACGCAGAAAGGCAATGTAACCCTCTGATCGTTGCTGACACACTGCGAATGCTGTGCTGTGTACTGTAAATGGCAGAAACATGTTACTGAGGGGTAGCGATGGGGAAGACCCTGTCATTTTCACTTGCACACCTATACATTGTAGTCTTTGTGTCTGTGACTGTGGAGTAATGTTTTTTTTCACTAAAAGTATTATTGTGACAGTGTGAAGGATGCGGTTTGAGGGTGGGGGTATGAGGGGAGCGGAGGGCGACTGAGACAGGAAGTACTAGCACAGGTGCACAGGAAGAATGGCCCCTAAGACAAACATTGATACGTCAAAGGGATGAAACTGAGTATGAATGAATACTTAATGCTTTTTCACAGGTAGCAGCAGGTTGACAAAATTACTGTTGCGCTCGCACACTGAAGTGGCACACAAGACAATCACAGACTTTCCCTTTAAAACTCAGTCGACACAGCTTTTTTCTGTGGTTGCAGTGCAGTGCATTGTGCTAAATAAAAACGTTACCATAAGTCAACAGTCAGCAATATTAGCACTAAGCCACTTGTATAACTAAATTCTGTGTTTCACTGGAGAAAAAGTGGCACAACTGGAATGCAAGAAAAATTGATGTTACCACTAGTGTGGTGGTGTAGTAGAGGAAACAGTTATCACAGATTGTTTCCCTCGTGTCTGCTATGTGTACTGCAAGACACGAAGGCTTACAAAACTCTTTACTCTTTATAAATATCTCATTCTTTTAAAGTGCCACAAAATTATGAAACTAAATCAGATACAGGTGTAGGTGTAATCAAGATAAAGTATTTGGCTTGTGGTGGATGAAGTTAAAATGCATCCTCTTCAAACAGTTTACACACCAACGTATTGTACTTTTATTTAGCGTGTACGCTAAGTTTTGAATTTTGATAATTTTAATTTAGTTTTAACTAATTCATGGTTTGTTTATTTAATTGTCTGATGGTTGTTAACATTAGAAATCAAACCTGTGTATTCAATTATGGACAGTGCAGACAGAAATCAAGCTTTTTCCCCATATTATGGGTTTGCAGAGAACTATATAATATTATGAATATAATTAATACTTGGACTTTCTGTCTAGTTGCCTTTTTTCTGAAGCATCTTGTAGTTGAACTTCTTCTGGACTATGAATTTTTCAAATCTGCTTTAAAGGGGTATTTTTAAATCGGATTTATGAATGTATTAAGTGTTTGCAAGCAAACACACGGGGACCAGTGGCTTACAACACATTATGAGAGAACAGCTTGAGGCTCAAGGCCTGTGTCACTAGAAAAGACTAAACCTGATGAGTGACCTTGACCTGACTGACTGAAGGAAGTTAAGTGGAGAAATGACACTCATCCCGTAACTTACAGGGAAACCATACTTGTTCCTCTTAATGTGAAACTAGCAGCCTCACGAATGGGAAGAAAAACTACCTTTGTGGTCTTTGTGCAGGTTCAGCCAGGGAGGAGCTCTTTTGTTCCCATGCCGAGTAGACACTGTTGAAGGACACTGGCTATAATGTCCATTAAAATCTATGTTAAGAACCAGGCAAAATGTCATTTATCTACTACTGTCTAGTGTGTATATAATATAAGACACAAAATACAAAGGTTAAGTAGTTTAATTTGTTGTGATGCTGAAGTCCTAAAGGCTGATGCAGTAGTAGGAAGGATAAAGGCTGTGTTATGTTTTCTTCTGTGGTCCAGAGTTTCGATCTCTGCATTTACTTCCTTCACACTTAAACCACATCACTTTCACAATGCCTTCAAAAGTCTGACCAAAATCACAGGCAGGAATGCTTTTCGAGCGTGTGAGTGAACCATAAATCCTTTTTCTGCTCAGACACCTAGTATGCCCCCCTGATTGTCTGCTGAGTGAAATGTTACTTCACAGTTTGACATTTGACTCATTCAAAATCAAATCCTAATAGTAAAAATGGTACTGAGTAAATGTACAGTGTGCTGTTGTGGTAAACGCTGTGTATGTTTGTGTGTGTATAGTAAAGGGACCCATGTAATTGCATGTAGGTGGGTATGTGTGTGTAACAAGGTTGTGGTATTACTGTTATCAGGAATTGACATTTATGGACTCAGGATAAAACATGTGACTCCCCCACCTACAACATAAGTGACTCAAACACACACATCCATTTTATAATATAGTTACAGTAAAACATACTGAGCCGGTTACAGAGGAAATCATCAAATACATGTGCATGTAAAAGTTTTTTGACAAACAATAGCAATAACCAGAGATTAATATGAAGATTGTTTAATATAAATCCACCACATGAATAAATGATTTACTTTTGAAATAAACTTAACAGTCTTTTACTCTTGTCTGTTGTACTGTTTTGTCTTTGAGCTCCCCCTGATTTGCAAAGAGAGGAAGAAAGAGAAAATCACATTTGGTTAGAAAAAGACCAAAATGAAAAAGAAAAAAGAAAAACACATTCACACATTTGCCATGGTGTTTCCCCCTTTGCAGGAAGCCACATCATTTGTAGTCAGGCTTCAGTTTTTTCCACCCATGTGAGCCGTTACTCCTAGTGACATTGTCTGAGCCCTTCACTTAATGCTTCGGAGCAGACAGTTGAGTCAACTAATGCCCTAAACCCATCCAAAAGGTTTTTAGAGAGAAATGAAACCAACAACAATATTGTATTCTCCAAAAGAAAGTGATTGTGTTGGTTCTATATTAACTCAGTTGGTATGATAGATTTGACTGATTGAACTGGTAATCACAATACACTATGATATTATTTAACTTTTATCACCTCAAAAATGCAGCAAAGCATGTAATTAAAGTCAGTGCAACACTGTGTTTTATATGTTGTGTAAATCTGTATCTGATCCTTTTATTGCAATGTTCACTCCCCAAATGGATCATCTAATACTTGGAGGGTTTATAGCAGCATTGACAGTAATCACACTTACCTTAAAATGTTATCAAGCTCTAATTTTGTTTGTACTCTTACACTGAATTTCTTACAAAATTCATTTTATAACAACTCTGTGGATTCAGATTCAACCTTGCTTGTGATTTATCTGTTATTTATTTGTTACAATACATCAAGGCCCAGAAGAACATGAAAATTGGGTTGTTTCTTACTAAAAATGCAATGCAATGTTTTGCTGACATCTGCTGGTTAGTGTATCTGCTGCTTACTGTAAAAAACTGTAGTATTGAGCTGTAGCTCTCACTCTGGAGTGGAAAATGTGCATATTTATCTGGTCCCTAAAGTCATGTTTCCTCCTTTTTCCTTTCCATTTTTTTCTAAAGTCTCCTTGTAAGTCACTTTGGACAAAAGCTTCTGCCAAGTACAGTTAAAAAAAGAAAAGTTTAAGGACATTTTCTGTGTAATAGAATAGAATCGAAAACTTTTTTGTCAGTGTAAGCACAGCACACAATGAAATTTGTACCCATACTCTATACCCATACCCTAAAAGAATAAAAATGTGTAAAATACTTTATGTACCTTCATAGGCCACTTAAAATGTATATAAATTAAACAAATGGAGAACGTAAAATAAAAATCATGGTTTGCCCAAAGTGTTCAGAGGGGGGGTGGGGGTTCACAATGGGGTTCTCTTCCACACAGAGTAGCTCAGTCAGTAAGTTGGGAGGTCATGGTAACCTAAAAGCACTTGACAAATTGCAGACATGATGATACTTTATAACCAGCTGTAGTAGCCAGGTGGTGTCAGACATAAAAGAAAGTCCATGGGTGAAAAAAACAAACGAGCAGTTGAGCAAAACTGGTGGAAAAGAAACTATGAAGGCTTCATTATACAGAAATTCTACACATTGTAAATCTGACATAAAAGAGAACACAGTAACTTGACTAAATCCTGTAAATTCCTGGCTAGATTCCCTTAAAGAGAAAAGTACCACCAGACTTAGTGACATCAGTATGTAATTTAATCCCTTCCCAGGATTTGATGACAATCCTGTTTATTCCTCATCTGATCAGGCTGCATGTTGACCCTGTGGGAGGAAGGTGTTGACCTTTCCTTTTCACAAATTTTGACTGCTCAAACTGATGCCACACATATTCACCAGTCACAACACACGTGAAAACGTTTGGTATTATTATAATAACCCATTAAATCAATTCTCTGGATATGACCTACCACAGGCATGAGAATTGCTCCCCATTACCACTAAATAAAATCTTTATCGTCACAATTAATCAGCTTGAATTGTTTTCAGATGTCTGTGTTTATCTGAGACTCTTCAGATAACAATGTAGTCAAGCCAATACAATATGATGGCAGGAAAGCAATAACAGTTGTCGGATAAGGAGCAGAAAAGTAATGAAAAACAATCAGATGACTTTGGACACAAGTATAAACAGGCTACCTGGCACTGATGCAAGGGCTGGGCTGCCTGTTTAGTTTGGCTGGAAACTAATAGTGGAGATAAAGGATGTTACACTAAAATGTAATTAGGAAATGCTGCCTTCTATGTTTTCCTCCAGGGACAAAAAGCAAAAAAGATTTTTAAACATTTCAAACAGCAGTGACTGTGCATGGATGTAGGTGCAGTAAAATAAATGGCCAGCAGGGAGTGATGTATCATTGGCTGGTAGCGGTGAAAGTGAAAATACAGTATGAACCATAATGGTCACACATTCATGGTTGGACTGCGACAATCAGTGCAGATACAGACCCTTTGATCCCTCTTAATGGTCCAAGGATGCGATTCCTTATAGGACCCTTGCCTCTTGGCAAACACAAACACAGATAAGTTATTGCCTTAATTTATTATGTTTTCATCAGATTGTTATACAATTTTTTAATGCAAATCATTACTTATCAAAAGCGAGGGTTCCACTTTTTTCCATGTTATCTTTTTTAACAGAAATACTTTGTTATGTGTGTGAAGTGACATGAAGAACCAGAGCTGACAAAGAGACTGAAGTGGTTAGAGTGACAGCTCGTGGGTTGTGTTGCGTGACTTGGGCTGTTCTCAGACTCTGTGTGGTCTGGGTGTGTGGTCTCCAGCTGACGGGCAGGGAGGAGGACGGTAGAGTCCTGTGAGTGTGTATGTGTGTGCATGTGTGTGTGTGCTCTAGTGTTTACTTTATCCAGAGTCACGTCCAGGCCCTCTGTAGCAATGGCTTGACTAGAAAGCTCTGCCTTCCGCCACTCAGCAGCTTTGGTCTGAAAGATAAACATACACTGCCACCACTCTGACATGGCTCATCTAAGGATAATTTTTATCCATGTATACTTGTGGGACCTGAGAGACCTTTAGGTTAGAAGGTCTAGGTTAGAGGCTAGAGGCTTGTATAAGATTTGAAACTGAAACAATTTCTTACCTTTCATACAAAGAATATTCATGAACATTTTGTTCTGATTCTATCAGTTTAGTTGCAAAATTGTGTTTGGTGCTTTTGTACATTTTACATTTTTACATGAATTTATACTTTTTATCTTGAATTTTATCCTTTGTGTTTCTTTTTTTTATGGTCCTTATCTTCCTGGTAGTTTTCTTTTATCACAGCTTTAGGAACATTTCAATTGTTTTTATTGATACTCTCCTTTTAACTGTAACATTTAAGACATACATAAATGTTGCTATAATGTGCTAAAGGGACAGTTGAGTTTGGCATTTATATTTTTTACTCTAAAACACATGTCATTTTGGATGATTTTTGGGTTTGGTTTAGATTTTTCTTTTTTCTATGAATATTTTGTGTGTTGTGTTTTAATGTTTATGGTTAAATAATCTTCCACTTGGGGTTTTAATTTTATCCATTATATTTTCTGCTGTGTCAGTCGTATTTATATTTAGTGTGCAGACAGACCCAAAGAAACAAAGGCAACATAGGCAATTGAATGATTTTAACATAAAAGCATTAATTGCGGATTCATACTCAAGAAGATTACACTCATACAACCTTTGTCAGTCTTTGTGTGCACACATAGCCATTCAACCACTGAGCTAGCCTTCACTCCTCTCCATCTCCCACAGCGATCTCAGGGGAAGGCTATGTAATGCAGCACTGCTGAGAACGCGCCATGAAAATATAAATACAACCTCACCGCATTTCAACCATATAAATAAACAGGGCCACCCAAATTTCCAATTAGAGCTGGTGTGGAAGGAAGGAAATGGGTTAGACAAGACAAGACCACGCCCACTTCTCTATCTCTACTTGTGAAAAGAGTCCAGGTCCGGGTCCAGGTCCAGGTCCGGGTTGGGGACATGGGACAGTAGCAGTGCAGACACAGTGGCAGCAGTGGTTTTCCACATCCGCCTCCAGCTCCCCTGTTTTCCTCTTCTTTACCACTTAAGGATGGAACTACACAAACTTCCACAAAATTCAGATATGGGCATGGAATGAACACACAGGATTTTAAACTTATACCAATGAAATCACCATAAGCCTGATAATACTTCAGATTTTTAGGTTCAGTTGTTTCTGCTTCAGAAAAATTGGATTACTTCATTTTGACAAACCAGGCCTTACACCAACTTGCCTTATCAGTCCCATCAGTGTTATCAGGCAATTCCTATCTGACTGAAATGAGGCATTCTCACTGTACTCCATGTCTTCTTGGAACACCAAGGCACTGTTATTAGACAGTTAAGCCATGAGACCACCCGGGAGCTGGGGTCCAGTTGTGCGAGGCAGAGACCGGGTTCTTGTTGTGATAAGAAAGAGATGGTGCGTTGATAGTGTAGTGAAGTTCCCCTGATAACTGCCTGATCAAAGTTTGGTAGACTGATGGCACTTACAGAGTCATACCTATGTGCTTCTTGTTCACGGCCCCAGCTATGGTGACTTGGCTAACATCATGGAGCCTATTAATTAACATAAACACAACTTAGCATAATTACCTCAGAGAGTCAAAGAACTGTCATGACAGTCACTTTCACTCCAGATATTGGTTTAAGGGGTACTGCTACATTTTTTGATGACTCTAAGTCACCTGAAAAGGGCAGTGCTCATTTACATAAAGCCTGAAGGAAACGTCTGATGTAACGATTTGTCTTCACTATGTATTTATGTACACAGAATAGTTAGATGGCATCAACATTGATACCCCATAACTGTGCCTTTGGAGCTAATCCTCCTCTGTCCACCATGCGTTGTTCAGTGTTTATGTTTGATTGGTGTCTGACTGCCATCTCTTTTCCCTCACAGGCTTACAAAAAGCCACACAGGAAACAGGCAGTATAAACACAGGGCTCAGGAGATCTTTTCTTGCCTTGAATCTGGACTGCAGAACCTCAGTGCAAACAGACACCGGCTGTTCATTTTGAGAGCAGTGTCTAATTTTGACGAGATTCATGAATATTGTTTCAGACACGTTATCCTCAGTTAAGTTTAGTTAAATTTGCCATGCAACTTGTCTAAAATATTATCAGTGGAAAAGCAGGATGTCTAAGGATGTTATGTGCACAGAGTGACGTGATTATATAATTTTGGACAATGCAGCAACACTGATTGTCATGCTTGATGTGTAATTCTGAGAGGTCCATCAACTCATTTATTTTTGCTATATTATTGCTTAACTGTTCAAAACCAAATGACCCATAGGTCACCAGAAAATGTCCTGGTGCTCCAGACAGACTATCTATGTGTATGACTATCAACTTTTATGGTAGTCCTTCAGTAACCTAATAAGATGTTTTAGTCTGTGGTGGCTGGAACTGTCATCCTACAACCTTAGCTAAAACACTAAAATGGAAAGATGGATGTTGGAAACATGGACAGAACAAAGCTTACAAAACCTATATTATAAAACATACAGGAAAATTGTGGAGTAAACTGTTTTCTTTTTGTTAATGTAGATTTGGAAGTTTTGTTAATTTCAAGGTAATTCAGCTTAAAATGTTTAGTTTCAATTTTCAAACCACTTTAGGACTCATAAACACAAGTTCTTCTGACTTGAGGTCTTTCATCTTGATATAATGAGTTGAATGCAGATATTTACTGCACAACTGACTCTTTAAACAGAGAAATGTAAAAGTAAAGCAAAGCTAAATGTAACAACTGCCTGTGATCAAACAGTTGCGGTGTCATAATACCTGTAGTTTACTTTTTTTTGTTAAATTCAAAAAAGAAATTTTACATTTTTAAACAACATTGAACTATTCAACCTATGTTCAATTTTCTTGGAAGGAGCTTACTTTTCCAAGCTGAACAAACTTAAAATCATTTACAGAGTATGTATCATCTCTGAATGCACAGGTAAAGAAAAGGTCAAAGCTTGCATGTGTCAAGGAACAGTCAAAGTCTTAGATATACAGTCCATCAAGTCTCTTACTTGTTATGTTATGTTCTGCAGTTCAGGATCCAGACTGGTAGACTGGATTCAGAATATGGGAAAACACAATAAGGCAGCATTAATTCTTAAGTGCACCACTGCAATTACATTCTTTGAGGTGTAAAATGAAAAGGACACACTGAAAACGTACGCTAATATTTACCTTCCATTAAATGAGACTTAAGGCTTTCTGTCCTGCTTAAATGTTAAGACCCCTGCAAGCCCTTTGGGGAATGTATTTTTAACAGCAGCCTAGTGGTTTTAACAACCTCGGTCAGAACAACAGCTTGCCAACTGGTACAAGTGGGGAAACACTCCTTGTTGGATTAAGTGGCCCAGTGAACATCAGTGGGGACAACACTGAGGTGTATTTGCCTAGAGAATATTCATTTGCTGTGTTGTAATAGAGATTAGTGACAAGTTGGTCTGTCAATATAAAATGAATGGAGCTCTTGTGTGCTACTATTTTCTTAGTATTTGAATCCACCTAGTCCAGGATTTTACATCTCAGGGTGTCTTGCTACTTGCATGCCTTGTTACTACGGATATATTGAAAATTTGCAGTATAATTGCATTTGGCAAAAAATATGAAGTCGCTTGCTAGGTTTTTTCTGTTTATTTCTTTATATGTGGTTTTCAATTAGAAAGATATTGCAATGACAGTACAACTGTAGGCTACTTTAATCTTTCTTTTAAATATTTTTCATTCACATGTAATCTTAAAGTCACCATTTTTGTTGTCTTGGCAGGTAGAGGACTAATGACAGGTGAAATGTTTTCTATTAACATTAAGAAAACCTCCATCCATCCATTGTTCTAACCGCTTGTCCTCTCAAGGATCATGGGACTGCTGGAGCCTATCCCAGCTGACATTGGGCGAGAGGCGGGGTACACCCTGCACAGGTTGCTAATCTATCACAGAGCTGAGATTATACTATTTGATGTCTTAAACTTATTTTTCTTATATTAATTTCTGCGAATGAATATGCACCACACCTTGCAGAAAGTTACCACATGATTCAAAAATAATAAAGAGAAACATTTCCTTATGTGGGCCCAATTGCAACTTTGACCCTAAAAGGGAGAAAATAAATTTTAATCATAATACAGGAAATAGTGGTACTGCAGCATGTTCAAGGACACAGACCCAAATAAGCAGAAATGTTTCCGTGACATGACAATTGAACAACTTCCCAGCCAGTTTGCAAATTCCTATTAATTATTCTCAAACGCTTATATTAATATTTCATATGTATATTTGTGAGACAGAATTCACGAGCCAGTGTTTCCTTTTCCCTCTTTAACTAAATGAATAGGTTGGAACTTGAGAGATCAGTTCAATTTGTACAGAGTCTGTGGTGTGTGGGATATAAATATTACTTTCACTTATAAATGATTTCATTTTTACAATGTTTTTACATAATATGTGTGGGGTCACAACATTACTAAATGGAATATGATGGTAACCATTAATAAAAATGCTTAATTTAGCTTGTGCATTCAGTCGGACAAATCTGTCCAACTCAGACTCACTGATCTTTCCTGCCTTTAGCATCCAGCAGGGGGCATACTAGAACACACGGCTTTGACCATTTTCAAATGACCTTTGGCACACTGTGCATCAGTAGTTCACTGAAGAGGTTCAACACTTCCATGTACTGTACTATAATGACATTCAAGGAATTAACTTTAACACCATGCCTACAAGAAAGGAAGCACTGTAGTAGTTTTTTCTAAGTAGAGTAGGTTTTAGAGGAGCACAACTGTGACAAATACACACAATAAACACTGTCCTTTACAAAATATGGGATGTTTATCCTATCAGTGCAAATACATGAAACCAAGTGAACACAGAAATGTTATCATTCAAGCAGTTGATTGGAATGAGTTGCCCTCTGTACACCTTACCCACCCACTTAATTTTCCGTGGAGGCTGTAATGGTGGTAGAGTGTGTATGCGTGTGCGAGTGCGTGTGTGTACTTGTGGGCTATAACTTTTATTATGGGGACATAAATGTGCTTACACACATTTTGGGAACAAAACACAATCCCGCATAATGTAGATTATGAAATTTACTTGGTTACACTTGGTTTAAGTTTCGGATAAGAGCAGGGTAATGGTTAAGGTTTATCATGTACAGTGGTGCGAAAAAGTATTTGCCCCCTTCCTGATTTTTTACTTTTTTGCATATTTGTCATACTTAAAAGGTTCAGATCATGAAACAAATTGATGACAGTTATTATGTTTAGGGGGAAATTACGTTTTCACATAGATTGTGTAGGTTTGGATAGTTTTTTCCCCTTAAAAAATAAAATCATCACTTAAAAACAGCATTTTGTGTTTACTTGGGTAAACACTTACATTTAAATTTGTTTAATGAGGCAAACACTTTTTCACACCACACGCACATAATTATTGTGCTTAGGGTTAGGGTAAGTTTCCATGAAATTAATGTGAACATGGAGTCTTTGTTTTAATTTCAGCTCTCCATAGCATTTTAATTTTTACCAACATCAGACCTTTGATCCTCCCACTATGTGCCTGACTTGCTGAAGCACAAACAAAGCTTATCTTCTCACTACAAGTGCCAATAACCACTCCTTCCTTTAGCACTTAGCCACTGCATACACAGGGCCATCAGACATGACTTTGCAAACTCATTTGCACCGTTTCTCTATTTTTCCAAATACTATCTGCAAAACACGGTCATTAGTCAAATTCTCTAATTATTTGTCTCCATACTCTGCTTCTGCAAGATTTCCATAGTGATGCTAAGGACTGGAGTCTCTTATTAAAATCTGAGGTTTAACTGGACTTAACTTAACTTCACACACAAGCATTTTTACAAAATTGCAAAAGACCAGGTATGAGATGGAATGCTCTTAACAGTAATATAAAAATATCGGCATAGGTTTTAACCCATCCAAAATTTTTTATTCTTCAAGCATAAACAGACAAACAAAAACAAAATTAAGCAAACGTGAACAGACTTAAAACTTTAAGATTCTGTGCTCTCTGGTTCTGGAGTTGCTGTTGTTGGATTTTTAAATATAATGTTTCTTTGTTGTAATTAGTACAGATTTTCATTAACATTTACATTACTGTGAGTGAGACAGAAATCTCACCGATAGTTATTTGAAAACACTCCTAAGTGAAAGTATCCATGCTAGGTGAATGAATACTGGGTGAGTCGGGCTGACTCTGAGTCTCATTTAATTACACAAACCTCAGTTCAGAATTTTTTTTTTATGTAGCCAAACTACACTAATGTTATGTTATGTTACTATCAAACATTGTGTGTTGATAAGAATTAAAAACAGCTTCACTGTGAAAGCTAAACACACCATAAATTTACTATTAATTTGTCTCATTCAACAAAGAAAATGTCATCTATGTTATGTAAGAATTATTGTAAATGACAATAATAAATAAATGTGTAAATAACACACCTTCATTTTAAGCAATGGCAATCAAATTTATTTCAATTAAAATCTCAAAACTCTATTTAATTCATCTCTTTCTTCATCTGCTGAGAACATGACTGAGATCCCGTTGATGATTTCAATCAGGATAAAGTATGTAATCAACAATCTTGTTTAGTGTTTCTTTAAGCTAAGTTTCTCTGTAGGTTTTCTCTCAGTTTTGTTCTGATGACATGTTGTCTGAAATGTTCTGTGGAGTCTTTCTATGGCTTTTAGCATCAAATATGCCAAATTCAGAGATATTGCTCTCTCATACTTTGAGATGGTAATTAAGTGAAATAAGCTTTATATGTTATTAGCATATTAAATTTACTATTCAGATTTTCAGTTTGTCTTCTCACTTTTTGTCCCTGCCTTTGTCTCTCTTTATTCACTCTGTGCTGCTTTTCCTAACGTGCTAAAATAAACAACTGCTTGCTCAACATAATGGTTAATTGCTCAATATTAATAATTTATCATGTAGCTTATGCAACCATGTAAGGACAATGGTACACTAAGGTTAAACCAGGAAACAGGGATGATATCAATCACATTATCAAATGCATGTGTAATAAGTAGGAGGGTCACGTTTACACCGAATGCCTATGATTATAACAACAGTAGTTATTAGTTCAGCCCACTAATGTGAACATTATTAATGCTTTAGTACTATGCAGGTTGGCTTTTAGAAAAGATAAAATAAGGACACCCCAAACATAATTTTGGAGCAATTTGTGGGGTAGACAAGCTTTCATATGTATTTCATTTCATACATATGTTCAACTTCGTGCCACTTTTTCCATGAATTCTTCATCTGAAACTGAGGCTATATTTTTAACTTCAACTCTAGAGGGCCCTATAGTCAGACATGGAGACCACTGCTGGGCCTCTGTAGTGTGACTAAGCAGAACACAGCTGTCAAGAGGTGTGGAAAGGCCTCTCTGCCTCTCTCAGCTGTGAAAAGCTGTTAACAAGAAACTCCTCACACTCTGTTTCTCATTCTCTCGCACGCACACAAACACACATTCACGCACACACAAATTTACTGCTATATTAGCCTATATCTTGTTGCTTTTATCTGTCGATGAATAAATCCTGATAATGTAATGAAGTTCCTTAGAGAATATTGATACTGATTAATTGCTTATTCAATTGCTAACTTATTATCTTCAAGATACCACACTTCTTCCTAGTGTTGTAAATATTAAGAAAGTTCCACTAGGTAATCTAGTGCAACATAAAGCATAATAAACGTGGGCTTTAGCCACAGTACTGAGTCAGACAGATGATCTGATAAGTTGTATTTTATTGTGTTTTCTTATCTGAATAAGGTCAAAGACCACAGGTAAATGATGTAGAATTGTGAGAGTACTAGAGCTGAAACACACATGTAACCTTTAAATATTCTAAAATAAAATTTTAGGTATAAAGAACTATTTTGGTAGCAACAATACAACAGGGTAAAACATTGCTTGAAGATGTTTCACGCTTTTCCTGTTGTTAAGGTCATTGCTGTTGTTTAATGGAGTGGGTGACATATTTTACAAAATTACAAGAGTCTAACCGGGTCATAACCCTCATTAAAGTTCCACCATATGGGCTGTAAAGGGGATATTCTTTCTCGTAAAAGTAAAATGACTCCTTGATTACTTCACAGTATTAAATGAATACACTTAAAGTTTAACCAACTATCAATCAAGTGATTTAAATAGATTATTTAGGCTGCCTGACATTATAATAAAGCCAGAGGGAAAGAAGCGAAAAACAATCATTACATCACATAGTTTTCAGAAAACCTAGAGGGGAAATGTCATCAGCAGGGTCAGACAGCCTTTGGTCTTGAGATGCTTGTTCTACCATAAAGAATAGAAACATGTTGACATACTTGATTTGATTAATTTTTTTACCATGGCTATGATATGATTTCATTAATATTTAATTTAAATGCAGAAAAATAAAATATCAAAAAAGCATGGACAGGTTTTGAATGAGCATTTAGCTCGATACAGCTGATGTAATATGTTTAATGTTTAGATCACAACTAAACTAAAACAATGAAGCTGCAGACCACAAAATCAAATTAACAAGCATAAAAATGCTAATAATGGTGAGGAGAAATTAACCAAGTTCATCACTATGAATTACAGTACTTATTTCACATGATTTATGGCATTTCAATTAATAGTTTACTTAAAATATTAATTACTGTATATTTAAATTCAGATAAACTTTTATAAAATCAGAAACAGAAACAGTCCTTGTATAGTATCCAGAAAAGACTGTCCTTCAAATTATTCTATAGGCAGGTCTATAGGTTCTCCATCCTAAACAACCATGTAGGTATTTGTATAGCAGCCCCTTTCTTATGGGGCATAGGGGCATCTCTTGTAGCACCCTCAGAGTGGGTGGCAGGTATTAGCTATGTTGTGGCAAGATAAAGCCCTTATGGCAACAACCTTCTCTTGATATAGGACCATAATGGCAGTTAGTGTACTGCACTTTTGCCGCTATGAAAACAATCATAAACACGTGGTTAATATTGTTTGTAATTGAGACATCATGGTTTGGTTATGTTGAGCCAGAAACAATTTGGTTAAGTTTGGTGATTTGGTTTAAAATAAAAACTTTTACATTACAGAACCTTTAGACCTTTACAGAACTGTCATTGTAAAAATCATAAACACGCCTTTTATGACCATGATGGTTTGGTTGGTTGTAAAGTTTAGGCACAAAGACTACTTGGTTAGATTTTGTAAAAGAATGAAGTACTTACTCATGCAGCACAGGAACAAGCTCTATGTACAAGCTCAATAGAGGCTGGGTCTACCACACCAGACAGGACTCCAGGTGCAGGCTGTGTAAAGATGCCGCTGAGACAATCCAGCACATAACAGCAGGGCGTGAAATGCAAGCAGGCAGGGTGTACGTGGAACGCCACAACAAAGTGACCAGTATAGTGGAACATGTGCCGGCCTTGGAAGTCTCAAGGTCAAAATAGGATAAATCTTCAAAGTTGGTGGTGAATGGACAAGCTAAGGTCCCGTGGGACTTCCAGATACATCTGACAAATTGATATTGCCTAATCAACCAGACATGGGTGGTGGACAAACAGAGGAAGAATGATGTAGATGTAGCAATCCCAAGCTGGAAGAGCTAGAAAAAATGTAGAAGGTGAAGACAAGAGTGGTTCCTGTGGCTGCGGTAATCAGAACACTTTGGGCTGTGACCCGCAAACTGAGATCTCTGTCCAGAAGTGCAGCCCTAGGAACAGCTAAAATACTGTGCAGGACCCTCAGTCTCCCAGGCCTGGAAAATATGAAGTATGAAGGGAAAAAGACTTGTACAAAACCATGTTCTCTCTGTAATCTTAACCAAAGTGCTTTTCTTGCCTAAACCTAACCACTCATCTAAGTGTGAAGTTGAACTTGGATTTATGGGATGTCTGTCACTTGCATGATACATGCACCAAGTACCTTCTTGACTCACTTTCCATTAATAAGTGTAGCACTTACTTTCAAAAATATAGTGTGTTGAATCACAACACTTTTTCTTATGTCACTGGTGGTTGTAAAAACTAGATAATTATGGACAAATCTTTCACAGGACAACTGTCTCCTTTGGATCATTTGTGCATGCAAGTTACAACACGCACTGTGTTTTATTGTCAGTAGCGTTTTATTGTAGTGGCTGTAGTCATTACATTATCAACATCAACAAAGAAGGAAGAAAAGTGTAGAGAGGAGTTCAGGGTGGATGGATGGAAAGATTAACCAGGCACACTGCTGTTCATTTCTCATTCTTTTATTGTGTGTTTATCATTGTAATCACGACAATGGATAACCTCTAACCTTAACAAAATATATTACTTTTTTTAAACCAAAGCCATGATTTCCCTAAACCTAGTCAAGTTGTTTTGTACCAAAACCTAATCAAAACAGGATTGTTCCATAACCCTAACCTACGCCAGTACATGCTGTGTGTTTATTATTTTAACCATTATAACAGAGGTCAGTAGATATGCATGAATGTCTTTTAATAATAAAAGTACCCACACAGGATTCCTATGTGGTATAGGCCCATTCTGAGGTGTCTAATAGGACATGGTAAGTGGCCCATAGTTTCAGGTTCATACATAAGATCAGTCTTTATGTGTACCTGATGCAACATTCTGGTATGAGGGAAATTGGACATATAAGCCTCCAGTAGAGGCAGAGACAGGTTTGTTTATGTCCTTAAGCCCACATCGCGTGCCAGATGGGAGTCACCCATGTCAACACCAATCTCAAAACATAGAATTCCCTTCCATAGAGACATTAGTCATTACTGTTTACTATAGGCACTGTTTGTGTCATTACTGTGTGTCTTACTCATCAGTTAGGTTATTAAGTAAGCTTTAAAATCCCTAGAAGAATAACACTGAAGGATTTTAAGGCTGTTTGTGTATGTGTGCCTCACTGCTTCTCTTCAGATTGTTTAGATATGGGCCTCACCCCAACTGACAGCTTTCATTCAAGAAATGCTGCTTTTATTGTTGAACTATTTCACTGTTTCCACTGAAAAGACGTCTGTGTTGAGCTGCTAGACAGATTTCATTTTTTAAACTGACTTTCAGACTTTATGTGAGATATTTTTGCTACACAGTTAATTTACTTTTTCTCAGCTAGTGACACATTGACACACCAAATATAACCAAATATAACTTTGCATGCTACAAGGGTGTGTGTATGCTGTCAACCTTTGCCAAAATCATAATAAGAAGGTGTTCATAACTACAGTTATCTTAATGACTCTTCAGTTTAGCTAAGAGTGGTTGCTTAGCACCGTGTGTTTAACAATGTATGTGTTCAACTCAGGTTAAAAACAGTAATAAAACACCATTCACTCCACATGCACAGCAGTGATTAAAGTTTCCAAAGAGTCGTAATTACATAGACAGCAGTGCTATACAATTACAAGCATCATACTGTATTTATGGGGAAAAAAATCTGACCTGCTTCATGCTTCTTATCTTGTGCAAATCTCTGAGGTATAAAACACCAGTTATTGATAAACTTATTTTTACTGTAGTGCTGAACCACAATGTTTCTTTGTTTGTTAACCCTTGTGTGACGTTCACCAAAACAGGTCTCATAGACCTCTTTTCAATGTTGACTAAAACAAAAAAGGGGTCAAAACCTATTCTTAATGTCCTCTCAAGAATAGCATTTGAACAAAATGAGTCCACATGCGCACACACAAACACACATCCAGGTTTGATGTGAACTTATCACTGACTGAAGCAGCAGGTTGCAACAATGCTATATTTCTGGTATGAGGAAGTCTTTCAGGTGAGTGGTACAGTAGTATAGTGATTAGCACTTTCACCTCTTGGTGCTCCAGTTTCCTCCCACCGCCCAAAGACAGCCCTGTGATTGACTGGCGACCTGTCCAGGGTGTACCCTGGTAGTCATAGGTTTAGAAATCCAGTGTGTGTAAATGCCAGAATGTACTATACAACCTGTCTTTCCATTTCTATCAAAAAAAAAAACTACAAAAATGAAAACCTTTGATATTAGCATTCCCTCAAAATAAAGATTCTATGTTGCATAGAAAATGTCTAAAATTATTTGTTTTTAAATGTTATATTATCGTATAACAAATAGAACAATGAATGGAACTATTAATGAAGAAAATTGAGATTTTAACCATACATGTTGTCTAAATTGTTTGCATTTGACTTAAAGTGCTGTTCAGAGCTGCATATAAATTTTTGTAGTTGAGTTGTCTTCAAAACTTGTCTCAGTGTTGTGCGTTTTTTAGAGTTTTGGGAATAATTGCTATTCCTATAATTGCTGTATTCATCAAACCACAGTGCCATAATTTCAATTAAATCAAGTCTTGTAATAGACGTGATAATATTAACAGGTTTGCCTCACATTGCCTGTGCATATATACGCCGTCAGATCTCAAAACTAACTTAACTATTACTTTTTTTTTGCCATTTTTTTAGTCATTTTAGCCTTTATTTGTTACTTTAGTGTGAAAGGCAGACAGGAAACATGAGAGAGAAAGAGGGCGTGACATTGCTACATAGGTCCCAGACATGAACTACGGACATTGCAGTTAGGTGGCATGTGCAATAACCATTAGGCTACCCTCCAGTTTCACTTATTTTCCTTTCTCTTATTTATTCTCTCATCTCTCACTCCATGAAGCAGATTCTGAATTTCTTTTTAAAGTTAAGAGAAAATTTGCTCAAGATGAAACATTTTCAAGTCATGTGGCCGTGTCTTTGCATCAGTTTGCCAAATTACGTTCTGCCGTGAGAATTAGCTTCACGTTTTGCCTGAACACACAGTTAGAGGTTGACTTGTGAGTGCAATCTTATGACGATCACTGCCACTGGCTATAATGGTAAAACTGTAAAAATAAGATCCAAGATAATAGGCATACAAAGAAACAATCCTTTTAAGACTGAGAATGTTTTCAAGCAGCTGCAGTGTATTGACCATATCAGCATGGAACAGCATAGTGTATCTTAAGACAGCTACTATAATGTAAGACAATTAATCAGTCATTTGATGCTTGTTTTTCTGGGAATAATGACACTGTGTTGTGGTAAGTTAAGGACGAAGGATGGTTAAAGTGCCATAGCAGAAGTAACACATATGCGAGCATACAATACTACCTGTTGTTATGTGATAGCAGCTAAAAAAAGCAGCTGCTCTTATTGTTCTGTTCTTCTCTTCTCAAAACACCACCCTTTCCCATTATATCTGAACGACTTGCTTACTAAGGGAAGAGAATGAGGATTGAGAAAATATTTTTCAAAAGTCGACCTTATGCGTCATGATGAGTCATGCTTTGTTTATGATTTTCTGAATGGACATCACAACCTCCTACACTTCAGTTTTTCCCACTGAACTAATTCACCCGCTCATCTCCTTTACTCTGGACTTGCCATATGTACAATGAATTATTCATTGTCTTGGCATCAATAGGGCTATAAATTAACAAGCAACCTGATGTATTAACTACTTAGATTACCTTTGACATTTTCTGCAGGATGTGTAAAGAAAGAAATCCTTTAAAGCCTTGGGGGTTTTTGCTTGCTATAGCTGTGGCAGTTTGCACCTGTGCAGTGAGGAATTTCAGCTATTCCAAAAGTTTTACTTTCTTGCTCTCATGTAACTTGATAGACTGTGTTAATTGTTGGTTCTGTCAAGTGTTTGAGAGATCAAACAACATTTTTGTACTGTTGAGGACAATTGATCTTTTTCCACAATAACTGAACACCTCTCATTTCACGCAGTATGATCGTTGTGTTCATTTGCAGTTCAGGCCTATGCAGAGGGATTAGAAACAATTAATTCAGCATTCATAGACAGAAAGGTGTGTCCAACTTAGAAAGCAGACAAAATGTCAGTCTCCAGTGTCTTTTTCTAAAGTTTCAATGTCATTGTGTTATGGCTCATTTCCTGACTATTTTTGTGCCCTTTTACCTCATCGTTTGTTGTTTTGTTGGTAGTAGTTGTTTGATGCTGAATGAGGATCAGATTACAAAGACTTTGTTTTGATCTGGCTCCATACCACGGCAGACTTGGAATGACAAGAGGTCAGTGGACGGGAAATGCTTTCATCGTGCCTGACTCTTTGACTCTGGTCTTCCATTGTGTTTACGGAGGGCCAAAGTTTAAGTTCATGCTTCTTAATGAAGTTCCCAGACCATCATTAGATAGACTGTCTCAGTTTGAAAGACATCTTCTCTGAAACAAGTTACAAGAGAATGTGGTGACAAAGACACAAATATACAAAAAATACTTATAGGACAAAACCATTCAAGCACTGTACATTTTACAAACCTGATTATGTGAATTCTATTTGTGAATACTATGTGAATACTCTATTTGGGCAAAGATCAAGATACAAATATATTACAATGGAATTGCAGATCACAAAAGTGGGATTTCCTTTCTTCTCCCATAGGTCTGTCTCCACAGTCTGGGTCAAAGGTACGAGACAGACCACAAAGGATGGACATCTCTGTCCTTCAAAGAGACTGAAATAGAAATTTCAGTTCACTCAAGCTCTCAATCGACCTCATCATAACCCATCTTCCCTTCTCAGACCTGACAAACACTGGGCGTACTAATGAAAACATCCTTTCACAATTTGTCCCGCTGCCAGTTTCCTGTAAAAGGTATACCAACTCTTGGAGAATGTCTTAAACCTGAACTTCCCTGTTAAGCAATAACAGCTGGTGAGTCATCACAGTGGTCTGTCATTCTCACTGAAAATACACACTAGAAATAAGTTTGGTCTATAAAACACACTTTAAGCAAACAATATTGTTTCTCTGATTTTCATAGCATAGGGCTGCATCTGTAAAATAACTGCCACAAGGTTAGTGTGTATGTGTGAATGTTTATTTATCTCAGACATCACCTGTACTGCATGCACCAACCCTTTATCTGTTCTTCAAATGCTGCCTGAACTTCTGAATGCCTGGTCATAAGGTGGGTCAGCAAACTTGGTGATTAACACAAAAACTT
>JAUBNQ010000009.1:12271454-12297855 GCA_032353495.1 Ctenopoma kingsleyae
TGATATAAGAGGGTGCACTTCCATTTACAGCTCTGTAGGCAAGCATCAAGGATTTAAACTCAATGCGAGCAGCTACCCTAACCCTAACACTAACACTTTGACACATATTCGCATTGCTGAGGACTGAAAATGTCAGACTCTGAAAGAATTAATTTCTTTTTGTGCAGTGGCATGTGGTTTTTCCAAACATGTCTGATGTCCTGCTTAGATTAGATTAATCGGTCATTACTAAGTTTTAAAGGGTCTGTGTGTTGATTTTTACATTTTAAAGTTTGCATATTTACATTGTAGAATCCTTTCATTTTGTTAGTAGTAATAACAATAAAAACACAACCATATATGACAGAATATCTAACAGTGCAGGAATATATATTTTCATTTAGATCAAGTGACTATTACATGCAAAGGTACAGCATTAAAAAAATCCAAAATATGTTAACACATGTTATGTGACTTGTTTTCTGGCTGTGAGATTCTATTACATAAATTCATGCTTAAAATGGGTGTTACATCTGGACTAGTGACATTCTTATAAGTAACATCTACAGTGATGTTTGCACCCTGGCAGACAAACATGATCTTCCAAAGATTATATGAAGATAAAAAAGGTGTGTGAAGGTTCTTTCACTAACAAGGGTTAGTTGTTTTTAAAAGATGGTAATAGATCCTAAAGTCTAAGAATGCTAAAACAAACGATGTGGCACATGAGGGAAACTTTATAAAACTGAAACATCATCATGACTTGCCTTTTGCCTCTGTTTCTCTTTCTCTCCTTGGCATACTAATTTCTGAGCAGTAACTCTCTTGGATATATTTGTTGTGTGACCTAATTTATATAGACTTTTCAGAAAACTCTTTCTATACATGTACAGTATCTAAAACTGTCATCACTGTGGTTGTTGAATGTTGAATTTATAATCACCCAATATGATAACATTTGGATATATGTTTTTTCAATATGCAGGACATACATACATAGTTACACTTCATCCCAGACAGTAAAAAATGTTCCGTAAGCTCCCAATGAAGTTCAGGTGGGATACAACATAGAATAAATTTGGAAATTTCTTATGATGTATAATGTTACTGAGAAGTACTTTTAGATGTTATAAGATGTTCAAAGCTACTGCACTGCACTGCATGTTAAGAACATATTTCTCTGAAATAATATAGGTCCACCATTGTACATCAGAAGAGTATTGCTTAAAAACACCCACACACCCAGAGATGGCTGTTTTACATGCAGTGGCTTCATAGCATTTATTCAACTGATAGTTAACTACAGTGCTTAGAAATTAAGATCATAAAATAATGTAAGACTGTGAGGTAATGGTGTTATTATACACCATATACTGGATTACTGTAACTGATGTAGGTCATCTTTGGACCTGCACAGTGATTAAACGATTCTTTGTATATAAATCTCAACAGCAATGACAGTATGGCACAGTTATAAACTAGTTAATGAAATGTGAATGATTATATTATGGCACATATCTGGCAGATTATGACTAAACATCTTACATCAAGCATTGAATTGGGTCATATAAAAATGTGAACCACTAAAGTGTTTATGGGCAGTAACTTCCACCAGAGGAATGTTTTTCAGATTAGGAATTTCAGAGAAAAATTGAACCTAAAATTTATCCTTAATGGGCAAATACTAAAAAGCTCGAGTCATAATGTGAGGTTATACTTAGGCAAAGCAGCAGTTTGCGCTAAATGCCAATGCCAGCATGCTAACAGGCTCAAAATTATATGATGATGCTTAGCATGCAATGTGTATTATGGTCACCATCCTAGTTTAGTGCATTAGCTTTTTTTAGTTTAGTGTAAATGCTGGAGCTGAGGCTGATGGGAATGGTATAAATTTACCCCAACGATGCATGATACAAGTCTGGGATCTGGGAAGTTAACATATATTGTGAGAGGAACCTGATGAATAAATGTTAATGAATTTAATGTCAGTCCATTCAATAGTTTTTGTGACATTTCACTCAATGAAAACATAAAAAAAATGGGATCCAGATCCTCTGGGGACCCTGGATCACTGTAGTATAAAATTTCATTTTCTTTCACTTAATAGATCAAGTCATTTCATTAATAAAAGTAAAGTATTGTACTATCTTCCATTTAATGCTAGATTACCCCTGATTTGCGGATATGGACAAGAAAGGTACAGCGGCTCTTAGGAATGAGTAAGTAAAGTCGACCTCTCTCTCATTTTTGTGGTATTATCCTTTAATCCTAAGCAAACTTAATAACAATTTAATACATTTTTAATGTGATATCATTAAAAGAAATTTCTAAAAACAGGACTGACTTCGGAATATACAGAGTTGAGGAGAATCTGTTCATACTGTCTAAGAAGGTGCAAGCTGAAGCCTGTAATGGTTGTTGAAACTGTAATAGATAAACATTACAAAACTGACAAATAGGCAGTTGTCTCACTTTTTAGACCAGTGGTGAGAAGTTGGTGAAATGGCCCATATTAAATATTTTTTATTTGCAGTTTGTATGCGGAAAATACAAAATCCAGACTATTTTACAACAAAAATAAAATAAAATTTGTCCTTTATGTGTCAGGGGTATTCCAATAAGCTAGATTGTCTGTTCACTTCAGAAAAATATTTGACTATAGTTGGTAATGCTGTAAATCTGAATTTGTAAAACTAAATTTGCATCATGTGTTGTATTGATACAGTGAGTATACATTTTTGCTGTTTATTAGCTATTTTAGAAGTCACCTGGCTAAATGAGTAATGCGGTTTCCATACTCTCAACTGGACTCTAAAGTTACTGGAACAGTTACAGGTATCTGACTGAAGGACATTGTGTAACACTAAAGCTAAACATAAACCCATAGAGAGTGGGGTGTTTTATTTCTTGGGTTTATGTGTGGAGCATGGAGAAAATACATATTAAAGGACAATGCATTTTTACAATATGTCCAACTGAAATTTTTTTTTTTATGGTAAAAGCTCTGTCATAAATACAGCTGGGATAGAACTTTTTAGAAGTTCTAGCCTCTAGGCAAAGGTGCAGTTTCCGCACAACACAAATTGTCCCAATCCCCACTTGATTTGAATTCTTGGACTCAGTCACAATGGGAACAAGACTTTGGGAAACCATTTACATCAGCTTAGTGGGAAAATATTTGGAAACACTCACTACTGTCTACGTCAGTGAGATTGAGAAAATTAATCCAGATGTTTCTGATCATTGCTGGCATGGTTGTGAACAAGCTGGTACACTGCTGCTTATGTTTTCTAGCAGTGCTTAGTTACTAGACTAATCACTAAGTGATTAATGCTATAAATTGTATTAAATATATTCTGTAGGTCCAGTGATGTGTATCTTGAAGACTGAATCATCAAATAAAAAATTTCAAAAATAACAGCTTTAGCTTTTTGGGTCAACACATTGTTTTTTATCAAATTGGAAATTGAAAAGACAAATTGCTTTGATAAAGAAAACTGCCTGAAGATTTTTTTTTGGATTAAAAACTTTTATATAGTACAATTTGGTGTATGAGTATTCTAATTGTGGACCCCTCAACTTGTCTAAATGGTTTTGCTTTTGAAAAGATAAATCTGTAAATGGGAGATTTTTTCTTCTCACTTTCAGTTATATGTTTTTAAGAAGTTATTAACTGCAAGTCAATAAAAGTAAACAATCAACATCGGCATCCCTGGATCTTGAGTATGAGGTCAGGTCTAGTGTTGTGCTCCTTTCAAGAGATAGTTTAATCTTGTGTCGACACTGAACAGAACATGGATCTAATGCAGCTCCGCGGCGGGGTCAAAGGAGCACAGATGTATTTGCTGCAGTGAGGATTGTTAATCTTCTCAGGAAAAGGGGCAAGCTAATTCACCTCCACAAGAGTTTGTGTGTATCCAAACTGTCATAAAAATATATTACTATCAGCATGTGTGGAATCACACTCTTATGGAGACAGTATGAGGAAATATGAGGAGTCAGTGCACAAATGTGCTTTATCCACACACTCATCGAACATGATGTAAACATTCCCCATTCACAGACATTATGAGTAAACTAACACCAGGCTTGTAGCATTGTTCTGAGTTCAGGACCAGCCAAAAAAATGAATCCAGAACAGGTCTGGAAGCGTGTGGCTTGGAAATAAATATCATTAAACTCTGCTGTCAGATTGCATTTGGCTCTGATGAGTGTGCCACCATCCATAAGAGCTTGGCCGTCCTCCACACGAGTGCTGGTTTTCTCTCTTTCTTTAGTCTTAAACAAACACACACAGATGCACGCGTGCACAGAACCACCAATCACAAAGAAACAGACACAAACACATGCACGGACAAATCCATGCTTAGACCACCTGGGAGATCTGTTTATGGACTTCGCCAGAGACCACACGGAAAACAGACGTTGCTTTTATTTCACGTTAAGCACCAGAGATCTAAATAACCTCATTCATTTACATCCAAAATGTAGGTTTGTCAGTGGGAAACAAAGAGTACACAGTTGTACTGTGATCACAGACAAAGACTTGCTTTTGTAAACAAGTACAAACACACGCTGGATTGGGGTGGCTGGTCTGTAGTTAAACGCATGAGAATAAATATTTTTTACAGCTACCTTGCCATGTGGCGTTTTACAGAGACAGGGCAATTAAAGTGGGAAACACAACCCTGGTAACAAAAGCAACAAATACATAATATGGCAGCAAAAGACTAAAAATAAACAAGATGATAAAGATTATTATTATGCTGGATCCACAGTACATTAAATCATCTTGACAAGATGGTATTTGTCCTCTGATTGACTTCTGTCTAAGTAGGTGTAAATAAGGTGTGTGCTGGTAAACCTCTGTTGGTTTCGTGCAAAGACAACTTTTAACTGGTACTCACTTAAAGGGAGTTCCTCCTCCCATTTGCACGCATGGCACTTTGTTGTCTACGCTGTAAGTCTTTTTCCCCTCTGTCTTCTTTCTCTCATTTGAAAATAACCCAAACAGGTCCTGTAGACATAGTAACAGTGATATTATCTAAGCATACTTCACCTGAAGGGGATCCCATCACACAGAGACTTTTTTTTCTGCTTGCACAAATGAAGCCTGGAGGCCTTAAGGCAGGCAAAACAAGTTGAGCATGGTTGGGGCAGGCTAAGCCTTGCTAACAGGTTTTAGATTTCTTTTTTAAGGCTGCTACAAATAATCATTCCACCTATTCAATACATGCGTTCAGGACTGTATAGAAGCTACACAATAAATGAGTAGTAGGTAAATGATGCTAACCTGTTCCAGTAATGTGCTTTTAAATTATCAAGACTTAGGTTTTGAATCACTGTGAGCTATGATGACATTGCAAGTTATGAATATTGTGTACAACTTGAAAAACAACACAAATATTTAGGCACACGACAGCAGAGCATGGCCTCACGCAACTGTTGTTTTGGTAGATAAAAGCTGTAGATTACTGGTCAGTTATGCAGGCATACAGCCTTCTGGTTTTGTAACAAAAAAACCTCATTCACTATACCCTTTGGTAAAATTACTGTGATACATAGATATTTTCACTTGATATTTAGGGAGTTTTGTGTATAGCAGTATGTAAGAGAGCAGTATGGAACTACACTAGACCTTTGAACAAAACAAACAAAACATATATCATAACATTTGTGAACTAACTGAGTACAAATGTGCAGGTAATGTTGAATTTTATATGTTATAGTAATGAGGTCTCAGATTAAAAAAATGCAAGTCCTTATGATGAGAAATAATGTCATAATGTTTACAGTATCTGTTTTACTTTTTTTCCTCTGGGTAGCTTGGGTGCCAATTTAAATATGACCAGCTTCGTGTAGGTCGTCATGATCAGAGAGGGAAATAAAGGCAGACTGTTCAGCTGTTTTATTCTAAATGTGGTTCAACTTTATGTTGCTTCTATGTAACTGCTGAAATGGGTGCGCTAACATCTGACCAGTAACCTGCAAACAATGCAGAACAAACAGATGAGCAGGAAGATCCACTGATGTCTTTAATAACATAGGGCGTGAAGCAAACTCATGTCAAATAAATTAATTTAGATAAACATCTTTATAAATACTCATATAATGTCCTCTTTCAGTTTACACAAGATGCTGACTCAGTGTAAAGATCCACCCAGTTACCCTAATATTTTAATTCCAGGCCTAAGCTTGTGTTGCAGTCATTCTGTTATCCCTGTGGTTCCATGTGGCCTCAGCTTGCTTTTTGAACCTTTGTATTTGATGTGAAATCGGATTGAATTATCTCGTTGCTATGGTAGTGCACAAGAAGAAAAGAGAGAACATGCTTTTGCTTATTTACAGCACTGAATTGTCTCTACGTTTGTTACAGTACGTAGTGGTCTTTTCTGAAACTTTGTGCACGAAAACAGATGACAACAAAAATGTACTAAGAGGGAGTGAGTGTTTCTGCAGGTGATGATGAGGAATGAAAATACAATAGAAGTCCTTAATGAAATGATTAAATGATGGCCGTGGCAAGCTGTGAAGTGTGCCTTTCTGCTGGATGTATTTACATGTAAACATGTCAGTCCATGGGCCACAAGTGATAAGAATTTAAGTTCTTTTTAGTGGTTCTATGTTAATAATAATGCTATGCTATGCTGTATATATCATGCAAAGTTTTTTTAAATACAATGTTATCATTTCAAAAATCTTCCTTCAGTGACAATAGAAACCCTACAATGTTTTGGATAACTTAAGAGTTGAAAACTAATAAAGAAAGAATTTAAAATCAATTATGAAGCTGTAAAAATGATGAAATAATTCATAATTAATGATCAAATCTACGCAGTATTCAAATCACAGATTTAATTTTCCGTTTATGTCTGGAGAAATGTGTCCAGTGTAAAGTATGAAATCTGGAGAGATTATAAATGTTCAGTTTCTAACCTGTGTGTAACATCTAGAGGGAATTTTGTTTAAATCTCAAAAGATAACAACTGCAAAATATTTTGGTGTGAAATACATCTTTGGTGATTAGTTTTTTTTTTAACCTATTTATTCAGGGACGATTCACTGGGAGGCCACCTCTCTTTTGCAGGAATGATCTGATCACATTCACATAGTTATACAGATTCACATTTACATCTGGTGTGTGTCAGTAATGGCTCAGCACAGACCTCAATGGCCAAAACCCAGAATAAAGTAAATAGAGAAACAACTAACCCCTTTTCTTGAATCTTTCACTTTCACCACTCACGCTGTTATGATGTTTTATGCCCCTACAGTGCGGAAATGATTACACTATTTGCTAGCTCATCACAGCCATATCCTCAGTTTTTACCTCATTCCCTCATCTTTGTCTAAATACAAGAGGAGTTAAGTGGTTTCTTTGGTTGAAGTATACATCTCAAAAGCACTCTCCTGGTTGCACCAAATGGTTGCCTGGCCTAAACAAACCTTGCAACAGAATGCCTGTACCCACTAAGTGAAATGGCCTGTCATGCTAATATATATATAAAAAAAAAAAACTGGCAACAGCATCATCTAGAAAACCTGACTACCATGTTCTGTGACTATTACTATTAAAACCACTTTCAATTAATGTTGTTTCACTAAAAATACAGAAAGATATGTAATTTAAGAATAATAGATTAAGAAGTATTTAAGTATATATAAGTACAAGTATATAAAAATACTTTATATCATTGAAGAAAACTAAAACGTAGAAAGGATATACTGTACAAAATAAACAGTGACACAGCTGGAAGTAAAAAATTTTTTTTATTTCACACAAAAATATTTTTTTGATTGATGATCAAAGATCTACAAAAATGTTAAAGACATAGTATAGTTTATGACTGTTTTGTACCAGAGGAAAATCTTCACTTACTTTGAATCCACCATCTGTGAGTCTAACTCTGCTTTCTGAAGCAGTCCCCTCAGTGCTAAGAACATAGAGCAATAGGTGGATAACCCTGTCATTTATTTGGCAGCTCATTTGCTTTGCCTCTGAAATGACAAGGCTAAAATAGAAACTGCCCAAACCAACAACCGGCAAAGACCTGCTTTCGTTACTTCTTTCATAGACACTTTTCGCATCTTGAGACGTGATACAACTTGACTTTTGTTTGTTGTCACCTTTCAATTTATGTGACACCACCACAGATTGCTTATATTTAAGCATTAAATGATCAAAATATGAAATGGCTGAACTTGCAAATAGGACAAATTATACGTTAGAGCTAAGGGACATAAAGTATTCAGAGGGTGGGACCAAATATACTGTACCTGAAGAAACAGAGTCTACGATATGCTTTGTGATGATGACTAAGAGCACACACATGTTTTCGCAAAACCACAATGCTCGAGTTAAATACTGAGACACTGGTAACATGGTTTCAAAACAGAGTTGTCAAAATACTATAATTAGTGGCTGGTGAAATATTTTGAGGTGGGATGCATTGTAGAAGGATAATAAACACATGGCTGCCATAAATAGCATGAAGGAATGCTTGGAATCAACATGAAATTGTATTTCTATTTTAAACTACTGTACACAGCCCTTACTTAGAAATACTCTGAGAGCTTGATGCTCATTGCAGCATAATCTTCAGCAGAACATCAGATTTTTAGCATTCTCCACAGCTTTGTTCTTTATACCTGACATCAACTAAATACATTTATTCTTCTTTCTCACGCCCTCTGACAAATGACCGGAAAACTATTTTCTTCTACAAACAACTAGACAGAGGGAACTCGTTACAAGTCATGGGCTTGTGACTGTGTCTCTTTCATGACTTACCACTGGAAAGTACTGTTTAACTGAAGCTGAAAGCCTGCAAAATAGAGAAGAAGTAGATGAAGTGCAGAGCTGCAATATATCATGTGCCACGAACATCCAACTATAAGCAACTTCTCAGGCAATGTGTGTAGACAGGCGTCCATCTCATACTATATTCCTAAAAATGCAATTCATTGTGCTGGCATGGCTTTGTGATTCTTGAATGTTTCAAAAATGGACACCGTGCCAACAAGTCACTGAACTGTATGAACAACAACCAAGGTGTTAGTCACTGATGTCTGGCTACGTGCTTCAGAGTATTACTCATTTCAATATATCAACAAGAAGTAATACCTCAAGGCCAGAGTCAGATCCACAGTGACAGCATACACAAATGTTTAAATCAGTTTTAGTTTCACAAGAAAGTTTCATGGACAGGGTGTACTTGCTTCTTTGAACAGCTTTTCATTTTCATGTCTTACAGGTGTGTGCTTTAAATATAATGAGATAATGAAAACTGAGAGGTCTTATCTGGCCTATTGTCTGCAGACAGGCACCACACTGTACTGTAATCTAGAGTGCTCATAAATCTCTCAACACTCATGTTGACAGTGAGTCGGAGAAAGACCAAACCAACAAGAGCGGGAGCCTCTAGTTACAATAATTTATGCTAGCTAACAGTTTGTCACTGAGTGAGGGATATGTAACCATACTGACACTTATCTAAACTCAGAGTTAATGTTTTTTCAAACTCTATTGTCTACAGTTAATATACCTGCCACACATCTGAGCATTCACAATTATACTCTATACAGTATAGTCGTCTATATTTACGCTGTCTTGCTTTAGTGTGTAAAAAATGTTTAACTATTTAATTCACTGTCTGAAAAAATTAATGAAGCCCAGATAACCCTGTTGTAAAAAGTGCCTTAGTAAAAAGTGGTACCTATGTACATCATACAGCTTTTGGTGTATGTGCCACATATTCCTCTTTGGTTCCACCTGCAAAGCCATAACAGACAAGCTGCTATTAAGTAGAATCTGATGTACACAAGAATACATGATGGCTTCACAAGCTGCTACATGCAGTGAACAGAATGAATACATGGTATTTGAGCTGCTGTCATTGTGTGGTTGGCTTACAAGTATTCATCCTTGACATGCCACCTTTCAAAATAGTGACTTCACCAAGGATTGTGTGTCACACTGAGCACAAACAGATTGTTACCTGAAAATGAAAACATTCACACTAGCACAAACATGTGTGTAACTTACCTGCAAATCAGTTTGAGATGTACAGTTTGCATAAACAAAACTTAAACCACCTGGTGCATTGACAGCAGTGATCCAAGTGTGATGGCAACATTGGTTTCCAGGTGCTGTGTATTATTTTTCCAGTTGACTTTTTAGTGACAGTAGGTCAGTCCAGTCAATGAAAGTCTAATAATATTCAGGAAATAAGATTACCAATTACACAATGATGTGTTGTTAAGTTCAACATGAGTGCCATGAACCTGACAGAGTGAGTGGGAGGAAAACAGCCATGTGAAGCAGCACTATGAAAAACTGATAGCGGACAACAGCAGTAGAGAGTTCAGAAGTATCTCCACTGAATCTCTTCACCTGTTGGCCACGTTTTAATTATAACGCTGTTGGACTGGCATCAGAAGTGACTCCACCTGTTCAAAATTCTTCCAAAACCTTTAGGCCTCTTGGTGCAGAGAAACAAAAACGCACTGTTAGTTATAAGATAGAACAGACACCCTGAAATGGTTTGTATGTGGTCTGTTAAGTTGGCACTGACAGCCTTAGATGACGCGCCTTACAAATACAAAGGAATCATACGCCACCTGGTTGTCTCAGGTGAAATAGTCCTAAAATGTTGCCAGATCATATTTCACAGGTGACACAGTCATAAAGACTCACTGAAAGGTGTTTCAGTGAATGTAATCTCTTACTAACTACTAAATACTTCAGGTTAGATAAATGTTGAAACGTTTGCGGAGGGTTTTACATCACACTATCACGAACGCAATTTGAAGATGTTTTCTTATCGTCCAGATCTTTTGAAATAATCTGGCCCCTCCTCCTTGGGTTGGTCCTGAGGTGAGCCGACTATAAGCTGCTGCTCATAGGCTGTAGGTGAGACGGGATTCGGTGCTCTGGCAGGTATGACAACAAAGAAGGATATAATTGGATCCTATTCAAAGCAGACAACTTCTTGACGCACACAAGTCACGGACTTTACGCGGAGAACATTTTGGACAGATTTTATATATTGCACACGAAAACAATTAAGAAGTATGAAGTTAGAGGTGTTGTGCGGAAGCCACCATGACATGAAACATTTCGAGATGTCCAGTGATGCAGAGGGGAGTGTGCGCTCTCCTCTTTCTGCTGAGGAGGAGCTGGGGTCGGATGGGGACTGCGTGGCACACAGTCCTCCACCTGTCACTCCGTGCGACAGCAGCAAGTCAAAGCCGTACACGCGGAGACCCAAACCTCCGTTCTCATACATCGCACTCATTGCCATGGCTATCCGGGACTCCTCATCTGGACGTCTGACTCTGGCGGAAATAAACGACTATCTGATGAAAAAGTTCCCGTTCTTCAGGGGCAGCTACACTGGCTGGAGGAATTCAGTTCGACACAACTTGTCTCTAAATGACTGCTTTGTCAAAGTGCTCCGGGACCCCTCCAGACCTTGGGGAAAGGACAATTACTGGATGCTCAATCCTCACAGCGAATACACGTTTGCTGATGGAGTGTTCCGGCGCAGGAGAAAGCGCATCAACAAAAAGTGCAGCAGGGAGCAAGAGGTGTCCGAGGAGGCAGAGGATCCGCAGAGCATTTCTCAGTCTGTGGCCGCCGCCAAGAATGATTCTAGTGCCAAGTTCACGAGTTCATTTGCTATAGACAGCATACTCAGCAAGCCGTTCAAGACAGACTCGAACAAAGAACATTTACCTCTCCCCCCTGCGTTCAGTTGGCCATGCTACACTGAAGTAATGACGTCTCATCCAAACACACCTGCTTCATTTCCATACGTTAAAGCACCCTTTCATGTGGACTCCTACGCTGCTGCGCATGTGCCAAACACTTATGGACTGTACTCGCAGGCAATCTTACAGTATCAGCACTAAAATTTTCTTTTGATGTCTAAAAATAATCAGTTTGCACTGATGATAGGCCCAGAGGAAACAAATCAAACATCAGAGCTCCCACGTCATAACTTATTGCATCTGTTTTTCGGATGACTGTGGATTTGACATCGTTGTGGTGGCATGGTGTTACACACACCCAGTTTTGTACCTCTGTTTTTTCCCTTTAAAGTAATATCAGATCTGATATTTTATTTTCTACACAATTGCCTGTTGTAAATGTTACTGAACCATGTGCACTTTGACTTTTTTGTGTATGTTTCTTTAAAAATATGCTCTTTACAATGGAATAAAAACGAACTCATGCTGCTCTGTGTTTTCTATTGATGTGACAATAAATGACAGTACTCATAATAATGTCATAACATTAGGACTGACACCGTTACAACTATTACACCTGTTCAGTTCCAATTATCTCTATAGGAGTGTGAATTTGTCTGACCCCACCTTCCACAATTCTTAACCCTAACCCCAAGGGTTAAGCTCTGCTATTGGTAGTGGTTATCTACATTTTCTATTAGAAAGACAGTGTATAAGTTATTAGATAGTATATTTAATAATAATAATAATAATAGTTCAGATTATTATTAGTGTTCGTTTTTCCTCTGTCCCGTATGCTGCCAAAAGAGACTGCCTTATAAGTATTTACTGTCAGTGTTCATCAAGCTCCCTACTGCCGGATAGGGGCATCCAATATTTATGTTTTCTGTCTGGCGCTGCAAATAGCTGTCGCCTCAGTCACCACACATGCGCAGGAAAGGGTTTACACAAGTGGTGCATCCTGAGCGAACTGAAGTCTAATCTACAATAGGAAGAAAAGTCTCCCAAATAGGCCCATTCTTCTGAGGCTAGAAAGTAAATTTCCTTTAAAGCAGCTGTGCATCCTGGACGCAGCAGGGTTGCAGGTTTGATGTTACTGATATTGTGGTGAAATTTTACTTTAACTCTGTTCGTGTATGGGAAAATATTCACCTCTTAAGTGTGGTGATTCAGTTTAAATTAGCGCCTGACACAAACAGCGTACATACCATAATTTCAATCGATCCTCCTCTAAGACCTGTTTTTAAAATTTTACAAGCAATTCATTTCACCAGTGATGTACTCCAGGTTCCACGAGGTAACCCGACACTAATGCTCTGTGTGTGGTATGTTGGCACTCTCTGATGGAAAAAGCATGCTTTCTCTCATGTCAGAGCCCTAACTCTGAACAGATCCCAAACATATAAGGACTCCTTCTCTTGTACATCTTTACACCATAAAACCTTTTTTTAAATTTTTTTATATTTTTTTGGGGGAGGGGGGGGGTGGCGGGGGGTTGTCACCGCCACTTTTTGCAGGTATGAGCAAAGCTGTGCCGCTTTATTCTTTTGAGTTTGTCAGGTTGTCGTGCCAAATATTGGTCTGACAAATGTGGATAAAGGTATTTTGGAAAGTGAGTCATGGGAGGAGATCTGTCTTACTCCAGTGCGCTGTGTCCGGCTTCTAGTCTGGATTCTGGCCAGATGGGGAGGGTGTAGTTCCTGGCGATTTCTTGGAGGGATTTGGGGGGATATAGGGGCAGAGAGAGATTTAAGAATTGATAGGTGGTCGAGTTGTGTTTGGCAGTGTGGATATGCGCAAGCAAAACCGAAGAGGTTTAGTCCCCCTCTCCTATGGGATTATTGCCAGCAATGGACAAAGAGAGGAAGGGGGTTCAGTGGTTGGCGTTTCTTGACTTTCAGGTTTATAATCTTGCAGAGCAGACCTCTTTAACTATCGCATAGGGAACATTTAATAACGTTTGGAATATTGGATAAGAAAGTTGCTCGAGAACAGAGCCCCCACAGGACGAACCCAAAAAGAGGTGCAACCATGACGACGGAGAGCTCCCAGCAACATTTGGATCCATCTAATCATCTGTGCTCCAGTCCGGGGTCCGGTGCTCTGAATGCAGCTCTGCAGAGCGCACAGCCAGTGATGGACAGCGCGCACATTGCATCAGCTAAAGGCAAAAAGGCAAACTCGGGTTTGAGGCGCCCCGAAAAACCCCCGTACTCATACATTGCCCTCATTGTGATGGCAATTCAAAGCTCACCGACCAAAAGGCTTACCTTGAGCGAAATCTATCAGTTCCTACAGGCCCGCTTCCCTTTCTTCAGAGGCTCATACCAGGGATGGAAAAACTCCGTTAGACACAACCTGTCCTTGAACGAGTGTTTTATAAAGCTGCCTAAGGGTCTCGGAAGACCTGGCAAGGGGCACTACTGGACCATCGATCCGGGTAGTGAGTTCATGTTCGAGGAGGGCTCTTTTCGTCGCAGACCCCGGGGGTTCCGGAGGAAATGCCAAGCTCTGAAACCAATGTACAGGATGATGAATAGTATCGGGTTTGGCGCGTCTATGCTGCCGCAGAACTTTGATTTCCAATCTCCCTCGGGCTCGTTGGCGTGTCATAACAGCTATAACATAGACTTGATGGGGAATACAGTTCCAGGTGGCTTTGAGGGACTCGGAGGGGGACATCACATCCCACACATGTCCTCCAACTCCGGCTCGTCATATATGGCTGCATGTCAGGTGGCTTCTAACGCGGACTACTGCCCGGACAGCAGCAGTAGTCCCCTGCAGTCCTCCCCAGCGATGGTAGGCTCTTTGGACTGTCATTCGCCTTATGCAAATGCGGCCTCACACTGGAGTTCACCTGGTGTACCTTCATACATCAAACAGCAGTCGCTGGGGTCAGGGAGTCCCACTTCTTCGGCTCTGCACACGGGCATGTCTTCTTATTCTCTGGATCAGGGCTACCTGCACCATAATGTACGAGATTCTTCTGACATTTCAGGTACAGCCTCTTGCATAAGCTATATAGGAAACTAAATTTTTTGATTAGTATGTTCACCGCCTGCAGTCACAGGAATCAATGTTCATGGTTAAGTAGTCATGAGTTATCAGCTAAAACAGAAATCCGTTCCGAAAATCGTTCTATTTTTAATTTCTACTTAGACACAAACAGTAAATAAATGTTGTCTTTTTTATTCTTTTTCCTCAGCCAAGTCGCACTAGATGAAAACTTGTATTTATAGTCTAAATACTACTAATAATAATTTTAACAGACTGTCAAATGTAATATATGAAATGCAGAAAAGAAAACCACCCTTGTCACGCTCAAACTACAGGGCACTAACTGCTTAAAATGTATTATTACACAATAAAATGTAAGACAATTATCCATTTATTTTTCATTTTTCATTTTCCATCATGTAGTAATGCAATTTTCTTTTTACACTTATTTAATAACTTCAGAGGCCCCTGTGCCATGTAATGTGTAAATATGCACAATGACAATAGGACAATTAAAATGACCTGTTTCTAGTAAACAGAGAAAAAAATTTACGAAAATGGGATTAAGTAATGTCACAAAGATATTTTTAAAGTGAAAATAATATTACTTTTAGTAATTTCCACGACTGTATTAAGGCCTTTAAAATAAACCCGAGCTGAACAATAATCTGAAATAGTAGACTAGAGATTGTTGGTGCCTTGTGACTCTTAATTTTTTAAATATACAACATATTGTTGCCGCTTTCTAGTAAAACATCTTTATGACGTTTTTTATAAGTTAACTGATGGGTTTATTGATATTTTATTTAATACATTTTTACTGTACTCTTATTTACTTTATCTAAGAGAAACCATTTGGCAAAAATTTCAAAGCGTCTATACCAAAATGCATTTCAAACCATAAAGTGTCACCACACTGGCGTGTACAACTGCAGACTTGATGGGTTGTACAGTATTATTCATTACAAAATACAAAGGCTAAACATCAGCCAAGTGATTTTCGCAACCTGGAAACCCAGTTGTTGCTTTTAAAAATTGCTTATAACTAATCTATAAAGTCTCAAACTATTAAGGCCCTAATTTGTTTTGTCATTAAATGTGAATTGCATTGGTCTCAGGTCTCTCATCATGGATTTCAATGAGTTCCCCATAATAAATGAAGCCACTGAGCTTTTTAATAAAGTAGTATTTGGAATAACAATAAAAAGCATTAACTAGAAATCCAGATTAAAGAAATGATAATTTGACTTGTTTGTTTGTTCATAGTGGGACTGTCACGATATTCCAGCCACTCATCTCCTGTGTGTGACAGGAAAGACTTCGTCTTGAACTTAAATGGAATCTCTTCCCTTCATCCCAGCACCGGAGGAGCTTATTATCATCAGCTCCATCACCACCAGAGTGTATATCAGGATGTAAAGCCATGTGTCATGTGACAGAAGAAGACACAAATGAGCGCCACATACAAAAGTCATTTTTTATCTAAAGTCAATCCTCATGCAGAGTTACTGTAAATAAATAAAAAAATGATGAAGCAGAGACATTTACGCTCTAACTCTCTGATGGTGGTTGTGATGTGGCCTGTGGAACTGCACACTCTCATTACATGACTGGCTATACATATGGATAAGCAATATTTACATTAAGCTGAAAAAGCATAGCACACATACCTGAATTTAGCGATATTCATGCACATGTTGCTGATGTCTTGTAGCAAGCCATTAAAAAGACTTCATTTCAAAGCATATCTTGGAAGTGTTCATTGTCTATAGGAAAAAATGTGTCTTATGGAAACGTTTACACAAAGAGTAACTGAATGGAAAAAATATTGCAGAAAAAAGCACTGCAGTAGCTGCAATATTTTTTCTACTCAGTTACTCAATTATTATTAATAATAAGATTATTATTATTATTATTATTATTATTATTTCTGAACACAAAGGTTTGTGAGAGATTTTAAATCATTATTCTGACACTTTCATTTGTTGCTTCTTTGATTTATGACAGCTTAACAGAAAATTAAAGGAAAAGAAAAAATAATTTATGCTAAAAACACCAAGTCTCAATATATTATTGGTACTTATTTTACACTTGAAACACATATGAACAAAAATAGGATGGAGTCTTATATTTACTATGAAAAACAGTTTAAAATAGGTTAGAAAGTAATCACACGTAGCTGTTCATATGCTGAAGATAATCTAAACAATATTTCTGTCCTATTTATCTTATTCCTAATGTAGTATTAGTTTTTCTAGTAGTGATACTAAAGAGAAAGATATTAGACAATATGCAACTCCAGTTTCGGGAGTAACTCAATCTCGTTGGTTTCCATGTGATTTATCACCATCTTGTGGTGACTAAAAGTTCAGGAGCTCAGACTAACTCCCATCGTCTTCATTATGGAAAACAGTTAGTGCATAACTTCATTTTGTTAAAGCTTGGTTAAAATTGAGATGTAAACATTTTATAGACAATGTGTTAATAACAAGGCACTTAGAAATACATAAAGTCACATACATTTTCAAAGTTCATTGAAAGGTCAAGCCTAGAAACTGAAACACAAAAGGGATGTCTGATATTTCCAAGAGGTATCAAGTAAAGTGGATTTAAGTTAATAGTTACTCTGTGGGGACAAATATTCTTACTACAAAATTTAATCAACTAATAAATTATTAATCAGTCAGTGCATACATAAGTTGAAATCAACCAGCTATTTTTGTTCCACAGCAAGTTGCTATCTAACTTTGATCCTTATTTTTAATTATTCATTTTACATTTCTTTACCACAATTTTCAATTTTGAAAGTGTGTCAACATTCAGTCAAATCTAGTATCTTTTAAAATACAGTTTTTTTTGTGCAGTGCTTGTACTTTTGTACTTTTATAGTAATAATAATAATAATAATAATAATAATAATAATAGCATTTTGTATTTCAACTTGAGTAAAGAATCTGAAGTGGTACTGTACTTCTATTTGCAGTGTAGCATTTTGTAGGCAGGTACTTGCACTTTTACTTGAATTTTGAGTTTGTGTACTTGTACCACCTCTGATATTACCACAGCAATACATATTTACAGTTGCAAGAAAAAGCAAATGTACACTTTGAAACTACTAGTAGATTTGAATTATACTGTTCACATTCACTCCCTATTAGAAGCTGTAATTTTTATTTTTTTAAATTTTCAATCCAGTTTATTTATATAGCTCAAAATCACAACATAATCTCAAACAAACATTACCAAGGCATGGTAAAACCCAACAAATCTCAGTTGAGCAAGCACAAGGTGAGAGTGGAGAGGAAAAACTCAGCAGTTCCAGCAGAACAAGGCTCACGGTGGGCGGCCATCTGCCTTGACAAGGCATTCAGTTGGCATGGAAACTGGAGAGAGAAAAAAGAGCAACAACAAGATGCAGACAAAGCACTGGCCAGGTTGGTAGGGCCAGCAGTTCCTAGAAACATATAGGTGCAAAGCTGGAGAGAGGTCCTCCAGCAGTCTAAGTCTATAGCAACATAACTAAGAGATGGTCAAAGTCACCTGAGCCAGCTCTGTTTATAAGCCTTATCAAAAAGAAAGGTTTTTAGCCTACTCTTAAAAGTAGAGACAGTGGTTGCTTTGCAAACCATCAAATTATAGTGTAGAAAACAAAGCTTTTCTCAAGTTGCAGTTCTTGTGGAAACTGCTACCTTCACAAGCCTTCCAGAGCTGTTGCGGACACTGCCACCATCATTCTTCACAATGGTGATGGTGTTTGTGACGATGTGCAGTGTTTGTTTTACACCAAAAGCTCAGTTTTGGGGATATCAGGCCATAGATCTAGCTGACTTCACAATCTCCCACATGCCTTTTTGGCAATGAGTTAATATGAGGTTTTGTTTTTTTTGCCACTGTCTCAAAAAGCTTTAACTGATGAAGAACCCAGGCAACAGTTGCATAGACTATGTATAGACTAGTCTATAGACTCTCACCAACATTTCACAAACTTCTAACTCCTTCAGAGGACTCATAGGTGTCTTGTTCGCCTCCCTAACTAGTCCCAGTCCTGTACAGTTACTCAGTTTTTCAGGATGTCCTGTTGCAGGCAGTTATGCATGTGCCATATTCCTTCCATTTTTAATGGTGGATTTCACAGTACTCTAATGGATTTTCAGTGATGACAGTGATTTTTCTGTATCCATCTGTTGACTTCTGCATAGTATTTTTTCTTCATGGTGTCGTTTTTGACCTGAATATTTATTCACCTTCCAGATACAAGTGTATTTATACTACAGTCATTAAAACACATTCACTGCTTTTAGATTCATTAAGGTGATCACCACTTTTTTTGTGTTACTTCTAAAAACAGTGATGACGGTAAGTTGCTGTGAAGGGGATAAAAAGACTTTTCTGTTGATTAGTGTAAAAACAAAAGCAAAGCAAAACAAAACCTAAATTAAATATATACTCAACACATCATTCAAACATTTGCATTGGTAGTTGGAAAAACTATGTGAGCCTCTAAGTTAATGACATCAACTAAAACTAATAAGGCAAACCTGGAGTCCAGGTAGGGAAACAAAACTACTTTCATTATATACCACAATGCAATTAAAGTGATATAATTATATGGTGTAATTATATAAACACATTTTATGGATATTCACATGTGCTTAGATATTCATATTAGTACTGTGGCCATGGATACTGAAACAAAAGTACAAAAATAGAAAAAAGAAAAAGAAAAAATGACCACAAAATGACCAAAGAATATAAAAGAAAAAATATATATACCAAAAACAATGTGATGGCCTCATTTGAGTTGTTTCGTGTCTCTTTCAGTCTGGGTGTAGGAGGGATGGGAGGTCAGCTACTGTAAGAAGGACAATGCAGAGTGATCAACAAGATAAAAGAAATACATTTAAAAAGAATAAACCCAGAATAACAGCTAAAGGTCGGAATGAATCATTTGAGTTGGTTAACGTGTCTGTTTATGAGTTCACAATGCGTAAAACATGGTGAAATGAATGTTGAGTGAGTGTTGATATGCACCATGGAAGAGCTCATAGCAGGAGACCACAGAGGAAGCCACAGCTCTCTGAAGAATAATAATAACATTAAAAAAACATCACTGCACACCTGAAGTTTGCCAAAGAGCACTTTGATCATCTATAACCCTACTGTTACAGTGTTTTGTAGACTGACGAGATGAGACTATTGGTTGGAAAGAACATGCAGCACTACTTATGGTAAAGTGCAAAGCATAACATGAATGTGTCGTCTCAGTGCAAGGTGTCTTACAGAATAATGTGATGTTCAGCTGTTCGACAGTGAGCGACAGCATGAAATGACCTTTTATACACTTCACATGTCGATATTGTTCCATAAACATGAGTAAAAGAAGTCAAGTCACAATTTGTGGTTTCAGGTTTCAGTGCGCACAGACACCTCAAACAAATTACAAAGCATGTAGAGTTTCACTTCGTTGGCTTAAATGTTCACATGTCACAGAATAAATAACGTGTACATTGTTGTAAATTGTTAATATTAAATCCCTTCAACCACCACACTGTAGCGTCACAGTTTTTTATGATTAGTCCACGAATTTTCTTTTCAAAGCGCAAGGATGGGTCAGCGTGTAATAGTCACTACATAGGTTACAGTCTCATCTGAATTTATATTTATTTGTATTAGTTTTTAATCCAAATGGAGCCAACAAACGTCTGTGGTGTCTGTGCAGAGGCCTATTTCGAACATTTTGTTCATGTGCGTCAAAGGAGCTGAAAGCATGATAGAGCTTGAAACGTGCATCTGCACAAAGATTTCTGTGACTCTGAACTTCAATTCACCGACCTTATTAATAGTAGCGATGTTTAATACACGTGCTTGTCATGGATATAAACATGATGAATTGAATGGTTATCAAAAGTCATCAAAACAACACTTAGGTAAGTTATTAGACCTCTGTCAACAACACAAATTATGAAAGAACAACAATCATCGGGATACTCTAGAAAACATACACAAAGTTTGATTCATTATAATTTATTATTTATTCTGTAGTTGTGGTTCTTTTTCTGGTTGTGGTTCTAAACTTTCTTTCTGACCAGAGAGCAACTGTAACAAGGCAAAACAATTTCCCTCTGAATAAATAAAGTTTCATGAATCTTGAATTTCAAAACGAGACATTGAGACGTGTCCCCGTCAACCTTGGTATAACGTAATGTCATCACGACAATGTGATCGCCCTTCCAGCAAATCTGTCTCTGTACCAACTAATTTGAAATTTTAAAATGATATATCCCACATGTAAGTCACACTTTTAATGTAGAATTTTGTCCACTGCAGCCATAACTTCAATCCTGGTATATACATTCTGTACACCTCAATCTGTATGAAAATGATCTTCTAATTGTTATTTTGAGGAATATTAAAATAATTTCAATGTGTCACATTAAAAAAAAACAACGATAACAAGTGTTCAGTTCTAGAAAAATCTGAGTCTGCAACAAACTTTGTCAGCAACCAGTATTCAGTTACATACAATGGAAGGGTATTGAAACTTAAGGATTTGATCAGGTTCAGTTTGTTTAGAAAAAAATTCTGGTACACATTGTAGTAGACAGTGCCCTTTAAACTGCACCTCTTCATGTTTTGCAGGTTTGGTACAGGATCTGATTGCTCTTATATAAATGATTGATGATTGACAAATGGAGGTGTTTCGTCTTATTAAAGGAAAATAAAATACTATTTAGCCTACATGTTTGTTACACTAACATGGATCGTTAATAAGACTGCTAACAAGTATTTATGAGATTGAATGAAATTACACTGAGAGAGAATGTTTGTTGCTCATATAAATCAAACACACCAAACAAAAATAGTTAAATCACTGTAGTACTGATGTAGACCATGAGGTGGCAGCAGTGTCTCATAAATGATCTGCAACCAAGGCCTCAAAAATACAAAAGAAAATAAATCCTATCTGAACCTTAGAGGGAGCCAAATTCATAGTTATGTGAATGTTTAAATTCCCCCCTTCCTCTCTCTCTCTTCTGTCTCTCGCCATTTAAAATAACAGCATCACTGGGAGTTGGACTCAACATCTCGTTACAGAATATACATACCTGTAATGGTTGGATATTTGTTATAATTTCCTCATTAAGAGAACGAAACATATAATTATAAATATGTCAGATGCAGCAAGTCAAAAGCATAAATTACCTAAATCAAAGAAAACAGCATATCTATAATATAATATAAAAATAAAATAACATATATGTAGCAAATGATATTAAAACATGAGTCAAAATGACCATAACATCATAACATGTATTCTAATATGAATGATTTCTTTATTGCATTATAATTACTTTATAAAAAATAAGCAAACAATGTTTCGCCTGTTTTATGTTATTATTCTGACACTTCTTGTTGTTTTTATTTCACTGTGCTCCAGTCATAGATAGCCTATCTTAAATAATTAAGAATTAAGGAAGACTGGGTGGGCAGGCCGTGATATTAAGTAAAAGGTCCGTCGTGAATTGTGTAAACAGCCCAGGGCAGTGGAAAAAAGTTCATGCCCGGGTCCATGTAAGGAGAAACCGGCTCAGCACCAGGGTACTTCACGGACATTTAATTAAGACGACCTGCAGAGGATTACAGCGATACTGGGACTGTAACTTTCCCTCACAATAACTATTAAGAATTTCATGCTGTCGCGTTTGACAGCATGAAATTCACAGGCATCGTTGATCAAAATGTTTTGTTTTGTTTTTTTTACTTTTCTGACTGGCTCCCCAAATGTCAGTGTTACAACTGAATGCATTAAATAAAATTTCATAGGGTGTTATTTTAAAAAAAAAATATAATGTTCAAATTAAAAGATGCGTGGAGGATTTACGTTTGTGTCAGATGTTTTTGGTGTTAAATTAGCCGTTTTGTTTATTCGATTATAGGGACATTAAATTCTCGATAGGCCCCAAACATCACAACGCTGTGTTGTGGCGTTTGAGGCCTGTCGAGATGTGTTGTGAACACAACAGATATTCAGACGTTTTGATGAAAAGCTCCGTATGTATGCTCGAAACCATTTGGTTTCTTGTCTTTATATCCTTTTCCTGAATAAACTCTCACACCTCCAGCCACGTTCAGCCCAAACTGTCTTTAAATCTAAGTGTAGGCTAATGAGATCTCACTTTAACCGCCTACTGCCAATGATGCGACGCTGTGTACTGCTTTGATCTCACACCCATCTCCTACTGGTGTCAAACCTTTTAACTAGTTAAATGCGCCTTTAAACGCGCTAAGACTGAACAAAAAACACGCCATTTGGTTTACTGGTGCCAACGTTTTCTAATATGAAAAAGTCATAAAAATTAAAATATACCTATATAATTAAGTTTTCTTAAGAGCCACAGAAGATCATGCCAAATAAATTCACTGCACAACATGCGACGTTAAAATTAATTTGAATCCATTTAATGCTATTACATCCAGACTAATGCGTCTGAAAGCTACCTCATCCATTTCTCTTTTTTTTTTAAAACAGCTACTGATTTGTTTGAGGATGTCTTTTGCCTTGTGCCTTGAAATGCACTTCGTGATCGGATTGTGAACACCCGCGTTGGGCTGTCACGTCTAAAGTCTCGAGTGGAGTCGGCTGGGAGTTACCGACACCTCCTCTAGTTTTTCTAAAAGCCCTGAGTGTGGCCGGGGGTTTTCTGCTGTCTGTGCACGGCCTGACATCCCATTGGACGACCCGCGCGCTTGCAGGGGGGAGGAGCTCCACTGGCAGCAAAAAGAAGGAAAGAATTTAACTGCGCAAAAGTCCTGTGTGGTGACGGATGTCCAAAGTTCAGAGATTTTTCAGTGTGTGTTTCATAGAGACACAGCGATGGGGACGGCTTAAACACTGCCGAGATCCAGCACGTTGCACTGTTGTTGAGACTTTTCTTTTTCTTTTTAAAACAGCAGCGAGGACCTGTGATTGAGCGCCTCCGCCTTTGAAGGAGGGAGAACCGGAGCTCTCCGTCTGCGTATTTTGGAGCTTTATTTTTAAAGTGAAGACATGCAGGCTCGCTACTCCGTCTCCAATCCCAACTCACTGGGCGTCGTGCCGTACATCAGCAGTGACCCGAGCTACTACCGGGCGGCTGCTGGTGGGGGATACACAGGGATGCCAGCACCTATGAACATGTACTCTCATGCGGCTCATGACCAATACCCTGCCAGCATGGCCCGTGCGTATGGACCATACACACCCCAACCTCAGCCCAAGGATATGGTCAAACCCCCCTATAGTTACATTGCGCTCATTACTATGGCTATCCAAAACTCGCCTGACAAAAAGGTGACCCTGAATGGGATTTACCAGTTTATCATGGAAAGGTTTCCATTTTACCGAGACAACAAGCAGGGGTGGCAGAACAGCATCAGACACAACCTGTCTCTGAATGAGTGTTTTGTTAAGGTGCCCCGTGATGATAAAAAGCCTGGAAAAGGCAGTTACTGGACCCTGGACCCGGACTCTTACAACATGTTTGAAAACGGGAGTTTCTTGAGGAGGAGACGGCGGTTCAAAAAGAAGGACGCACTGAAAGAGAAAGAAGAGCGGCTACAGAAGGATCTGGTGCCGAGGCAGCAAGGCCGTGAGCAGGAGCAGCCGGTGCAGGGCTCCCAGCCTGTGAGGATCCAGGATATTAAGACTGAGAACGGCACAGTGACACCGCCGCAAGCCGACTCGCCCTCTTTGAGCACCGTGCCCAAAATCGAGAGCCCGGACAGCAGCAGTATGTCCAGTGGGAGTCCTCACAGCATCCCGTCCAATAGGTCCATCGGCATGGACAGCTCCGAGCACCACCAGCACCACGGCCAGGCCTCGACGCAGGGCTTCAGCGTAGACAACATCATGACCTCTCTCAGGGGGTCTCCACAAGGAGCCACAGAGCTCACCTCCAGCCTCACCACCTCCACCAGGACAGGTATAACACCGTCTTTGTCCTTAAACTATTCCCCAAGTCAGACATCCGTATATAGTTCACCCTGTAACCAAAACTCCATCTCCACTACCTCCAATGCAACCTATCATTGTAACATGCAAGCCATGAGCTTGTACGCCGGTGACAGATCGAGCCACTTAGCACCAAGCACCACCGTGGACGAAACGTTGCCAGATTACTCAGTGACAACCACCTCATCCTCTCTGACCCACGGTAATCTAAACTCTGGTCAGGAGAGCCACCACCCGCACCAAGGGAGGCTGACCTCATGGTACCTCAACCAGGCCGGAGACCTGAGCCACCTGGGCGCAGGCTACCCAGCACAGCAGCAGAACTTCCACTCAGTCCGAGAGATGTTTGAATCCCAAAGAATTGGTTTGAATAACTCACCGGTGAATGGGAATAACAGCTGTCAGATGTCATTCCCGCCGAGCCAATCCATCTATCGCACTTCTGGAGCTTTCGTGTATGACTGCAGCAAGTTCTGACCAAAACAAAGGGGCTCAGTGCTTCCTCATGCCGTTTGAACTCTTTCAGTAAAAACCTGCATTTCTCCTCATACCTGCCCACACCATATGGACTAATATGAGACAGAAAACAAAATCAGAAAAGACTTGATCTTGGTTGTTCTAAAGAACAGTGTTACCGCAAAATAACACGTAAGTCTCTCTTTGCTTTTATGGCTTTAAGTGATATGTTAAAGAAATGTCAGTTTTCTTGGACGTGTAAATTGCATATAGTAATTTATTTCTAAACTGTAGCCGGATATTATGGACCAAACACCAAAAGTGTTTCTAAATTGGATTGCCTTAACTGTCCAAAAAATTGTTCCATTATAAAAGTGAAAAAAAGGAACGTGTATATCGCCGTACTATTTCAAAGATTCTTCATTTGTTGAACTGAAAAAAGTATTTTGAAGGATGTTTGTTTGTGTAATAAATTGTCATTTTATGTGAGTTAAAGTTACGCCTCATTTCTTACAGACTTGAAAAAAAAGACTGGTGATATTTTACACTCAGTCTGGCCCGTGTTGTGTAGTTTTGTGTTGAAAAGAAATAGGCCTCGTTTTTAATTTAATCGGATCCTCTGAGATTTATTTTTGTTATTGCTATACATTCTTAAAAATAGGGATATTTGGCCTGTGACCTGCTGCAAAGATTCAGGCCTAGACATATATTTATTTACTTATGATAATGCACTGAAAGCACATATTCCGCTCTTCAGCTTCTTATTGTAAAATCTTTTAGAAAACATGAAAAAGTACTGAGGCAATTGTCAAATTATTATCCATCGGCGTGCGCACGTCCAAAGACAAAAAAAACACATAATGGATGCATTTTTAACTTTCGTTTTCATACTTCACATAATGTTTATATTGTCATATTAGAAACTCAAGGCTTTATAAGAGATTATGACAAATCGATGACCTCGAGGCCTAGATCTGCACAACAGCCTGCACGCAGCACAACTTTGTTTTGGATTGAGTTGTGTGTTTACTGGCACATACCAGTGCTTACTTAATATCATACCACACATGCCAAAGATAGTCCCGTTGTCACTTCAGTTTTGATGTTTGAATTCTCACCAGTCTGACATGACACTGACGTGAATAAAGACAACCATGGCGGACTTAGTGTAATTATAAGAAGCAGTTTTATAAAACTCATCTTTAGTGTTTCAAAGTGTTTGAA
>JAUBNQ010000009.1:12314349-12337190 GCA_032353495.1 Ctenopoma kingsleyae
ATATCCTTCAATGAACGCTATGAGGTCGCTATGACTACTGTCAACAGAGGAGAGTGTGTTTACGGGTCCTGTCCTGACTGACGCGCCAAAATACCAGCAGAGCATTCTGGGATTTGTAGTATTAGTGGTACATGTGCTAATACTGGCGGGCCAGCTCTAGTAGTTATTTGGTATTGCCTCGCAGGCCAAATATAATTACACTGCGGCCAAATTTGGCCCGCTGGCCAGAGTTTGACACCTATGCCCTAAAGCATAACCTCATGTAAAACCAAAATTTGTTGGTGTCACACTTCAGTTTTTCTACATGTTAAACAAGTTAGACATAACATAATAATTAGTGAGCTTTCGAGTTTGGTTGGCGTATTTATGTTTTTTGACAGAACCAGTGCTAGGGTTAAGGTTAGGGCTAGCTGTTTATCCTTGTTGCCAGTATCGCTAATATGCTAAGCTAAGCTGACTGACTGCTGGCTGCATCAGAAAGCAAAAGTTGAAGTTGAAGTTGAAGTATGCCTTTAAAGATTAGTTGGGATAAAAAAAAAAAGCTTTTGCTCCTACATTCACAAACATGAATAATCATTTTCTCACATTACTTCAAGATAAATTGTGTACTATAAATATCTTAACATGAGGGAAACTTGACAGTGCAGATCTTCAAACCATTTACTCACATAAGGCAGCTACAGTGTGAAAGCTAACTTACACAAAACTGGTAATTATATTTTACTAACACTAAACTAACTCTTTAAAGTGGAAAATCATTCAAATCATACATAGTGCCAACTGGTCGATGAGTTGGCTACTTTTTAGGTGTCATCAAAGTGAACCAGTTGGTGAAACCTCCAACATGTGTGAGAGTGTTTTCTTTTGGGGGAGGAGTGAAGGTCTAGGGGACTGCAGGGAGCTAATTAGAAGCTATTCTCTAACTCAGGGCCAAATGGAGCAATTATTTGGCTGAGCGAGTAGATAATTCCCTCCCATTCATCTCCCACTGTCAGGGTTTCACTACTCACCAACCTGCGCTGAGGATTGGATGCCTCTTGACACCTAACCTCATTCTCTTAGTCCCTGCATCCCTCCCTTGTAGGTAACTCCCCATTGTCTCTTAGCAATGGCCAACATAGTGGATCACCTAGCTGATAATTTCTCCCATGGTTGTCACATACCATTACCTACCCCCAACAGGATTTATGACTACCACATTTCAGGTTCTGCTAATGAGTCTGTTGGTCACTGGTGGGAGACCTAGGTTAAAGGAATGATTAATGCAACAGCCTGATAGGACTCATGCTTGTAATAAAAAAGTTCAACATATGGACTTGCTGATTGAATTAGAATTAAACATGGGATTGGCAAAAGGACAGAAAGAGAACTTGATTACTTAGAAAAACAAAAGTTCAGCTGCAGTGCTATATTCTGCAAGTAAAGCACATTTTTGCTTTGTGCATAACTTAGCAGTGCCAACTAGCACAGGTGATACGTTTATATTCAAGTTCAGTATTTTGGAATGCTGTATGAGAGTCGTAGGCTAATGTGTTTTGCACAAAGGGATGTGCAAACCTCTGTCCAAAGTTTAACATTTCACTGCACATCCAAGGTTGGCAAGAAAGTTCATGCTGCTGACAGGAGTTGCCATTTATTACCGTGAGTATCTCACTTATACCTAATACAAAGAAAGAATCCTTTCAACACTTTCCTTTACTGAAAGGAAGTGTTGAGAAAACAGGGCTAAAAGACTTCACTCGTGCAGAACTGAAACATGTGAGTCACAGTGTTGTGAGCATATGTGGGTCCTTAAAGAAACAAAAATGAGAGTAGGGAAAATTTGTAAACATGGGTTAAACATAATTTTTTTGTATTTAGTTTATTCAATGATAACAGTAGTTAGCATGATGCTATCCTTATGTGTAATGGGTTTGAGCATTGTGAAGTCTGTTTAAATTCACTTTTGGTGAACTTGCTCTACATTTTAATCAAGTGACCTTTCACCTTTCATACATCATGCACCCACAGAAAAATTAGCCAATCAGGTAGCAGATAGCATAGCAATAAACAAGTACATTCTGAGACAGGGTAAACTGACATGTGTTCACAACCTCTAATATACAGCTCACAAACAGCTTCTCTGGAAAAAAATATTCATATAATAATATTTCAATAGAGAAGCAGGAGGAAAAATACAGAAACTGGAGAAAAAAAGTTTTTTGGATTAGTAAAAATCTACACTAAAACAGGCATACTCACACATACATGCTTATGTTACTAGCTATACTAGCTATTTAGCAATACAAGCTAAATTTGTTTTGTACATTGTATACTATTTGTGTTCGATAAAAATCGACAGGATATATTATAAAGTGACCAATGTCATAAAAATAAAGCAATATAAAAACTGTCTGTTGTGCATTGATGTTGTGAAGATTGATATGACTGACCATAGCTTTGTCTGACGTCATTATGAAAGTCATCTTTATGCTTTATGTGAGTGCATCTGCATCTGTAAGTGCTTATTTTTCGTACTTTACTTTGTCATTGTTGGATTTTCTACAAATATTCTGTATATTTATACAGCTCTGGAAAAAAATAAGAGACTGCTGCAAAATTATCAGGTTCTCTGATTTTGCTATTTAAAGGTTTATGTTTGAGTAAAACAGAAATCAATATTTGGTGCAATAATCCTGATTTACTTTCATGCAGTGGTCTCTTAATTTCTTCCAGAGCTGTATATTCTGTGTAAGGTCTTATACCTTACACTTTAAAGTGCTCTGAGATGACTTGTTGTGATTTGGCGCTATATAAATAAAGTTGACTTGAATTGAATTGAATTACTTAATGTTGGCTAATTTTAGATGTTTTTCCTTTCCTTTATACATTATATTATATTATATAATATATATATATATAGTATATATTCCTATATACCTAAATTACATTTACTCAGCTAATGTTTAATATATTGTTTAGTTTATTTTTTGCAAGGGTCAATAAATAAAATCATCACAAAGTTTGCAAAATAGCATGATATATTTTATACCAGCTTATCATCGTACAATCGATGTAGTATGTTTCAAGATTGTTTTCAAAATTTTCCTCACACACCTGTACAAGTGAGCCTCTTTCTCTCCAGTGGTGTCAGATTAAGAGATGCCATGTCTCTCACCTCCACCACCTGAGAGGGGTCACTGAGAAAGTGGGAGATTTAGGAATGTCTGGTGCTGATCTGGGCGCCACTAATGAAATATTCAATCAGTGAAGATGGAGAGCCCAGAAGACAGCACCAGGTCTCCCATGTCCGCCCACCTCCAGAAATACATACCCTATCACACTTCAGTAATCTGGGCTCTCAGATCTGTTACATGAGGAAACTTCTCACTCCACAGACAAAAGTCTGTGTGACAGAGCTACTTTTCAAATTCTCTGTCTTCCTCCATTGTTTTCTCCCTCATCTCTCTCTTTGCCTTGCAGTTGAGGTAAACAGACAAGGTGAAAGGAAAGGGGCCAAGGCATCCACATGACCTTGGAATTAGTTGAACTCAAGGGACAGAACTTGCTTGGTGGAACTGCATTGGCAGCTGCTGGATTTTTCCCTTGCGGGTGTATAAGATTAATGCCTGCATTGGGGGTTTGGGGATGGCAGTGGGGTGTGGGTGGTGGAGTTGTTTGGTCCATGTGCAGTTATTCAGTTGGAGCAGGAGTGGTTCAGGACGTGTCCACACACTGTGAGGGACTTTTACTTTACTGACTTTTTGAATAAACCTTTGATGTAGTCGATAACCTATCTTTAGCAAATTTCAAGTATCATTTAACACCGTACAATATGAACGGTAAGAAACGTCTGACCAGAAAATTAAGAACAAATTCTGACTCTTTATAGCTTGTCATCAAAAAGTGCTTAATAAAAATAGGTTTGACACAAAAACATTGCACCGGCCAAGATGTTGGAATGTCCACGTGATACTTGATGCCCCCAGTAACAAATCTTCAGTGGTCATTTTCCCAGAGCCCAGTGCCCCAGGAGGCACTTTTACTTTCAGTTCCACCACAGTAGCAGTTTCAATGGAGCTTCCAGACTTCAGCTTAGCTCAGCTGCTCAGGCAATCAGTGCTGGTAGTGGCTGTGGCTGGGAACGCACACACACATATGTTTGTTTGTACACTCAGGGTATTTGAATGTGTAGCATGATGCATTTATCATATTAGTGTGACATAAATCCCATGGCCTCAGGTCCAAAGTGTCACCAACATGGGTAAATAAATAGTGGAACTAAAGGCGTGGACTGACTGACGTGTCATCCACTGTTTGACTTCTGTATGTGTACTCAAACCACATTTTATCCAACTATATTTGATTAGGTGAACAAATGTAGAAAGATAAATGCTGAAACTGTTGGGTTTGTCGCATAAGATGTATATTTATCCTGGCTCTGTGAAGTACGTTATAACACTAATCTTGTGGAGTATTCATGTATAAACACTATTTGAGATTATGTAAAAACATTTTAGGATTATGTAAAGGAGCAATTAGTCAGGATACGCAGACACAGCTCAGAGTGGTTGTACTCAACAAGTCTTTTCATCTGGCATTAATTGAGACATTTCACTTAAGTTTCTCTCTTGTAAGTTTATCTATCTTTCTGACAGGTGTTGAAACACAGAAGCTACTACGCAGTCTAACAAAGCAGCCATGTCGGATGCTGTCCCATCACTGATTTACATGTTTTATATGACTATTTTTTCATTATTTGAATTCACACTGACCTAGCATGACGTAGTGTGGAATAAGGGTATTAATCAGGACTTAGGCCCAGTCTGTTCCTGGCCTCTCATCTTGGGAGTGCCCCCAGAGGTGCCCGAGCAGACCAAATCCTGGCTTCATTCCTCCATATGAACTCATTTCCTTGTGTTGGTTCTCGAGTTCATGGTAATGTAACCTGAGGAGAGCATGCACTGAAGGCCTCCAGGGGATGAAAGCATCCAAAAGCCTGAGAATTAACCCCACGGGTCAACTGCATTATCCACCTCTATTTATAGTTAAACTTTAATTTTTACCGGGTGAAAAAAAAAACAGGATTACAGGGGTCAGAGCAAGAGATTTGCAGTTAATTAAATCAATCGCAGAGACTGACAAAATCTGTGGCTTTTCCCTTTCAATATTCTATCTACTTAGTGACATCTTAATTAGATTACATGACAAAATTAAGGACAGTCAGGTTTTATAAGCCCAAGATCCATAATCAGATTAGACTTTTATTGGATTTATACTATTAATCTCCTGTTTTTAAAATTATTGTTATTATGTAAAACACATATTTAATAACATACCATCTACAGTAAATACAAACCTGTGTTTTGGTAATTTATTTTAATACATTTTTGTTGCCCATTCTTAAAAACATAGAAGAACAGCTTCTTTGATTCTCACCTGGTCTTCTAAAAAGAAGAGAAAACTCCATTTACACTGTAATGGGGCTTTTTCCCAGCATTTTTTTGGATCTATGTTTGCTTAACAAACAAATGTTTAGTATAGTGTAGGAGGAGCAACACATCATTAGGACTGACTGCATGATCCATGAATTTGCTTCATTTATAAAGAAATATACTTATGATGGCAGTTGTTCTAAAGAAGAACGTTGGCATTTGCCATCCTACAGTGTAGACTATAAACAGCAACTTTGGAGGAAATTTGCTGTTATTTTCAAGTCATCTCAAAATATTAATGTCTAAACTGCTCCACTAAATCTTTATGAACTCCCACTCAGCTCCCATCTGTAGGAAGTAGAGTAGTCTGTCCAGTTTCATTTACTCAAATCTCAGAATAGTCTCACTCCCAATGATATTATAATACAGTTAAGTTTAGTTGTACTGGTAAGTGAATTGGTGAATACTGTGAAGCCTTATATGGATAGATGTGCGCAAGAGCGAGCCAAATACAAGCTTGTATATGTCACAGAGAGAAAGAGCAATAGCACCAGCGGCACCATAAAAACATACATTTTAATCTGAGAAAAATCTACCAGCCAGGGGCACAACAGCAGAGTGACTATTACTACAATAACTACATGAAATGCAGCCGCATTATTTATGCGTGTGACAAGACACATAAGCTGCACTGGTTTAGAAGGTAGAAAAAACTAACCCCCTTCACACATCTCCCAATATCATCAATGTTTACTGAGTAGAAAATGAAGACTAGGTGACACCTTAAACGAGAAGGTAGATGATCATTTGTTTGAGCATGATAATGACCAAGTGGTAATTGTTTCAACAGTATGGGCTTCTTCTGCTACAAAAAACCCCGCCCATTTTTTTTACTGCAGTTTGCAGCTGCCCCTCAACCCCATAGTTATGCAAACCGCTGCCCATAGCACAAAGGGAGTCTGTTTGAGCTGTTCACCTACCCCCACCACCCACCTCTCCACTCTCACCCCAACCAGGCTCTGTCCCCCAGTGTGGTTGTTGTGCTCCATTTGCTGGATGATGGACTGAGCAGGACAAGGCAAAAGTTCACACACCTTTCCTGTTCTCAGAGCAGGGAGGCCAGCTTGACCCTGCTGAGCTGCTCAGGGGCCACCTTTCATGTCCCACTGCTGGCCCTACTCCATGCATTAAAATGTGTCCTTCATTTAAGGCCAGCCACACCTCTGTTGTCCTAATGCCATAACTGCACTCAAGCTGCCATTTCTATGCCAGGGATGTAGAGGGGTGGGATCATAGGGGAAAGTAAAGAGAGAGGACTTTCTTTGTATGAGGTCAATATTACTACTGTATGAGCACACACTCAGCACATTATGGTTTTAGCTAATGTACTGATTTGGCAAAGACAAAAATATCAGTCTTTCCTACATTTACGCGCTTGTTCTTTCCCTTTCATACCTGTACCACAACATCCTGTGAAAACGTTGGAGAATGCACTTTGCAGAGGCCACAATTTTCAGAAATAATTCTTTCCACAACAGTAACAATGATGTGTCAGGTAGAAAAGTGTGTGTTTGCATCTTTAATCACTACATATTCAGCATGTGTGGTTTAGAGTCTTGAAGAAAGTAAAACAAATGGCAGAGCCTTCATACTTCCTCTTTTCCCACAATTCAGCTGTCTCAGTGAACATGATCTGCCAGTGACTGAGCACAATTTGGCATCTCTGCTCTTCTACACCACCACCATCCCTCAGCATGCAAACACACACCCTCACTTACCCCTCTCATGAACACACTCCACTTCAGCCCAGAGGAATTCATTTTCTAATTTTCCTTGACTGAGAAAACAATACACATGCCTTAACAATGTTGACATCTCTAATGCCTTTAAAATCAGTAGTAATGGAGCTTTGATTGTTAGTAAGTGGATACCCGATTACAGACACACACAGGGAGCTCCCTCACTGTACTACAATCCTTCCGCCCTCCACAGAACAGATATATTAGAAGTGAAACAGGGGTAAAATATGAGGTATAGGTAATCAGTTTATGAATGTACAATGGATAGTTAAACCTTTAAAACTTAAACAAAAGGCTCACACTAAATTAAGTAGAGAGAGCTAAAATATGATGAAAAAAATAAAATATTATAAACTGTAATGCCAATTTCAGATGGTACAATATAAGTCCAATCAAAGCTTTCCAAAGAATTTATTTACTTCTTACATAGATCTCATGATGCCTGAAGGACCAAACAATGTTATAAACAATAATGTGTTAGTATTGGATTTCTAGATTCTTTGTTCAGTTGGTGGTTACACACTAACTATGGAATGACATATTTAAACTTTATATGTGATTTATTTCTATTCCAGTAAAGGTCACGTGAACTTTACACACATGACTGAGAACACATTTTGGGATGTGCACACACTAGGCTAACAAAGCTTTTGTTTAATTTAAATATAAGAATGTATAAAATTACTAGAAAGTCAGGTTAAAACAGTGCACTAAATTGTGTAGTTTACATAAAATTATGCCTGACAGAGCATTTTAGTTTTAGTGCTATGGTTTTGAGATGTTTTTAAAAAAAGCTGCCACGAGAGGACTTAAATAGGAGGCACAGATTCAGGAATCAGTTTCAGTTTTGTCCTTTTCTGCTACTTGTTCATGTTCATTACGCTTATCCACAGCGGGGCTGTACTCCAAGAAGAGATCAACAGCGTCATTCACAGTTTGTCGCTGGCTCGTTGTGGTGCTACCACAGAATGATGTGAGCAAAACACAAAACCCTAATTTCTAGACCAAAGTTATGAAAACTGATCGTAGCTGATTAATGTAGCAACAAGTCACATTTCAGTTTGATATAACTGTTTTCACAAATGTAGTTTGCACTCTCTTTAAAATTTAATATGCTGTTTTTTGAGTTGAATGACAGATTAAATTTATTGTATTCAACACCTGCAGTGGAGTTAATCTTTGTCTGTCTCAAAAGTCAAACTGATTTCAATTACTGCCCAATGTAAATAAAAATGCAAAGAGGAGGTTATAGCAAAATAAATGATTCTTATGATGCAAATTAGCTTTCAGATTAATATCATCTGGTTCTCTTGGCCTGCCCTTACTCAAATCTAACACCCAGTACAGTAAGGGAATTCTGGCACAAATGTCAGAAGTCAGAAAAGGTAAAAACTCAACTTAAGCAACCTTTGGTTGGTCGGGCACAAGCCAAAATGCACTGGTCTGAAATAAATACAGTTCTTTACATGTTTTTTCTGGATCTTTTAGCTCTTAGAACAACAAATACTGAACATTTATTATTCTAAAAAAAATGCAACATCACACTCTTCTTGTGGAACTGAAGCACAGAAAAGCAATGCTCAAAATCACAATGTCCCATTCAGTAAATTTATGCTATATGGTTTTCACCCTTCTTAGGTTACATTCTACAGACTTCTCATGACAAATCTTTGTCTGACAGGACTCATTAACCAGTTTGTCTCCCATGAACACCTCTGTCTGTTATAAAGGCTAATTGTTAGCCAAGTTAACGGCAGCAGTAACTTCCCTTCCTCAGCCAAGGGATTTATAGTCGTCCACATTTTTGAGATAATTCACACCAGTGCACCTGTTACATTCCATATAATGTAGAAATAGTGATGATAATATTTTATGATCAGTCATGACACTCTATGCCATTTCATGCAATATGTCAAATAAAAATATTTACATTAATTTAATAAACTAGTTTTTGTTTCTAAAACAAACGTAAATATCAGTTATCTATTAAATGTGCCAAAGAACAGTTCAACACACAGTTCAACAGCATATGTCAATCATGTTAAAAGATGTTTTGACTCATCATTTGGCCACAAAGTGTATCAGGCCATGATGTCATAAATCTGTGGGTCCCCATACCCTATCAAAATTGTGATTAAAGGCAAATACATTGACTTCACAGACATTATTACAGTACATTCAGTAACAAAAATAGGTGTATTATCTCATCAGTGATATTTTTCAAGAAGAAAAAAGATACCAATATCAGCCACTGTGAATACTGTTTGTATTAACCCCTCTTTACCTGCACCCTACTTGCTGTATCTCAATCATAGGTAGGTTGGCACAGGATAATCTTTATCACATTATGAATTTTCCAGTTTAGTCAACTGTACTCATTCTGCACTGTCATCCAGAAAAAGTAGTGAAAAATCATGCAATCAATGAATCAGCTGCCAATCTAGAAAAAATGGCAAAGGAGATCTGGCCATGATGGCCAGCCATCCAATGAGGCCTCCATGTTGATCCATCTCTGCACTGAATAGTCATGTCACTAGACTTTCGCCATTGTATCTGACTCCTGATAAATGATATCTCTCTCATGTCAATGATTTCCTGACCTCATCAAGTCTCCTGACACTTACATGCATGCGTTACCATAAAATTATCTGTTTCTGACAAGCCAGCCACTGAGTGACTTCTGCCTGACTCGGCAGCCAGGAGGCGGCAAGGAAGGCAGTCAAATCCTGGAGACCAACTAGTTCTAGTCCAGCTGCCCACACACACACACAAACGACCCCCTCAATCATTCCCATGGTTCTTATTCTGGGCAGCAAGCGTGGTGTCTACAGTTTCCCAGGCCCCTCCTAAAAAATGACACATTCTCAGACCAGATGCTTCAGACAGCCAGTAAAGAGCTGTGATTATTAACAGGGCTCTCTTTTTTGTCTGAGAAAGGGGGTAGGCTATTTTTAACTGACAATGACAGTTTGAATATCCTTCACCCCTTGAGCACACCAACTACTGTTGCCAGATATTGCAGGATTTCAGTTCAGACATAGGGAGTCGGGAGGGCAAGGCTTCAGAATAGCGAGACAGTACTGTGTCATTAACTGGCAATGCTACATTTATTTTTTCTCACTGCACATAACCCGCAGTAGAATGCATAAGAGTGCTATCGAAGAGTGATTTAAAGTGCTGTGAGGCACTGGAGCATTGTGAATCCTGTGTCTGCCTTCTTATTTCTTTGTTAGCTGGCAGTGATTGTCAGTGGCATTCTTTGTGACTATATTTCCCATACATTCCTACGTGTTTGGAGGGGTTTTTTTTGCAGTGTGGGATTTCAAGAGCGACATGCAGATGACAAGCTGGGATTGAGAGCAGAATGAGGGTTGTCAAAGCTCAGCTGTATTAGATCTGATGAAGAAAGACAAACGCTTACAGACAGAACAAAATAATGTCTCTTGCACAGAACAGACAGGAATCATTGTTTTGGGTGACTGCACTCACTTTGAACTGAGAAATGACTTGGAAACCAAAACAGTCATGTTTTTGTGATTCTGCACTGACTCTCTGATCTGCTTTTCTACTTACAGTTGCTTGTCGTCATAAAAATAATGATGCTGCACACACATGTTGCATGGAGAATATGTTTCTGTAAAAAACTATATCACATTTGCTTGCGGTTTTAATTTCATCCATGTATTTCAGATTTCACATGCTATTCAAACAAATTTGCTGCACATATTTACAATCCTTGTGCATTGTCTTCTTTCCGTACAGTAGGGGGAGTGATGGGGATTTAATGGTGAGGTCAGACAAAGCACCATTATAGTACATCAACTTAATTGAGACAAAAGCAGAAGCATGAAAGTGAAACTGTTTTTTTCAGACATCGCAAAGGTTATCGTGTACAGCTGACATCTACCACACAGATCCAAGAACCTACCGTATTTTCCAGATCCCAGCTTGCAGCACATCTGCTAAATACTGTTAGGTCAGCTTAGTGCACACATGAGCTTTCCCTCATAAATAAATACAGGTACATATTATGGAAATTGTTTTTGCACATACATGTAAACAATAAACCTGATAGGCTGTTTTATTAAAATGATGGCTCTTTGCCAAACATCAAATAAGAATTCCTTCTGTTCTTCAGGCCTCTACAGGTGCCACCACTGCAAATTACTAGAGAAAGGCTGTTAAGTTTGCCTAGAAAAAATTAATAAATAATGACAGGAATGATTGTACAGAGGTCAATGTGGATTTATGAATAATAAAATTTCCTGAGATTGTAGAGAGGATGGAAAATATATGTGGTCCATAAAGTGTGTGTTTTTGTCTTTGAGGATTCATTGCTCTGAAAGAAGGGTAAATTGAAAGAGCATGCAAAGTTCTCTCATTCTTTTTCATTCTTAGGCTTTCTCCTCTATTTCCTCCTTCCACTGCTCCTTCCCTCATCTCTCCATCTTAGGGAGGAAGGTCTCAGAGTTTCTCAGGAATGTTGATTTCTCCGTGCCTCTGTCCCTTGAGGGACGTTGGTAAGGGTCTTGACCCTTCCTTCTGTATCCCTGGAGCCTATCAGCTAACTAAGTTAGCATGAGATAACGCTTTGCTCCTGGCCCCTGTTGCAGCCCTTTTTGCTTCCCTCCCTGTTTGTTTCCTTCACCCTTGGCTAATATGAGACAGGAGCTTCATTAGAAGCAGGAGAACATCCATCATACTACTGCCTATTCTTGGCCTGTGGCAAAATTTGGTTTTCAACCCCTGTCCTCATCACTCACATTCTGTGCCCAGACACTGATGAAATCTCCTTTGCTAATCGGTTATTGGGCAGCAGTGCCAGCCAGACATTTGTTGGTATATTCCACAATGTTGGCTTAAGTTTCTTTTTTTCGTACTCTGATGGTTTCCACTGCAAGGGTCTACAATTAGCATAATGTAAGATATGTAATTATATTGTATGTGACCACACACCCAAACACATTGAAAATATACTTATATATATACTAAGAAATTATACAGTTGTATAATACCATAGAATATGCATTACAGTTGATGTCCTTGGAGTCCAGCTGACCTCCCGTGTGCTTCCACCAGTGGAAACTTCTGCTGTTCAGCTCTACAGTGCAAGCAGGTACCGTGGGGAGCATTTTATATGTCATCACAGTTGTACAAGTTGGTCACTTCCAGTGTTCACGTGGCATGTCCATAGGCATGTGCATGTGGAATTGCATCTCTATAACAGCAATAAATAGCTCAAAAAGGTGATAACATATAAGTCTATGAAAATATTATTTGAAACTTATTATGATCTCTATTGTGTATGTAGTGGCTACAAGATTTTGATAATATACTAGTATTTTCTGAATGTGCATCAAATATTAACTTTACACTGTGAATCATACCTAATATAGTCCCTTGCCGTAATAATCCATAACTCAACTGGCAGTTTCTTTGCCAGAATTTTTTAACATGGACCCATTATTCGTGGAGGAGGAACCTCTGCCTGGAAGACTGGATTCAACAATTGGAAGTTGCTGCCTTTGAAAACATAGAAGTCAACAATTCTGTTTTTACTGGATGTATGTTGAATGTAGAGGACTGTATTAGGGTAAGCTGCCCTTCCCTTCTAGAAGATCTGATAAGTAAATTTCTATGTTAAAGGGGCCACAATTAAAATATAACAGGTTTTAGGACATTTTGTAAGTCCCATACTCTTACATGTGCTCATGTATATATATCATGTGCAGAACCAGGCTCAGGGTGGGCGGCCATCTGCCTCAATCGGATGGGGTAAGTGGAGAGACAACAAGAGAGCAAAAGAACAACATTAACAACAACAAGCAGCAGACAAACAAAACACTGGGCAGGTAGAATATGCATTACAGTTGAGGCCAGTAACTAGAAACTGGAATCGTAGAACTCCGAGATGGGACGAGACTACTACTAAAGAGAAAACGCACATGCAATGATGGCATATGAGCAGATACGTGAGAAGCTCAGTATATCAAGGGAGGTCCCCCAGCAGACTTAGTCTACAGCAGCATAACTAAGAGATGGTTCAGAGTCACCTCTAACTATTAATCAAAAAAGAATGTTTTAAGCATTGTCTTAAAAGTAAAGAGGGTGCCTGTCTCAGTCAGTGTACATGAAAATCCTGCTAATTAGCGATCCTTTTTTGAAATTGAAACATTTTATCATCACACTCAAATTAGAACGCTTAAAGAGAAAACAGACAGATCAGTGGACTCAAAAGCTGAATGGTTGACCCATCCTGTGACCTTTCCACGTCATGCAGACAATATTTATCGGGACCATGAGTTGAAGATGACTATGATCTGCCTCCCGTGTGTTGTGTATTTTCTCAAGCCTTTCTTATTTCCCTGTAAGGTCAGCAACCCGACAATTTTCTCCCACACACTGGAGAGTATTCCCTGACTCTAATACTGATCTATCTCTTGTTCTCCTAACCCGCTGCATTGCCTGGGGTGCTGCTTGAACTTAGGGACACACTTCATTCCTCAGTGGGAGAACTTGGAACCAAAAGGAAATGGGCTTTTTCCCAAGGTTGGGACTGACGATACTAAAGAAAACATTAGGTTAGGCTTAAAATGGGAAATATGGAGTTTACAGGAGCTAAAAGAACTGGTCAATTGCTCTTTAATATGTGTGTCACTGCAGAGAACATGTTAAACTATGTTTAGTACAGATAAATAGCTTTGAGGGCACAGTTGCTTAACTAGAGAGGTTACATTTGAATGTGGAGCTTAAAAAAAGAGGCATCTATGAACTTGTAACCCCAAATCTGGAGGTAGTTAATATGTGCCATCAGTTCTCAGTGTACCTTGTTGTGCCACACTAAACATGAAACCACAAAATACTGGCTATTATTTATTATTTATGATTTCTATCCTGGAACTGAAAAACAAAGGAAATAGTCAAGTCTATACCTTGTTTAAAATGAACCACACAATTTCCCTCCCTGTTACTTGGGCCATTTATTGGTCGTCTCTTAAATGAACTAGTGGCCTGCAGACGGATATTACTCATAACTCTAGCCTCTGCCAAGTCCTGGTCTGAGGTCCATTAAGGTGTTTAAAGTCAGCCATTCATATTTATGCTGGATCGCCTTTCTCTATTTTAAAGACTGTATTTCCCTGAAATGTTTTATGAAATATAGCTATAGTGATTGTCTGGGAGTATACACTATCATAACTTCATAATAGGCATCATTCAACAGCTTAAATATTGTACAGTCACATTACACCTTCATATTTTTCCTGCAGGTATGAACAGTAATATTTTCCATTTGAACAGGTTGAATTGGTAATTTACACCAATTTTGGCTAACCTGTGACATTAAATCCAACAATTACTTTTTTTCAGTGAATAACTGCTAATAGGCAACTGTACAAAGATGGATGCTGGATGCTATGCTATGCTATGTGTCTATTGGTCAGTTAAGTCCATTTTTGTCCAACATTTGCCTTGCAAAATCGCAAAAACACAAATTATGTATATAGAAATTGATATAATTATATAGAAAAGCCAACAAATCCCCTTTGAGAAAGCACTGAGCAACAACGGAGAGGAATAACTCCCTAAGAAAACTCCAGTAAAACCAAACTCTGGGTGGGCAGCTATCTGCCTCAACGAGTTGAGAGAAAGAGGAGAGAGAAAAGAAGAGCAACAAGCAGCAACAGCAGCAGCATTTAAGAGGTGGAATTTATAAAGTTACATAGTGCTCTCTCTAATCATACCTCCTAATTTTATGCATGAAGCAGTAGCACATATGTTGATTTCAAAAGAAACCATGTGCAACTTAAGACCGAGAGGCTGCAAGTTTTTCACTGAACCAGATAATTTCACTCAGTGATATTTCTTCTCTGATGGAGGGTGTTCTAATCAGTAAAATTAGCTGTTGTCAGTATACTAAAAACCTACATGTGGTTCGAACTCAAGGACCTCTTTAGTTTCTTTGGTACACTGACCAGCATACATTCTGAAACAGAAACAATGCCTGAATAATGACATGTTTAGAGTCATAGCTTCTCTTGACAGTTAAACTCCTTTTTGCTGCTTGGAATTACTAAACTGTGACAAAGTGCAGTGAAAGTTCAATAAAAGACTGAGTGAAACTGGCTTTTCTGTGTGCTTGTGCATAAAGGCCCCTTGGGGGTGCTTTAGCCTGGAAGACTCTGTATATTAGAGGCCAGGGAGTCGTCCACATGGCTTGAGTTACACCACGCCCCTGTGACCTTGGAAACACAGAAATGCAAAAGTGACAATGTGGATGTTTGCCTGCTAAAGATAATGGACTGTTGATTGAGATCAGTGACTTTCCAAAACACAAAAGTGATGTAAACTGGTACTGAATGGATTCCAGGCTAAAATGTCTAGAAGCGCTGAACAATAGGCAGCCTGAGCTGCTGAGCTGACTCAAAATGTGTAGAGACAGTTTTCAAAACACCAGTGTCAATCACAGCACACAAACATGTTACACACACTCAATGCTTGAAAGCTCACAAACAGGAAGACAGGCATGCACATACACGCACATTAACAAATAACCACAGAGAAGTGGGACCTGCACCAATAATGCTGTAATCCTACTGCATATGAAGTTTAAATGTTTAATAAATCAGAACTAATGCTTAAAATAAATGGAGCCTATACAGATGCAGGGGTACACATAGACGCACACACACACCTAAAAGGTATGCATAATCTTTTGGCTTAAAGACTAGAGACATTTGCTTTGCATTACTTTTTATTGACACTCAAATATAGGTCTGTGAATGGGTAAAGGTTCTAAATTGCAGATGCATCTAGCTTAAGTAGACTGATAGTACAAGAGCAAATTGATCTCTGTGTATACCTGTGTAAAGCGTGACTGTGAAGAATGGACGCTCACTTACTGATTTAATTACTAAGCCAGGTGTTTTGCAGCCAAGTACTGCATCATGCAACACAGTACGACACAATGAACAATGGATTAGGCTGGTACAGATTGTTATAGGTTACAGCCCCTGGTTATAAGAAAACATACATAAAACTGACACAGCATGATCCATCTATCCTCATCAGACCTCATCTCATTTTAGATAGAATACAAATAGCAGGCTTCAAACAAATGAAGTAGAAAGGAACTGACATTGATTACACTAATATATAGCTGGAATACAACCAGTCTTGTTGCTGATGGGAGCTTAAGAGATGGAGGTGGAGCAAGGCGGGTATAGTGATGCTTTTGGACTCTGATGAAAACAAGATGAATATCTGGCATGTTTATGCTTAAATTGTGAGAAGATTGGATACAAATTGAGAAATGAAGATGAGGTGAATAGCCTGGGACTAATACTCACCTCCATTAGTGGAAACTGCAGATGCCTACAGTACAGACAAACGCATGCCCTGAGGCACAGAAACTCCCTATTTTCTTACGTCCCCCTCAATAAGACTCATCTCAATCCATTGTAGTATCCATGATCCTCTGCATGTCCACAAAGCTTCATCTCTGCTAGACTGGTGGAACTTTGCCACTCCATTTTTACCAGCCAAATGTGTGCCCATAAACTCTCCGTTAATGTATTTTTGTCACATATTTTAGAAAGTCGTAAGAGTATTTATAGACTGTCTGTAGTGAGGGGGGGAGAGGGAACACTAATTTGAGTTGCGCTGCTGTTACCCACTGTCCTGGGAGAATAAAAACATCTTGTTTTCATTAGTGAGGGTCAGGGGTGGAAGGAGGGCAGAGGAAGAAGGAGGAGGAAACAGTCAAGGAAGGTAGCAGTTTAATGTGTATGTTTGTCTGAATGTTTCTGTGTGTGTACACGTGTACAGTAAATATGTGGTGAATGTAATTGTCCACAAAACTACTACCATTACCCTGTGGAGAGATGCTTCAGAGTGTTTGTGGACAAGGACAGAATAAAGAGCTGATGACATCCAGATGACAAACATCCCACTTTACACAAAGCTATCTGTCGCCAAATAACTGCGGTTGGCTAAAATGGCATAGCTAAGCACCCATTTTTTACTGTGATAGCTTTCTTTTTATTGCAAAGCGCTATGTTCAGAGACCACTATGGTGATATGACACATAATGCACATGGCCAAAGCACAGGGGAGAAATGTATTTGTGTATTATGTATGCACATATAGCTGCTTTGCATTAATTGACTACCTTCTTGCTATCATTTATGACCTTTTGACCATTCTACGGGCACTGTTTCTGCAGAGCAGGCTTTCCCAAAATGTGTGCAAATATATGTACACATGCATATTTTTAAGCAAGACTAACACACATGAGCTGCGTATTTGGAATTTTAATGCTTATACTTTTACTTTCAGGTGACTAGAAACTTGTTCCCAATATTCTGGATTCAGTCATAGAGAGACTTAGAGATTCAGTCTTGCATTTTATTTGCCAGGTTTTGGTGTTACACGGAACCACCTTCATGGGTGGGAAATTGGCAAGTGAATTAGTGTAAGTGTACAGCTGGACATACTGGACTGGTGGAAACCTTTGCATGCATTATGCTTGGTAAAGCTTGCTGTCAGTGGAAAAGGAACAGCAGGTGACTCAGGTATCAGTGGCAGCGTAGACAGTATTCATTGCATTTCTTTGCACATAAATAACCAAGTTACAGTTGACTTTTTACATTTACCTGATTTCCTAATGATATACGAAAATACCCAGTTGACATCTTCATATGAGAGGCTAGAGACGCACTATCCTACCTCATATGCATATCTCATAGCTTGAGAAGGGTGAGTTCTTTGCCAAGTACACACATACATATAAAACTGTTACAGATATACTTTTTACATTTGTGTGACTAAAGGCTCAAATAAACACAAAACCTAAGAAATGTGGTGTGCAGGGTTAGTTCATGTACAGTACATGGGTAGATGATATAATGCAGACTTTTGCCTTACTTACCAGCCATACTCATGCGTAAAATTTAAATGGCCTCAAGGTCATCTTGTATATCCAAAATAACTGAAATGAAAACGAGCCTAACATTAAAACTGACATAGCCTCTGTTAATATTTATAATGTTCTCACTGCCCAGTGATGAGGTGCCTGTATGATGAAGCAAGTTAAACTTTTTCTAGCTGGGGTTATCTGGCTTCACTGAACCTAACGTTGGATAACTGGTATCACGACGCAGGTTATCAATCAGCTACATGAAGCTTGGGTTTTGCTATTTGGCTACAAGCGCATAAAAGTGAAATATGCAGTTGTTAATTAGAGATGACATTGCCATACCCATGAATGAAATACTTTTTATGAAATGGTGATACCCTGAGGGAAATAACATGAATAAAAATGTATATTATGTTGGGTGAACTGTATGACTACAATAAAATAAGAAGCTGTAAAAAAGACAGACATAATTGTCAAATATAATGATGAAAGAGCATAGTCTAAGTATGAAAGCATGGATGCTGGAATTCTGTCTGCAATAAATAATATTTGTGCAGTTAAAACATTGATCTTCTTCATGCCGTTATTTGATAATAAACTCTCCCTTAGTAGATTTTCTAAAACTCGACTTACCTACTAAGTACTTTGTGCTGCAGTATCAACACTGCCACCAGGAGCGGATCTACAGGGGGGCAAGGTGGGTGCCTCCAGCTGCGCCCCCAACTTTTATGTCCTATATTTTATGTACTTGTAAAAATTAATTACTTGTTTGTCCTAAAGCCTCTTATAGCCTTGAAATTAAATATGAATTCACAAAAAATATATAATTGTAAATATAATCTTAGGTCTATCTTAGAAGAGATAATGACACAGTAAATAGTTTTAAAGTGTATTTATGGATATGTTGTTGACTCCATTTACATATAGGGGATTTTCACATACTTCACTGAGGAGGTCCAGTATTGCCACCCTGCCTAGACCACTCCTTTGCCTCCCCCCATGTAAAATTCTCTACATCTGCCACTGACTGCCACTGATTGTCACTGATGGAAAAAAGCCATATTTACACACACACACACACACACACACACACACACACACACACACACACACACACACACACACACCTGAAACCTCCTGCTGTTATCAACAACATGGGAGATTACACTGTTTCCTCTTTTTCCTATGGACCTGTCTTTATCACTTCACATATGTTTATAAATGCTTGTATCTATTCATACAACAGGAGCTGTGAGAAACAAAAATCCTGCTTTCTTCCTGAAAATGTTTTTCCTCTGTCCTTATCACAGTTGGCTCATCCCCTGTCACAACAAAAACATCTGTCCACGAAAACATCTATCCATGTCCACCACAAGTATCATCATAAAACTGTATTGTATAGTGTTCAGATTTCTGTTTGAGAGTGAATTCCTTTAATAATCTGCAGGACATCAGTTCATGTATGTTTGTGTTTCAGATTAACAATCTCTCCCAAACCACTGCATAACCTTTAAGAAAAAATTAAATGTTTAAATGGCAGATAATGACATTAAAATATAAAGACATATGGCATTCCCATAAATGTGAAAGTCATTTTTCTTTCAGTGAACATTTAGCAGCTGAAAATGATAGTGACAAAATATCACTGATTGCTGAATGCTTGATTTAAAAGCTTACATGTACAGTAGCTCCAAAGGCAGCACAACTGGTGTCTCCATCCTCTGAAGGCTCTTTGAACACAGCAGCAAACACGTGTAGTGGAAGTGTCGGAAACAGGTGCTTTGTGGCTCAGGCAGCTCTCCCTCTTTGATATCCTTTATAAGAAACAGACGGTAAGTGCTGGGCGTGTTCATAAACACAGCAAGCACAAGCCTGCGGAGACCACTGCCTATCAGTTACCATGTGCTATTATGAAGAATAAGGTATTTGAGTGGAGTATTAAGCAATCAAAAAAGTACATTATTAAAATTGTAAATGTTCAGCAAGTTTTATAAATATGTCTGTCATCTACTAGAATCAAACAAAAAATTAAATAGTCACATGAATGAATAACAATAATTTTGCTGATTTTTTTCCTTTCCACAGCTTCATGAGATTCAATATACAATAGTCATTTGGGCTCCTGTTTTATTTAACGTTGACACTTCTTATTAAATGCGGCAATAAGTGAAATATTTGATCTGTCACCTGTTCAAGTGCATCTGTGTTGTCTGACATGCTGCATGCCCTTTTGATCGCTAAGGTACTGCTGTTTTTCTTTTTCTTTTCATTTAATTCATACATTTAATTCCACACTGTGGATGAAACAGTTGTGTGTTTTACTTCATTGAGGGACAGCCACATTACACACATAAAAGGCAAGAGACAACCATAGACCCAGTTGGACCAAATCTGCCTTTGATAAATCAAAATCATAAAATCTGTGATATGGGAAGCTTTTAATCTTTAGTCCTCAGAACCAATTACTGCCAGTTATTCTCAACATTTATTCAAACATGTTAGATATTTGCGGTTGACAACAGCAACCGACATCACAACCCATGGTGACATACAGTAACTTACCAGTACATAAACTGCTTTACTAGAAGTTAGGATACCTTTATTTATTATTATTTAGTTTATTTATCTCCGACTGCCTATGTAGACCATACAGTCCATGTTGTCCAAACCTGAACCAGTCTTAGAAACAGTCTTAGGGTAGCTTGTCTAATTTTTGTAGTCAGGGACACACTGAGCTTATTATGAACATGATTGTGCTGATTGTACCCCTGCCTTAACAGGGACACACAAAAGAGTTTTAGTCTGTGACATTAACCTATCTGGCACCAATTACAAATGCCTTCTTTAAAAAGCTTAACATACTTAACACTCCCCTCTTCCCATGAGCAATGATACACTATATGAATCTCCTCTCAGGGGATTCGTCATCTAGAGAATATCTTCAAGGCTGGAGAAGCAGATGTCAGAACTGCTGACACACTCTACCTCCACTCAAATGAAGCTGGCACAAAAAATACAGTTTTTCGGATGATGTGTTAATTTGCTCTGACAAAGCATCTTGCCCCTGAATTAAGATGTCATTTTTTACCACCAAAATGACACCTGTTTATAGTAGGAGGTCTGGAATGACTTACGTGTCTGTTATTCTTCTTTGTGAGGAGCGAAAGTGAAGGGAACTTAGTTGATATATGTGGCCTTGTATTTCATCATTATTACAGTATGTTTGAAATGATCTCACAAGGGAGTGCTACGAAATTTTACTATAGAAATGAATTCATTTAAACAGTTAGATTGGGATTACATTAAATGTGCAGATGCCTCAGTTCCCACACTACCCCTGAGTTCCTTTCATGACTTCTGCCATTATAAAACTTTATATCAACCCTTTACTTAAATTTAACACGTGAGAAAATCCTCACATGACTGTATTTACCATGCTTCATTTATCAGAACTTGGCCTGGTTGACTGTAACACAACAGTACAGTACACACACACAGTAGCACATAAAACTGCTGCCACCAACGTCAATGAATGATCAGAATCAGCTTCCTGTGTAGCCGAGTGCTTTGGCTCTGTTGCTGTCAGACTAAACTGTGGGGAGTTGAAGCATGCAGTCCAGATGTGAGCCAAGGTGTGCACCCTCTCAGGCTAATCAGATTGATTAGGGGCAATAATCTGGCGGGCTGGCACTGGACTCTGTACTTCATGAGGCTGTGCAGTGAGAACTCACAAGATGGCTGGATGTTACAAAGTCCAGAGCAGTTAAGGCCTCCAGCACACTGACATGTGAATGGTTAGGTATAGTGGGGTTCTGACTATGGTATTATATGTCTGTTTTAAATCAAAACCGCAGACTAAAAAAAGGCCCATTTCCAGACTAGTCCTAAGCATATTTTTATCCTGTTTTTAGATGAAATATTGAAATAATTCTTGCCTTTTCAACTTGACTTCCTTCCATCGGATGAAACTGCCCAAAACTTCAAATCAAAGCAGTCAGCATATAAGAGCGAAGCGGAGCTTATAAACAGGCGCAGCAACAGGAGGTCTTATTCAGCTCCGGCCTGAATTTCAGACTTTGAATCAAACCCATTGAAATGATCTGAGAGGGATGTAGGAACCGAGATAGGGTTGCTGACAAGCTTACTCAATGATCAGAAAAGGAAATGCTGCTCTCAATGACCTTACTGTTACCCTTAACAACGCCACATAAGTCTCCTCTTTCTGATACTGCTCTGGGTCTAAAACATCCAGTCCCATCCCAGGAACTAGCCTTCCTCTCATTTCCTGTCTGCGCAACAGCCGTCGCCTGTTTAAATTACACCCAGTGCCTGCCCAGTTCCTCTGCACATAGCTACCCTCTCTAGTGTCTTTCTTCCCTCTCTCCTTCTCTCTCTTGCTCTCTCCATCCCTATTGTCTCCAGCTGCCCACAAGCCAAGTTTTTTTTGGTAGGACCACAAGACACTAACAAGGTAGATTGCTGATTGATGCAAGCACCAGAAACAACCCTGTCTCCTGGAAATTTTGTTCGTATGTAACTAAACTGCAACCATGATTACATTTTGTAGCAAACATATTCGTTATGTTGTGATGCTACCTTTTTTGAATCAATGAAGCACTAAATTTATTATTGGAGTTGGGGTGGACAGACAAAGTCCAAGTCTGGGGTCTCATGTCAGGTTGGGTTTAGGTAAGACAAAGATTCTGTTTTGGT
>JAUBNQ010000009.1:12337290-12351046 GCA_032353495.1 Ctenopoma kingsleyae
TGGGGTGGACAGACAAAGTCCAAGTCTGGGGTCTCATGTCAGGTTGGGTTTAGGTAAGACAAAGATTCTGTTTTGGTTTGTAATTTTAATACACGTGTTGTGTTTGAAGTGATGTTGCTGAATTTTATTTTATTGACATAGATCAGCCTTTTCCTGAACTCGACCCAAAGCTGTAAATGTCTGAATGTAAAAGAAAGTGGGATGTGTGTAGATATTTTGTTGGCCAAAAATATTTTGCCTGTGCACATTTAATTAATATGTTTAATTCATATGTTTAGAAACAAAGTGCAACTTATCATTTATGTTAATTGTGAACATATAATTTTTTATAGCTGCATATTTACTGTAGATATGAGCAACCATATTTATGAAAATGTTCTTATCTTAATGATTATGCTTAGAAGAAAATACTTGATCAATTTAAAAGGTGATGAACAAAATGAATATTTTAAGGTTGCAGAGCAGAAGAGATACTTTCTTCCTTTTCCTTTCCCTGGCTGACTTACATCCTGTAGGCCTAAAGGAATGTTTGTTCATGAGTCCTTAACATGCAGCTGAAGTCAGGGTTAATTTATACATCCATAATAGAAATCCACTCCTCTGTCTGACCTGGTCCTGGTCTTCCCCAGAGATGCATATTAAAATGTCATTACTGAAAGTTTTTTGTGCAGCCATTGTCATCATCTGTCAGTGAGTGGACTATCAGCAGAAGCAACACTACATCAACAAGGAGGACTGTATGAAAATTAATCAGCAATAGCAATAAAAGGGTCAATTTTGGAAAGTGTGAGGAGATACTGGTGAAAACCCAACACACTCATTTGCTCTGTGTTTTAACCACAGTGTGTCTTAGCACAGGTGTTATCACACTGTGCTTCATTATACACATGCTGCAGCTTCTATGAGATGGACATTGTTACTTTAACAAGAAACGATGTGGCTTTTAATGAAAGCATGAGAGTTCCTCAAGTCCAGACTATATGGCTAATTCCCAGCAAGGCAGTTAAAAGTAAATTTATTGTACCCGTTTACATTTCAGTGCATGTTCCAGAGAAATCAGGGAATTATAAACCATGGGTCTATTTTTCTCTGCTCTGAGTATGCATAAATGTGGAGAAAAATGCAGCCAGTGTTTTACATCTCCCCCATTGCTCTGACTGCACTCTGTGGACGCTGAGGGGAGGGTGTTCTGCATCACTGCATTTCTCTACACATCTAGCATATGCAGTAATCCCTAACACATATCAGACACATTCTGCTTCAAAACAATCATTTCAGATTCAACACCACAGACCCACCTCCTGTTGCCTACCTAACCCATGTAAAATTATTATAATTTGTAGAACAAACACTGCAAAGTTTATGTCTGAAAATCATGCTATTTTGCTTAACGTGTATATTCAATGTGGATTTATGTGTGTGTATAAATGCCTCCACAAATGGTTGTATGTGTATACAGGCTCAAGAAATACATGGGTGGACATAACGTTTCGAATATGTAGGAATCTTATTCCAGTCAGTCTACACAAAGAATCAGCAATTAGTCAGGCAGCACATAGGTGGTTCTCCCCACACAACATTTGTCAGAGACCCACCCTGGTCAAATCAAGTTTGTTGGTCAAACCACCCACTAGCTGTGGCTCAGTCATCAGTCATGGACAAGATAACTGGTTTCCAACAAAATCAATTCTGTACATTTTACTCACTGAATGGCAGCAAGGGGTAACACTGTGAACTTGAATATGAACTTGAAAACCCGGAAATTGTGTTGCATGATGTCAAAACATTTCACATGGGTTGGCCCTGTTTACAAACTTGGTCAGTCTGTATTTATTTTTTATCTTTTTGTTTGTCAGTTCAGCCTTTTCTAAACAATCCACCCCCATGTAGTAATTTAAAAAAGATACATATTGGAAGGCTGTTTCTTATGGAAAGAGGGCCTAAAACATAATTTTCTTGAGGGGGCATATAAGGACTCTGAGTAAAAGTCAAGTCCTCTGTTCTTATTTTATAAGACTACAGTATAGTATAATTAATAAGCCTAATAAGATTAAAAATATTTCACCTTACCTATCTGTAACACAATATTCTCAAAGATGCAAGAGTCACAATTCATTATTAGTACAACATGAAGTGAAATGTACTCTGCACTGGACTGTGCAAAAGTATGATAAAAAGAGAATTAAAACTAAGATTAAAACATACAGAAAAAGTTATATAAACATATAGATAAGATAGATATAAGATATCCAATGGAAGAGAATCAGGAGATGTAAACAATATACTCTATGTAAGTAAAGTGTAGAGTGTAAAGTGCAGTGTGCTACACTGTTGAATAGTGATGTGTGATATGTAATAAGTAATATGTATGTACTGTTTGTAGCAGCTGGGTAACAGTCAATATGTATACACAGATTTTAACAAGAGTGGTTCTGTACATATGCTACTAATGTACATGTGCTACTAATTTCCTTTGCCAGAGAAATAGTGGAAATGTAATTGCTGTGTGAATCATGTTCATTAGCAATATTTTTTTGCAGTCAAGGAAACTTTTGCAGTCAAGGAAATATTTGCAGTGGGGGCTTGGGGTTGTATTGTATTGTTTGTTGACACAATTTTAGTCACAGAGATCTAGGTTGGTTTGATTAGGCTACTAACTACATGGTCAGTGGTGGTTCTGATTTAATATTGAAAAAAAAATCTACACCACAATTCGTGCTTCAAGTTAGTATTTTGCATATTCATTCACTATAAATATTTTGTGTTTCCAGTGAGTATTTTGCAGGTATGACAAATAGCAGCATTACAAGTTTCAAACAGGACTGTTTCTGACTGAAGCAGAGAAGCTAAAAGGTTTGTCTCCCAGCTCAGTCTGCACACTTTAGGACAGGAGATACATGTACTGTGACCCAGTATTTTGATATTTATAAGTTTAAAAAGTTATGAGGATAATTTCTGTAGAATGGCTTAATGAGTACAAATATACTGTTCCAGTATACAGTTGACTCAAACTGTGCATAGAGAGGAATAGCTCATCTTAGCACAATGATGAGTTAATTGTTTTACATTGGCAGTAAACCTTAATGCTAAAAGTGCAAAATGAATAAAACTGGCATTGACATTAATGCCCTATTATAAACTGAGTCAAGCATACGAAGACACTGTGCTGGTCAGCAGGTGTGTTCATGTGTAACAAGACACTATAATCAAAACTCCTAAGATGGTGGACCCAGTAACCACCAGCCAGTTTAGAATAACTCAGAGTATAATATTCTATATCACTGTGGTCAGATGACAGTCATATGAGAATTGCTCTGTATATTGTTTTCTCTACAAATAGGACAAGAATTCATTTACCAAACCCTAGCGCATGATTATACTGTTGTTCAGCTGTGTTTCTACAGTGTACATGTACAAAGACTTATACTGAAGCAATGCAAGTCTTTCTTTTTTACCACAGAGGAGACAGTCTGACATGGTGGCCAATAAAATCATAAGTACAACAACCCCTGATGGTTTTTATGGTTGCATTTGACATCAATCACCAATGTCCAGGGTCAGGGGTGCAATTTTGTCCACGGGATTCCTCTGATCACTCCCTCACACTGACACAGCAAAACAGGCCTCTACATCAATACTTCACTAGGAGAGCACTTACTGGACATGAGACCGTTATTGCCAGAAATAAAAAAGAATAAAAAAAAATCTTCAAGCAGTAATGTTGCTGGAGGTCTCTTTAACAACACTCCTCAGTCTATGAGCATCAAAAGGGCAAAACCTGCGAGTGGGCTTTTTTTTCCTGAAGAAAGAGAGAAAATTGTGTTGACTTTGGAGTCTCTCTTGTTTCTCTTCATCACAGGAGTGAGGGGTCCAGTGATTTTTATATGGCATGTGGCTGACATTTTGATTTTAGCTGTGTACTTTCGACTTTGATGTCAACCCCTGCAATTTTCCTTCCCAAAAAGAAGGCTGTGACACATCAGGGTGGTATGTGCAATGTTTACTGTATTTCTCTCATACCTTAGACTCTGTCCTGAAACACTACTTAAGGGTATGAGATTAGAATGAATAATCAATCACTGAAGCTCCTAAATCCACATGCTTTCACACTAGGAAACACAGACATTGTATTGTGGTCACACCCTGTCTTCCACTCCCTTTCTTGACCATCAAGCTCTGTGGTGCAACAACTTTATACATTTTCTCTGTGGCTTAAAACACATTAAATTAGTTTAACCTACAGTAAATCTCTGGATTCATGTCTGATAATGTACATGGGAAATTCCCAACATGCACTGTGAGAATACTGCAACAAAATAGTTGTGTCTTTATCACCAAAACAGGAAAGAAGCATAAAGTCTGAAACTTGAAATTGCAAGTCACTTTGTACACTGTCATACAGTAAAAATTTTTCTTGTATGGTATCATAAAACCAACTACAGTTGCTCTTATATAGAAGATTCATAATTCAGATTTCCCATGTTATGATCTGGTGCCAAAATTCTGAAGCCAAGCCTTTCCATGTGTTTTTGTTCTTTTTTTCTCGCCCGTGCAAAAGACCATTTGGAAACAATTTTTCTTTGTTAATATGAGTATTATTTTAATTGTAGTAATTATAGGTTAAACTGTTCGACCACTTGCAAGGTGCTCACTAGCTTTTGACAAGACTGCAACTTGACTCTTTCCCCACCTTTACTACTTCTTTCTTCCTAAAAACACATTGAACATCAGAATTGTACAATGTTTAGTATTGTGCTATTTTAAATGCTAGATGATTGATAATTTGTAATGATCTCATAAGAACTGTGTGTCTTCAGCAATTGTGATCATTTCTAAAATAAAATTGATGTACCCACATATAGGATTGTTTTGCAGGGAAATAGCTCAACTTCAACATCACCTGCATTGTGACAAATCACCATATGATGGGCACTTGAAAAGAAAGTTTTGGGGGTTTAATTGTTTGCTAGCTAATAGTACGGAGCCCGGGAGGGATTTAAGTAATGCATGCACACAGGTTAGTTAATTTGTACTTTCAATTTAGTAATCTGTGTGCACAGTTTAGTAATCTGTGTCCTTAAGTTAGTAATCTGTGTGCACAATTTAGTTTTTTTTCCCCCCATGGCACCTCTCAGGCTTTGTACAACAGAGATATAGTTGTCCAGTTTAGAGTCTGCTAAAATATAACCTTCAGCAGACCTTAGAGGTGGGTGGTACAGCATATTTCATTCACATGAAGATTTGTTAAAACTCAATTATGTAAAAGAGTTACTTAGTTTTCATGAAATTACTTGGAAAAAATGATCTTTTGCATAAAAATAGTCTCATTTTTGTTTGTCCTTGCTACCAGAAAGCCATATTAAATGAAAATTCTTTATTTGCTCGAACAAGCCCAGGAGGCTCATAAAGCCCTTAAAGTGGGATTTTCAAGAGAACAGTTTATGTAAACTGTATTAAGGTTTTGTGAGAAAGTGTAAGTGGTAATTGTCCACATTCCAACAGTTTCAATACATAAACTATGGGACTGTCAGCCATGAACAGCCCAGCTGCTAGCAATTTGTGTAGCAGATAATAATCAGGCTACATGCAAAGCAGCGTTCCTCTGTCAGGCATTAAGGCTGTGGCCCATGCTGTAAGGGATTTGAGACATTTAAAGGAATGGTTGGTTTAGTTTAAATAACCTTGGACAAGAGGAAAAACCGGACCTCCTCTAGCCACATTAGCAGTCTTACTCCAAGAACAATCCAGATGATTATCGAGATGAACCAAAGTGTGGGCACACTCATACTGTGGCCTACACAAAGAACAGATGTGGCATTCAAGCAAGCTCTCATATTACATACAATATTATTAGTCTTCTAATGTGTAGTCAATTGGTAGAGGACAGCAGTGAACATTAATCATGTATTCTAGTTTTAGAAACCTAATCTGAAACCAATAATGGGCTTCTTTATAGAATGTATAATTCATTGTGGTGGACTATTTTATATTTATCAGCAGCAAGAGATTTATCGCAAGAGACATATGTATAAAATCCAAATGTAAACAGAGTAAAAATACAAACACATCTAATGACAATTTCTCAAAAGTAGCTATGGCAAAAATCTTCGCAGCGATTGCATCTACTGTGATTTATGTCCTTGCTTGCAGTCTCACAGATTCCTCTATAGCACACAGTCATCTCCTGAACAGCTGGGTGAGATATTTGATTGGCTGTCAAGCAGGACTTGTAGAGTGCATTGTATGTCTTTTCATTGGTTGTCTATTCTGATATGAATGATCTAGTTTCATTTGGGTCACATGGCTCCGTCAGTAATGCCCTCACTCCAACCAAGTTTCTCTAATGTTTCAAGGAAACTATAATATTACTACAGAAAGAGACACCCCTCATATGAAACCAGTGGAGTGACTACATGTGGAGTAGTAACACACAATACAAAAACGAATAAACCAGAAATACTGATTAAACAGCTTATATCTTAATATTTTGCACATGAATAGGTCTACGTAAAAGTTTTATGAATCCATCATTCAGCATGTCTGTGTAAACTGATGAGTGGTTGTCAAGTAGCAGCCACACCACCTGATACATAGGAAAGTGTATTAGGTCAATATAGAGCTGCCACTGATCTGGATATTTCTCTCCGTTCCAGTGCTGCCCCAACAGGTGCTGCTTCAGTTGGGGAGATTAGGTGATCAGTGTCCTCAGATTCCTTCTAACTTGGAATGTTCCACATGCAAAGAAGCAGAGGCCTCGCCTGACTTCCTGAGGGGAGGTTAAGGTAAAGTGGGCAGCTGGATGAAGGGTGAGGGTTGACTTGGTTAGGAGGAATGAGCGCCACCGCTTGAAATTAGTAATTTGATCTTAGCATGACTATTTATTTTTATTCTATCCTCATCCTCTTGTTATAGTTTCTCAGTTTGATATTAAATTGATGGTTTTGACAGTGGATTTCACAAACTTCAAGGTAACAGCTCTTACATGAATATTTTGTAGAATTTCTGCATGTTTTGTATTGTTATAGTATCCACTGAGCTGTTTTAATGCACAAAATGAGAACAGAAATTGTATCTGTAGTGAATGAATTGGTGATATTTCATTTTATGCCATCCCTGTAATAATGATAAGCAGATTAGGTTGGAAATTTAAATGCAGAATAAAGACATATTCTGGTATTTACATGCATTAGAGTCTGGCTGTCAGAGGGATTGAGCATGGAGACAGTGATGATACAGTGAGGGTACTGGAGGGCTGTGTATAGATGAGATTGCAGGCTGTGTAAATGGAGGTCACACATGTTTTGTCCCCCAGGGAGTCGTGGTGGACGAGACGAGAGTGGTGCCTGCGTTTGAGATGCAGCTCCTGGGCGCCACACAGATGAGCTCATGAAATGCTATGCTGTCCGTCTAGCCAGAGAGGGTGAGAGGAGAGGGCATCTCTGCCATCAATCACCCAGGATGGAGCTGGAACCCACTGCTCCTGGATCAGCCTGGCAGGCAGGAAGAACATGGGGCCAAGGCCACATTAAAGGCATTGTGTGCCCCCCCTCAGCATGAAAGGGTGGAGATGGAGTCAAAGGAGAGGGGCTGAGGGGATAACAACCAGGAGGTGTGGTGCCACGTAACTAGAGAGGTGTAGCTGAGCGTGGAGACAAAGTGAGGAGTGGAGACAGGGACAGGGGAGGAAAACATCTGAGGGACAGCCGGCTATGAAACTTGAAGACTGGAAAGAGACAGACATTGTCAGAACTTAGCTTACAACTCAAAGCGTAGTTCATGAACTCATCACCTTGGTCACATGTTGTGCAGCTTGGAGAAGAATGCTTTCTATTTCTTAAATGTGTCCCTGCTTGCTCAGAGCCAGGAGTCACTCAGGAGTAATTTCAGGACCCCGTTATGCCTCTAGTATCCTGGGCAGGAGCGTGATCCACTCCTACATTTTGGCAGCAGTTCCAGAGTCTGGATGAAATGGTCTGTACACAGGCTCACTCTCAGGGTATCTGGTGTTGACAGACAGACAACAGACACACCAGGTACTAGTCAGAATCTATCAAAAGGCAGTTCTGGAAAATTATTAGAAAACAGAATCCGTACAATGTGAAGAATGGATGCTTATATTACTTTGAGCCTAAACATTCACTATAGAGGTCTTACCAATAAAATTTGGTTTACAAAGACACAATATTATTTGTGATGCTTCTGAAAACTATACAAAAAAAAAAAAAAGCTAAACAACAGGTTGCACTTAACTGAGCTATGTCAGCTGAAAGCAAATATTTTAAGTTTATCTAAGTTAATAGTTGGATAACATAACATACAACACAATAAACAACATAACTCAGTTACAGTAAGTGCAACCTGTTTAATATAATTTAATTAATGTTTAATTTTTTGAGTGAACAATGGAATTACCTGAAATACAGAAAAGTCTGCTTTACAGTATATACAACGTATATATAACCAAATACAGCCAGGGAATGAAAAAACACTTTTTTACCATTAAGACATTCTCCACACCTTAGCTTAGATGTTAGAGTTTTATGAAAAAGACAGCTCTCTTTGTAAAAGAAAATTCATATTTCTCAACAGCCTTGGGTCAAATCAGTATGCAATGTTTCATTACGCATACTTTTATCTACTAGCTGACATGAACATGTAAGACAACTCTCTTTTTTAAAGAGAGAACTTGTGACATACTTTATGTTACATTTCTAATGACTATCACCAAACATGGAGGAGAGAACAGTAAATGATAATAGCCAGCTATGGCCATGTGGGCTCTGCACTGTGAGCATGTTCCTGGAAGGTTTGCGCTAGGGAAAGGGTAGGAGACTTGGTCAAATATCCCTCATGAGCATACAGCAAATAATCAGATTTGATTTCTCTCTAAGCACCAAGGCTATACACAGAAGAGAAATTATGAACAACTGACATTTATATTTAACAGTGACAACCACTGCCAATGCACCTTACAGTTAATGGTACTGTACTACAAAACAAAAACCCATGTAATTTAAAAGAATAAAAAAGCCACTGAATTATACTGGATGAAGTATAATTAAAGACTGCATCTGTCAGCTGGCTGGGGTTGCTCCAGGAAGCAACAGATAACAATCGCAGTACCATTAATAATTCTGGGAAATAGAGTTTACAGTGCTAAACCTGCCCCCAAAGAATTTGTCTGTCCTCTGCTTAAATAATTGAGCTAGTGAGAGTCTGAAATAAACATGAAGAACCATGTTTTCTTCTTCTCTCTCAGCACCACATACAAACATGTGAAACTATGTGTAGGTATGAAAAAGAGAAGTAAAAAAAGAAACATTCCTGTCTGAGCAATTACTGTAAGCACTACATCATGTTTATTAACAGTACTAAATCACAGTCTGTGCTGCAGAGGGGTGCTCCAGTACTCCTGAGGAGCCTCCAGAATAATTTTGCCTGGGTGACCACACCATCACGCATTTGGTATATGTAATAGGAGGAGTGGGAGTTTCAAAGACAGAAATCTTTTCTGTATCCCCTCATATCACCTCTTATTCTTCTCCTTCTTTAGCTTAGTGAAAAACAGTGATTTTAGGAATTTCCTGCAAGAATGAAGTATATGGAATGGCATAAATAGTGACAGTCTTCTGTCAAAGCCAGTGGAGGAAACGAAGACCCCCACAAAAAGAAAAAGCCAGTGGGCTAAAATTATACCTCTTCTAAATCTTATAGCCTATACTGCGTTTTTCTCCATGTCTCTTCTCTTTCTGCTCCCCTGCGCCATACATCCAGGTCCCATGCTCTCTGTGTGGGCCAGGCAACCAGGGTAAATTCACACACCCCTCTAACCCCATGCTTCCCACTGTTCTATAATTCCACTGGACCCTGTGTCTGTAATTACCACTGAGAGCAAATGCACTGTCTCTGAGCTACAAATTGCTGATAAGCTACTTTTCTTAAAAACACAGTGCACTACTACCAGTCATTAGCAACATGATCTCATTCTGAATGACCACACTAGTGCCTGCACAAAAACAAACTAACAAGTGAGGGAGACTTCATAATTGCCTAGAGTAATGATTGTCAATGCAAAGTACATGCAAAGTGACATCAACCATTCCATGCTTTTAATGTGATCGTAGATTGTATTAGTTTACTGACATATAGATTTACTTTGATTAATTCTACAGGTTACTTTTACTGTACCAAACTGAACTAAAAACAATACAACCCACAAATACTCAAAAATCAGTAAAGACTATTGACTAGCAGCATTAAAGTGAAGAGCAAATTTAAAACATCAAAAAATAAAGCTTCAGAATCTCCATGAACAATGAAAGAACCTAGCTATTCCATTTTAAAGGCACATAGTATATGAAACTAGTAATGATACTAGTAGTGTAGTAGTAGTAATATTGCTGGATCACAGTGCTTACAAGATTTAAACACGAGAAGGAATTTAAGGTAGTTTGGGAACTTAAATAACAGAGCTTTATACAGGAAGATTTTTTGGTTGACTGTGAAACATAAATAACAAGTTTTCTGTTAACCCAAGACTTTGTATAAGAGTGATGTGTACATCATTTAAGATATGGCAGGACAGAGGCGCAGGTATATGTATAGATATGCATTTAAATTAGATGTGCAATTAAGAAGTGATAACTGACAAGCTTTAAAGGTATACTGAAATTGAGTCTGGGCTGAAGGAAAACCTGGAACATAATGTGCAATTATATCATTTGCATACAACTGACATACTGTATTAGGAATCACTTTACCTATGCATCAAAACATAGAACTCTGTGTCACCCCATTACTACAGGGAAAAGGGCATGACTCAGCACCACACATCACGAGTAGGAGATCTAGCCTCTAACTCATGATGCTGTTGCTGATGGATGACACTTACTATGTATGCCCAAATACACCTCATAACATTTAGACATTTGTCTAAAAACAAGCCTGACATCCATGGGTTGGTTTAACACCAAGTGCGAGAATGTCCTTTAGTGAAGGCTTGCATTTGAAGCTCCCATGTATTCAGGTGTACCTGTTCGTCCCCCTAGGAAAGGAGGCTGTTCTTGACAGTAATGTTTTTTCTTTATTATTTTAGCTTTGATTATTTGGACAGCATGCTCTTGGTTGTTTTGAATCTCTTTATATTAATTAATTAATAATATTATGGTATGCTTCACAGTGCTGTTTGAAGCACCAGAAAGCGCTGACAGTTCAAGTAGTTTGTTGCGTTCTAAATTTTGCAATACCCATGAAAATGGTAGAGCTTGAGTCTACAAATCACGTTACCAGGTCAAGTACTTGAAATAAATAATAACTAATTACTTTTAGACAGGTCTCTGAAGACAGCATCATTGCTACTTTGAGTGAAAAAAATGAGTAGTGCATCTGTGACAAACTGCTTTGGTCACATAAAGACGTCATCTAACCATGCAGCAGCATTTACATGGGATGGTTGGTGGGAGGTGAAAGGTGCAAGGGAGATGGGGCGAGGTGAGGGTCTGCTTGTAAGGCCTCCAGGCTGGGGAGGACTACTCTTCACCCGGGCAAAGGTTCACTCCGATCATCTGGGCCAATCTGTTCCAGACGTGGTAAATGACACATTATTGGATCCAGACCTGACAAGGGCTTTGTGTATATTACATTACCAGACACCAAGCTCACTTAAGCTTCATTACCTACATCCCTCCTCCCCACCAAGAAATAGAAAAAGGAGAGTGAGAGGTGAGGAGAAAGGGCAATGTAGCTCTTACCCCAAGCCATATACAGAGGTTGCTTTTTCTCCAGGTCAGGATGATTCTCTTCAGTCAACTCTGTCACATAACTCTTTTTCTCTCTCTCTCTTTTCCTTTTCTTTCTTCTCCCTGGGTTCTGCACTGGGAACCTGTTAAATATAACAACACAAGAACACCCAAGATGGTCCGGCCTACAGGGATTTTTGGGGAGATATTAGAAACACACCAGAGAGGTCACCCCATCCTGCTCTCTACCCACACTTTTGGAAGCAACCACACAGGCTGATATGACAGTTATGAAGTAGTATAGATGCAGAAGATGTTTTCAGACTTGTTGGAGATTGAACAATGCATTACTTGTAAGAAAATACAAGTAATTACTCAATAGATAGAGATATATGCAGGACTAATTAGTGGACAAGACAGTTACATCTCCCCTCAAATTGAAGACTGACTTACCAAACCAAATAAACCTTTAAGGATGTGAAGCTGCTGCAGCAGCAACACTCAGAATTACATCTTTCCTACTGCATGTTATGGTGGGAGATTTCTCTTGACTTGGATGCCTCAAGGGGTAATGTGTGCCATAAGCAGTTGGTGGATTTGACTAAATCTTCCTGTATTTAAACATATGCACAAATACCCATACTGCAAATTTCTGGCAGGGACCACTTGCTTAAGTTTCCATTTGTCACTTCTTAAACTATGGACAGGTGTTTGTCTGTCTGTAGAAGACAGCATCTGCAAGAGTGTGCATATCCATAAGTGCTTGTACATGACACTGCTCAGGTATACATTCCACAGTGCAGTCTGCAGGTTTCAGATTCCTAATATAACACATGGGCTGCAGTGATTTACAGCCTATACAATAGTTTTCTATGACACACAGACAACCACACCCTATTGACCTCCACCCATCGAGACCCTAATCACATAACAAATGGATATAATGGAAATATTTTCCGAACAACAAGAATATAAGTGACAATCACCATTAACTGTTTCTTGATTGCGTCACCTGCCAGGGCACAAGGGCAGGTGACGCTGCAACACAAGTCATACTAAGATCAGACTGATAAGTGCAATGTGCAAGCGTCAGTTAAGATATATGTGCCACAGGGATTACTGTTACAGTAACAGACCCACAGCTGTAGCTTCCTCAGTAGCCTTAGAGAGGTCGAGAAACCACATTATGTACGGTCAGCCATTTGTAACATGAAATAATAACAGCTGCACTATGTAGAACCTTAAAATGGATGATGTTTTTATTATTTTTTGCATACACCACTTTGGTCCACTTAGTTTTTTTTATATATCATAACTAGATATTGGGCAGAATATATACTGTAAAGAATAGCATGGTGTAAGGAGACATTCAATTATTGCTCACCCATATATAATAATGGAGCCATACATGGCATACATTGGCATGCCTTTCAGCACTGAAAAATACTTACATGTATATTTATCGACATTATGTTGATACTCAGTCATTCATCACTTTCTACGTGACATCACATTTCTGTTTTCTTCCTTCTCTCATTCATCGCTCTACTTTCTTGTTTGTTTAAACTCTGTTCATTACAACTCACTGGTTGTGTGGGTCACTTTGATGCCAAAAACTGTGAATACACAATAGTAAATTTGTATTTTTCTTAACACTGTTGAAGAAAGATATTTGACAGAATATTTTTTTCTCTTACTCCAGTTTAAAAAATCTGAGGCACTACAGTGCAGTACCTTTATTGCTTTTTTAATAGAATCTTCTTTAACAAAAGTAATAGATTTACATTGTACTTTTGGAACAATGTTGTGTACAGTAGTACAAAAAACATTATGCCAAATAATCTTAACATTACATTTACCTACAGTAAAATATGTGTATGCTTTTTTTAATCAGTGGCCATGTTTGAATGTAATGGTAAGCTAGCACTACAAGTAAAAATGTGTCTGTTATTGTGCCCTTCACACGTCTGTCCATGTCTGACATTACGTGTGTGTGTGTGTGTGTGTGTGTGTGTGTG
>JAUBNQ010000009.1:12351146-12367066 GCA_032353495.1 Ctenopoma kingsleyae
TGTCTGTTATTGTGCCCTTCACACGTCTGTCCATGTCTGACATTACGTGTGTGTGTGTGTGTGTGTGTGTGTGTGTGAGGTTAGACGGTCATGGAAGGCAGCTCAAGCTACACAGTTCCAGCTCATTAGCCGTGATTAATCGCCATGTGAGCTTTCCCATGGTCCCCTTTGCCTGGCTGGAGACAGAGCTCACCTTGGAGGGCACAGGGAGTCCAGGCTGCTCCACCACCACTGTTAACACTCTGCCACATGTAAGAATGACTTGTATACTTTAAACTTTACTTGTCTCAGACATTTTTGTATTTGCTTACATTTGTACCATTTCTGTGGAATTTTTAGGTTTTTTTTCTTTTGCTTTTAATGGATCATTGCCACAGAAATATCAGTGTTGTGCTGAAACAAACAAAATGTTTCACAACATGTGAGAGGTGAAATTAAACTGTTTTTTCAAGGTATGAAATTCAGTATGTTGTCTTGTGGAATGTTCGTTCTGGGAGATGTTAGAAACTGTGTGTATGTATGTAAATACAAATTGCACGTATTTTAAACTATCAAACTATATTGAGAAAATCAAAGTCAAGAAGGATATGAAGGTAAATCTGTATAGTTTATTTACAGCAACTTTCAGAAAGGAGAAAATTCCAATGGTTCTACGTGACATAAAGCTGTACTGAACAAGCCATACAGACAACAAGCAATATAGAATATAGATATAAACAGGTTTTAGAAGCAATACAATATAAATGATATTATACTATTATACTCTTTATACAAGTACACATTTTCAAAAAGTAACTAAAATTTCAAATGGGAGTGTGTATTTTAAGTATTGTTAGTTTCATCGCACCTATCTCACATAGAAACACATAATACCTAATAATATATGTATTAATTGTTTAATATATACACATAATAATAAACATGAATTCTCTGTTAATACATACTTGAACAATGATAAAAATAACAACATTTAACTCCAGCCAAGATTATAATAATTAACATCTATAATCTTAAAGTTATCAGTGAATACAATATTATATTTGGATGTGAAGGGAACTGACTTGAGGCATTGTGTTTCTGTATACCTAATCCCATTTAAACTCCACCGATAACAATCCCTCAAGAAGTTTATAACGAAAAAAATCCAGGTTTGTTCACACATAAATATACATCAATGTAGGTGTCCTCAATTAAGACATAATAAATTCAGTGAATTCTTTGTTTTTACACTTATTGAGGAAATATGCTCTCTAATCCAGTGATACAAGAACCATCTGTGTAAACTCACGCCACAGGATGGACACTCGCTGGCTGCAGTGTACAGTGACAAAGCTGTGATGAAGTTGCAGTGATTGACTTAAGAGTTTCATTAGGGGGTCTGCCTAATCTTCATCTTTTTATTTCAAGTTGCAATGGTTAAACAATATCATGTATTTAAAATATGTAATCATCATTCATGTACTGCTGTCAAAGAATGTAGGAGCAGACCATGTAATAAATGTAAATATAAGATAGCTATTTTAAAATATACTATCTTTGGGAAAATTGCGATAAAGATATCTTTTCTTTTAAAAGATAATTTAGGTATGCACTCACAAAGAGTAAGTCATCTACAAATAGAGATCTGCATTTAAGCTGAAAGCTGTTTTTGACCACACATGTCCAGAGTGAGCACATGCTGAACCTTGTTTCACTTTTGTTTAAATCCGCTGTTCCAAGATAATTCAGACACAAATATGCTTAAAGCTTCAGAGGTTTCTTAATTTCCTGTGTGGGCCACACACAACTACACAGATCTTTTGGCTATAAACTGCACATTGAAACTAATACACAGAATCTGCTGTCATTATTTTTACTGTAAAAATAGATTTCAGTTAGGGGCTTTGTCTCCCACTTTTGAAAAGTTATCAAAATATTAATGGATTAGTTTAATATGCGTCCCTCTGTGCCTAGTAAATTTCTGATGAATATAATTTTCTCACAAGCTTTGAAGAAAACTAAAGCCATAGTCTTTTTACATAGGTAAAACACAAGCAAGTGAATTTCAGTATTGTGTAAATTAGAAAAGTAATGTGTGGCATTTTATCCCCCTGTGCAACAACTAATTGTCATTTTTCAAAACAAAAAAAATCCTTAGTGTGCAACTTTGTCACTGATCATTAATATATTTCCTTATGTTTTACACAGTTCACTCTTTCTTGACACGTCTGGTTCTGTGACAATATCCACATCTTATGTTTTGAGCCAATTAGTAGGCAGCTTATCATTGCTCCATCCAGGTCATTCTGCTCAAACATATCTCTCTCATAGACCAGCTTGCCCAGTAAATGCAAAGAACGTGCTGAGAAGAGAAAATCAGAGCAGCAGGGGAGAGGCCAAGAGCCTCGAATTAAACGGGGCCACCTGATCCACACCAGCAGAATTGCAGCCAGTTAAACAGAGCATTCATTGTATGTGGCAGACACCACTGAGCTCTGCTCTTTGTCGCTCCCCTCCCACCTCCTAACACACTGTCCTTCACTATAGCAAGCTGTAAAGAGGAATTATAGAGCGTTCAATTCTTGTTGTTAGTGTTGTATTTCTACTTTTTAGGGTTTATGAAAAGTGAAATCAGCTTAGATTTTTTAATAGCTTTAATATACTGTACCTGAATAAAAATTGCAAGTAAGGAATGTGTAATTGTTCAGAACAGAGGTGTTAAAAAGTAAAAACTACAGAGTGGAGTAAAGACTTTCAATACTGCATCAGTTCCTTCAAGCAATCATGTGACTACATACACTAAATAAAGACATAATTACACAACTTTAGAAATACTAAGAAGCACACACACACACACACACACAAATACCCTGACACACAGTCATACACACTTACGAAGCGGAATGGGAGGCCGTCGGCAACAGCAACTACTGAATAATTCACATGTGGAAATGTATGATTGATGTGGGACATTTCATTTCCACACCTTTCAAAAGATCTCTTTTAGCTCCGGCACCAAACAGTCCAACTGGTCTTTGCAGTTCAAAGCCTGGCATGGATCTGGCTTTCCTAGCAGGCTGTTTGGGACAAGAGTGGCTTTATTCTGTGGCGGGGCTACCATTGCTAGTTGGGATTCCACACCTGTGTTTGCTCCTTACCCAATAATTGAGAGCTGCGTTCTATTTTGAGCTCAGAGCACAAAGTGCCTCACTCATGAGAAGCTTGGGGTGAAGAATTTTGGCTCCCAGTGTGATGTGGCGGGAAAACCTGAAGACCTGTGGATTAATCCAGCAGAGAGCAGATATACTATAGAACATATGAGCTTATAAAACAAACATGATTAAAATGGACTGATGCATTATTAGAATTTTTTTTTTCATTAACGTGACAGTGTTTTTGTAGTTGTGAAAGAAGTACTGAGATCTTTGATTTAAGCACCAATCATTCAACATAAGAATAGTTATAGTTATATAGTAATTAAATAGTTAATAGTTAATAGTAATTAAAAGTCATGCCCTAATGTACTGTACTTCAAAATACAATTATTACTATTAAAGTGCAATGCAAAGTGTCAAATGCACACTGACAATCTCTGAAAATTGTTTTTATTGAAATATCTGAATGTTAAAGGGGTAATACAACGATTTAACATTGCATTTCCAAAAACCTGGAGGACTTTCAAGAGACAGATTTGGAAAATAATTAAAGTGGAGGCCAGAGATCCAGACATCTAGTCTACTAGTTAAGACAAGTCTGGGTTCTGCATTTCCTATAGTATAATAACAGCATCTTTTCATAATAAATGTGTAGTTTGCAAGAGTTGACAAAGCTTCTCCAGAGTGGCAGTTACTTCATCAGTAGTAAAGTGACACGTACGTATATTTATCACATTTTAAAAGCTGATGTGTTTTGTGTGAAAAACACTGAGTATTTTTCCACAGCTGTAAAATAAATGTAGCAGCAACCAAACATATTCATGTCAAACTATAAAGCAGCATGAACGAGTATACTACAGGCACTGCAAGCTTTGACTTGAATATAGTTCCTGAGTGAATGTACTTAGTTACTTTCCACCACTGTTAATCTGTGCAACAAAACTGACATACATAGCACACAACACAACATTGAATATGAAAATTCATGTACAGGTTTAAGAAGCTGACAAAGGAAGAACAGACAGAATGAAAATTAACAAAAATAACAGTGTGAGTGTGAGCCAGCAAACCTTTACTGAGCTAAGTTAATTCTGCAGAGGGTCAGTCCAAGTGCAAAGAGAACTTGAAGTCAAAACAAACGCTCACTTTGGCTTCTAATGGGACAGCACACTCACTTCTTCCCATAATACCCCAGAACAGCCTATTTAATAGTCTAACAAACTAGGTGGCCATGAAACTCATCACATCATATGTGATGAATGTTATATTTTTTCACAATATGACAATGTAGATTTACAGTTGTGTTTTGTGTTTGATGCCAGCTCTGTGCACTCTGTTTATTATGGTATTAATAGGAAGGATCAAAACTATCAAATCATTCTTCAGTAGTCAAGCACCTCTGGCCTAGTTAAATTCAAATTGGACCCATTTTTATTTAAAATGTTAACGGGCTGGTCGAGCTGGCGGGGTAATTTATTACTAAGAGACAGGAATTTTGACAAATCATTCAGCTCAGCAAACAGCTGTGGCAAAGTTCAGCAATTAGGCTCCTATGTAAAGAAGGTCTACTCCTCTGCATTGAGTGTGCTGGATTTATGTGTGCTCTCGAGCTAGCAGGCAGGTTCAAAGCCCTGCGTAGGGGAACTGGAGGTTGACACATGGGGAATTTCACAAATGTGGTGGAACACACACATTTTGTAGTAAATCTGACCAGAGAATAGTGGTCTTTGGGGGGGCGGGGTGGTCAGTGAGGGGAGAGAGATGGTGTTGAGTGAAGGCAAAGCTAAATAATCAACCCAAGATGGGGGTCAGCTGTTCTCAAGTCATGTGTGATATTAAAGAGACGGCATAAAGAAGGAAACAACAGGGTGGCAGTGATTTTTCCAAATTTGTCTTGCAAAGTTTCTAAATAGCTTCTAAAGGTTTTGAAACTCCTTGAAAAATACAAACTCTCACTGCAGCTCACACGTTAAATTTTGACTTCCAGTCAGCCAAGCCTAAACCCTCTGTCAATATTTAGCTTTCTTTTAATGGGGTGATTTTATGCTACTGTCTGACCATGATGGCCAATGAGTAGCTGCTTGCTCAGTGTCATGTTGAGTGTACCTGAGAATATCTTTGGGTAAAACATTACAGTCTGGTCAGCCATAAAGCACAAAGTTATTGAGATTTAGGACTTTTTGGTTTCAAATTTTCTGCTTACTATGTACAAGAAAGAATTTTTTACTTTCCACATGAGCAATACCTTTTTTGTTAGGATAAGTGACTCTACATTTTAATATTTTATAAATATGTGGAAGAGTTTTTAAACAGTCATAATTTTTTATTAATTTATTTATTATAATTTCTGGGCTTTAACTTGAGTAAGAAATACATTTGACATAACAGCTGCTTATCATAAAAGTAAAATTATTTAAATATCCATTAATATCTTTGCAAACCTGTAAGAATTAATTTAAATGACCTCAACGTGATTACATCATCACCTACTCAAACTTCAACTCAGGAAAATGTACTCTGCCCTTATCATATTCACACACACACACGCACGCACGCACGCACGCACGCACGCACACACACACACACACACACACACACATATATATATATATATATATATATATACAATATATGTTTCTGTGTTTCTCCTTAGTTTCTTGTTTCAGTGAACCAGTGAACAAATGTTTAATTGCATCAAGGGCATATTTTAATAGATTGATATGACAGCTGGTATAGAAGAGGACACTGTGTTTACTTTAAGGGATCAATTTGTAATCACACCTAATACTGCTTATTCTGATCATTTAAAATATACTTAGAACAGCTCTGTCTCAGATTAAGTAGGTCAGCTAATTACATCATTATTTTTAATACCACAAACACAGAGAACAAGCATTTTAATCCGAAGCCAAAGACCTAATGACACAATATTTTATCATTTCTGATCAGATCTTTGTATGTCTCTACTTAGATTTTTTATCTACTTAACACCAAGCAATTATCTATTTTGTGGCATATGACCAAGGCCAATTTAGAAGTTTAAGGGACTTCATTTTCATCATGGACATACTGTATTAAAAAAAAACAAAAAAAAAACAGTTACAGCACCACCATTCAGTCTTGTTGTCAATGTTCCCTTGTGGCCACTTCAGGTTTTGCAATTGACAATCCTACTGTGGTCCAAACAGCACGTTTCCCATAAAAGAGACTTCTGTAAAACTGTTTACAGCACACCAAGAACTACAAATAAAGTTGTATTCGTCATTTTTAGTTCATATGGGTTTTATATTTGTACAACTTTTCCAAAGCCTATAAACTTTTACTTTCATGGTGTCATCCCATTGTAAAATCTAATGTAGAGGTGAGACCAGTTGAAGAGACCCTAATGTGCATGTGTAGTGTGCTGTGTAACACAGTAGCAATTCCAGTAAGTTTTTTTTTTTTTTTGGTTTATGTGCAGTTTGAGTACCTGGGTGCCAATCTTGAGTCTGAGATTAAATTTCTCCATAATACAGCCATGCATCTAAAATTTTGAATATGCATGCATCTGCACAGGGGTCCAAACAAACTCTAGTGGACTGTACACAGCAGACTGGATGCTTATGTTGTACAGTGTACGCTGACTTGGTCATGATGTTTGTATTGCATTGTTTGTTCTTGTTCCAGTTATTGTATGTATATGTATATGTTTGAATTCCTGATGTAGTTCAAGAAGCTCCTCTTCTTGCTGTCAAGAGGTCACCATCATATTTTTCAGTGTGCAAGTCTGCATCCCTATTATTCCTTTTGATCCACAATGAATCGCATTTCATGAGTTCTCAGGAAGTAGTTTACACTTTATGCATTCTTTCACACATAATAAGACAATCTGCTCCCTAGTGGCGGTTGTTAGGAGAGACACTGAAAATGATTAAAAAATGAACTTGCATTGCTGACACACCAATTCTTTGCAATAATACAGTGCTGTGAGGCATATTATGTCTTTAGGAGTAAAAATGTTGCATTAAACTTAATTACATTTGGTTAAAATGATTTGGTGCTGTATTTTTGTATAAAATATTGGCCACAAAGATAGGTAAAACACATGTTCACATTAGCTTCTGATTAGCCCTCCACCAAGTACAATTAAGACAAAATATTCATATACTGTATGCTGTATGAACATGCTACACTTGCAGATTACAAGTATTGTTGGAGATTTGATCTTTTCAGTTTGCATGCCCTCATCCAAGCACTTTGAGAGTAGGTTAAGTTGTGCCAGGAATTTCTGCTTAGGACTGCAGTTTTCTTCTGACACAATTCTCCCCTAAAGCACAGGAAGACAAAGTAGTAGTAGTAGTATGTAGTATGATTAGCAATTGAAATTAAGTCTGAAATGACAATGGCAACAGCTTAAATGTCATTGACAAAAACTCCTAGGGCACCAACTTAATACTAATACTACTATTAATACTACTACTACTTTAATTTGATGACTCAATTTAATGATTCTTATTGCCTTTTAGTTGTAGATGACAAGCATCAAATCCTTCACACATTAAATGTTTATTCCACCTAAGTACCCAGAGAGTGTTGGATATTCTATGGTAATCTTATCCTTGCTTCTAATGAACTCACCAATCTTAAATGTGAATGTAGAAACACCAGCTATTTGAAACAATTACAAACATTTACTGTATCTCTCTTATTGATTATTCATCTTCCAGTTGATGTAGAAGCTTTGTGGTTACAGTCTTTAAAAACAAGCATCTGTTTCATCTTTCTCTCAGTAGGGAGCACTTTAAGCTGCCTACATGGTGTGTTTGAGTTTGTGAGTGGGTGTGTATGCGTGTGGGAAACTGATGTAATTAAGAACACCTTATTTTTCTTTCTGTCACCTCTCCCTTCTATGTTTATTCTTCACCTTAAAAATCTACTTCAGACAGATGCAGCAGAGCAGTTTCATATCATCTAAACCCAGATCTCCTTCATCCTATTCATGGAGCTCTCTTTGATACGTTGTGGCTATCAGCAGCTTGTCTGGTACATAAACTGGGGCTTTGTGCCTACGGGGTGCAATGTGTGCTCTTTGCCTACAGTTGAAAATAAACACTGCAGGGTTGCAGTTTTGACGCTGATTTGCTAATGGGCCACTTGATTGTGCCTGTAATTGTGCTATTTTGGGGGGAAATTTGTGGGATTTTGACAAATAACACCCAATGCCACACAATTTAAATCTTCAGAGTGACAGATCATCTGATTTCAAATAGGATAGCATCCAGCTGACATGGAAAAAAGCTCATGGGAACTTTGATGAAAAAATGAGATATACATTGGCAAATTTCCTAATCATTTACATCTTTGAAATGTGCACTCAGTCACACATGCTCAGCCTGGTCAGTGCTATAATCCATGGCTTCAGAATACACAGGACATGAACAGAGGGGTCAAGGCTACATATACACATGTACTCATGTCTACAACAACTTCTCAGAAAATGAACAAATCATGGGAGTTGACGTCATTCATCATTTAGTTGTCAGGGATTGAAAATGAAATAGATGAGAAATTAAGTGCTGAGACTGGCCTGACCTTGTGAATGATTGTTGTCTAAATAGCTGGAACTGAAATTGGGCATTTTACACCCTGGCAGATGCCCAAGACACAATTTGTCACAGTTTAGATGGCAACATGGACTAAGCAGCATGCCACATCAAATACCAATTTCCTGGGAACACTCATGACCCACTTTGTGTAGAACTGGAAGGAAAAAATACAGTTTGTCAGAAAATCACATCAGATAAGCAGTGAATGTTCCAACCCTAGTTCTCAGTGATTAATCACTGTGGTCAACAGTGTCTGAATATTCATAACTCAGTTTACTCTTTGTATAAAAATACATTACAGCACAAAAACACATTAACAGTGAATAAAGGCTTTTGATTAAGTTTAAAAATATCCAATTTTATGCATTAAATACATCAATCTGCAGTATATGAAATATTACTTCTGAAAGTCTAAATTTGTCACATACAGTTAAACACTGACTGAAATATACAAACTGGATGTTCACTTGCAGTAAATCTAGCTCTGTACTTTTACAAACTACATAATCTGTGAGTCAGTATAAGTATATGTTGTTATTTTAAAGGTATTTACTTCTCATAGTTTGCATGCTACTTATTTGAAAGAACAGGCACAGGTCCCACTGAGCAGTCTTGCATACCGGCACAATAATAATAGCAGCAGTTCTAGCATCACTTACTGTATATAATGACACAATAAATGGTTCTGGCCTAGATGGAGATGTTTAAGATAAAGTTCAAGGGGTTAGGTAAAACTCTTCTTTCTTTAACTGCACTGTATGTTCCATGAAGTGAATACTACATTAGGTGGCCATGGTAATTTGGAAGCAGGAGGCAGCAAGGTACAATTTTACTGGAAAAAGGAAACTTGTCTGGCAAAGAAGAATAAAGAAAAGAAACGAATAAATTAACCTGTAGGGGAAATTCTCTTATTTGCATATGAACCAAGAGTAATATAGTTAGAGTTATACCTTTCGCAGTCTTTAAGCTACACTATACTACATGATATGTAAATCAATCTTCTAAACTTCTAGAAAATAACTTTATTTTTCAACAAATCCTACCAATTGAGGTTTGCAAGTGATGCTTGCTATTAAAATGTATTTTGATCAGTCCTGTTCTCTTTTAGTATGGTTCCAACAATCTGCATCACTTCAGAAACTGTATCACCACAGGTTTTTTGAGAATGCTACCATAAAGGATAATGTATGTTGTTAGTTTAGGGAACTAATCCAGAGGTGCACCTCTGCAGCATCTGCCTTAGACTGGTGGGCTTAAGACTCTGAGCAGAGATCACTTATAATGGAATCCAATCCCTAGCTGTCTGTTTGAGAAGTCTGGAACTAATCGATTAGAGGGGAGCATCTGTGAAAGAGATGTTCAGCGCACTGGTTTTGACTGCACTGGAGCCAGGAGGGCTACTGTCTGATGCCCCAGTTCTGGCATTACAGCACAGTATTACCACTTGATATACCAGACAAGCTGACTTTGATGCGAAATATGGTGAGATGTGAATTGGTGAAGCTGGCATATTTTTGTCCCAACTTCTAATTTTGTTATCTTTGCTGTCTTAGGAGTTATAATTTCTTCTCTTCGATCTTTAATCCTATGTCCATGTCCCTCTCCTTTTCGCTGTCTTACATATTTTATATCAGTTTCTGTGTTAAGTCCTTCCCCTATGAACTCAATCCCCAGTCTGGCCCTTTACTTGAGCCCCTCAGCTGCTGGTCTGCTCTCACACTAACCCCCTTGTTTATATCGGGACGCAATTAAGTCAAAGCCAAGTAGAGGAGTCCCAGAGAGAGCGGCAAGAGTGCAAGCTTGTGAGTCAGATTTCAACTTCTACAGTCACACACTCCTCCCTCCTCTATTTCACTCATTTTCTCTCCTTACCTCTTCTTTTTCAAAGTCAGTTCTTCTTGGATTTTTTTTTTCAACTGCAAATTGTTCACTGAAAGAGAAATACTTGTCCTGACATAGTCTGCTGTGCAGCTAAAAATGGCTAAAGCTAGACAGTACCTTATGCCTGTGAGATATAAGTTTCAAATAAAAACATTTATTTATTCTTGCATTACTTAGTGAACCCAAATATAAATTTTATTCTTTGTCTATTTATGTCAAAACTGTCTATTGTAGACCACAATTTCTTGTTTTTCTGTTTTTTTTCTTTCGTTTCTTTGTCATGGAAGTACTGGTTTGAGTGCTGAGTTCATGTTCTCCTCATGTGTGGTCTGTCAGCCCAAGGGACCTATCCCAGAATCCCAGACACACGTGTGCAGGCAGAAGCAGTAGTGCAATGCAGAGTAGATAAATAGTGCTCTTACTGGCCACTGCACACACTCTATATCTAAACAACACCGGGTTAACTACTTTGCAGGAGTATATAGAAAAAGCAAACACAAATAAAAGCATAAATCTGATCATATCTGATGATCTGAAAAAAAGGCACTGCCTCTATAAATTGAATCAGTGGTATTTACAGTACATAGGTGTCACATTGGAATTCGATATTTTTTTAAAACATAATTTCCTCCTTGCTGAATTTAGCGTCAAAGCATCTTTACTGTCCTGCTCAAGCATTCCAGCCCAGCAGTGTAAGTGTACCTCACTTTCGCAGGGGAGATGCAGGAGAAACTCCAGGGATGTGTGCAGCGTTGACAGACAGGGGGATAAACAGAGGGATTGTCCCTGACCTCCCAACACCAGTTTGGAGGAAGACGAATAGCCCCCCAGTGGGTCCTGAGCAGATAAAATACACCCTACCGTCTTCAACACCAGGTGTGACAGCCATCAGGGGTGGCCTATCAGCAGGAGGTACAGAGAAGGGGAGGTAAGGGTGAGGGGGCACATTAGGAACATATCAGCAATTACTCTCTAGGTTTATTTTTCTTTGTTCCTGATTTAACGCCTGAATACCAAGTTACATTCATCCTGGGTGTTGATTGTATCTTAAGGTCTAAATGAGAACACTTTGCAGAGTCATTTGTTGATTATCTGATAATAAAGTGAAACATGTTAATGCTATGTTATAGCAACCATTTAAAAGTTTGTCTGGACTGAGATTTTCTTCAGTGACTTCAGTAGCTCTGCCTTTTGGGGCTTTAGCGCTTATCTGGGAAGTTCAGTTCCATTTCAGTTCCACCTTTGCAGTTGGTGTACCCAAAATTGCAAATCAACTTATTTATGTAATGGAATTCACAGGATTAAGGGCATGTTTACCTTTTTTTCCAGTCCCATTAGGCACCAAACAGCTATATCATATCTGACACAAGAGAATGGCCTCAATCTGTTTAAGCCATGATCTCTGACTGCATGGGCCCCACATCTTCAGACTAGACTCTGCAAGCAAAGATATGAAGAAGGATGATAGTCATTTATACATCCTGGACTTTAAACAATACATGTGTTATGGGTGTTGACATCCTATAGACCAGACAAATGAATGGGCACTACTAGTTTTAGCATAGGACAAAAGTTTTGCAGGCACTGATGTGACCACAAAAAATTGCTGGAAAATAGCTCTACAGAGATGAAATTTTAGTCTGTAAAATGACATACTGTATTTTTTCTCATGGAACAGCATATGCTAATTCTGTCAAAACAGTCCTATGTGCATTCTGAAGTGTCAAACTGAGCTGCAAAAATAAAAGAAAGAGGCTGTGTGGAAGAGAAGCTCGTGTGAAAAAGGGAAGCACAGACCTCTAATTTCCTGTGTGAGCATTTTCTGTAGAACGGGAAGGCCAGACCACTCTGCGGCTATCAGGAATCAGCCCAATAGTCCCCTGAGCTACCCCTGCCCTTATGATACCCTCTCTCACCACCCCCCTTCCTCTCAGCCTAGGCCCCAGGGCCATTGTGGGTTAACCTCACTCAGCCGTGACCAGAAAACAGAGCGATATCTTACTCATCTAATCCCCATTCTCAGTCATCATGCAATAAAATATGCCTTGCAACCCTTGACCTCACGAGTTACAACAAACCCCCATCTTTTAGCAACACTGCTCTACCAACCCCCACCAAGGACCCTGTAAAGGAGTGGAAAAAGTCACATGCATGTGAAGCATAATTAACAGCCTCAGAAGCATTGTCATTGCCATTGGTAGAAAAAGTTTGGAGCTAAAGTGTCAAAGGTTAAGGCAGAAACTTTGCACTTGGTCTAATACAATTGTCTGTTCAGTAACAGTAAAATAATAACTAGACCAGTTACCAATATAGCATATAGTATATAGTTTTTTATTAGTCCAGCTTGGATCTTCTTTTTTTGGAGTTTCTTTTTTCCATCAACTTGATGTGGTATGTGGCTTTAAATACTACATCAGAGGCTCAAATCAGAGCTGTACCAAATTCAGAATGCTTTACAGTCACAGTTACTACTTAGTAGCAAAACACTGCACTTTCATTGCTGAATTTATCCCAAAACATCTGTCAGAAAAGCAACTTAGCTGCATACAAGATTTCTACAATGTTTATCTTACCAAAAGTAATCTAAACTTTTAATTTAGTTATTTAATCATGTTTTAGGTACAATCAGGGGAGGACATGCGCAAGCCCTGGAAGTCCCCCAGCTGTCAGTTATCCAACATTATGTATGCAGAAAATCAACTGGACTTTTATTTCTGCAACTTACACAGTCAAAAGAACCTCTGCACGTGGATCCCAAACCTCTTATAAATAAAATATTAAATATTTGTTATAATTTACTCTTTTCATGATACAGTCACATTCTCCAGCATTTGACTATTTAGACAGATGAAAATTAAAGTAGAAAAAAGTGTATTGCAAGTACATCTCCTGCAGTCCCACCTCTCTCCACCTACCTATCTGTTCAATTTGATGAATATCACAGAGGAGGAACGACTTTCTGACATTAAGGCATGATGAGCACAAATTCATGATATGACAGTTACAAGGGAGACTTGGACACATATGGAGACCTTTCTTGTTATGCCTGTGTGTGTGTGTTTGCAACTGGCAGTATGCCTTGCTAGGTGCATGCTCATTTTGGTTATGTTGTGTGTGCACATGTTGATATACAGTGTATGCATATGTGCACGTGTGTGTGCAGAGAAAGGGAGAGAGAGAGCCTGAAGCTGCTCAGAGGGGTTCAGGGCTCCCTTGCTCCAGCACATCTGGGCTTTATATCAGGCCTTTAATTAATCCTGAGTGAAGGCCAGGCAGTGACAGGCTGACTGGGCAGGCTCCAGTCCAAGACAGGGCCTGATTTATTACAACTGAGCTCCAACCAGCATTGATTTATTTCAGACTGAGGAGAGGGGAGAGTAAAGGGGTGTGTTTAAGGAAATTTGAGGGTGGACATAGAAACAGCACTGTTAGACTGGAAGGGGGACACTTAATGTTACGACAAGGTGAGTAACAAACTGTCAGGCAAGGAGTGAAGATATGTGGTGGTTTTGTAGTGCTTTGTTTTAAAGACAGGCTTTGCATATCACCAGAGGCTCTAGCTCTCGTGTTGGTAAGCTGTCAAATAGTCAAGGTAGCAAGAGAGAAAGAAGTGATAAATGTGATGGAGGGAGAGGGAGAGGGAGAGATTATGAAAGTTGAAGACCTCTCTCAATCAGGTGGGTTATGTTCCCTCCCAGGCATGTGCTGTCAGTCAGAGTCACTCCTCTCGCCTTATCTCCCCACATAGGGGGACTGTAAATCCTCCTTTGCTCATTTAACTTAATCATGACAGTCATCTGATCTCAGCAAAACACAGGAAAGCATATCCCTTTTCCCTTCGTCACCTCCCCCAAACCTTGTCGCTGGACAGAATGAAGACTATGTAAAAAGGATGTTCTTTTTATTATCTAACATGCATCAAGTAGCCACAAATGGTCTGCAGTGTTGTGGGATAGCTGAGAGAGAGAGAGCGAGAGAGAGAGAGAGAGAGGTTACATGACTGACTCAGTAATTCTTGTTGTATCCTCGTATGTTGTGGAAAAGATGCCAAGTGTCTCTGGGTTTTTATGAGTCTCTGTTGGCATGAGCCATCAACATGCTTCCTTCTGATAAGGACTTTATGACATCTTTTACTCCAATAGACAGCTGAGACAGTGAAGATCTCATTTAAAATGTATATGCAACAAAAAGAGTTCCAGAGAAAACTTTTGATTTCCCTTTATTGTATGCCAAGCACACACAATGTGGTTATTTACACATTTATATATATGTATCTCTAAATTCACCGGTTTTCTATGATTAATGGACCTTTTTAGCACTACAGTCTAGACATCAAGTCCCCAAATACCTTGGGGCAAGAGGACACATCAGTGATGTTACAGGGCTGCCACTCCCCACCCTCCTCTTGCTTACTGTAGCATTAGTGTTTGCTATTCTTATGTGACAAAATAGGTGAGAACTCATAATCTCATAACCAGTAATTGTTATTGACTGCTATTGTTACTGTCCTAACAATGTGAGTCAAGAAAGGACAATGTGTTCTTTCTCAAGAGGCTTTGTTCCTTTTGACATCTATGTCAGTCTATAGTAATGTGTGCACCGTTCTTTGTGGTTGTGTGCAGTGGAGGTGGCATCAAGGCTGGTGAGGACAACAGACTGAACAAGTTGATCAAGAAAGCGAAATCTGTAGTTGGATTGGAACTGGACACACTGTAGTCTGTGGCAAAGAGGAGGATGGATGACAAGATCAGTGCTATCCTGGAAAATCCATCTCACCTGCTTAATGATGAACTGTGGCAAATGAGAAGCTCAATCAGCCACAGACTGATTCCACCAAAAAGCAAGACAGAACACTTGATGCAGTCCTTTGTACTCACTGCCATAATACTGTATATGCATAGATACAAGGCTGTTGATTAAAAAATAGGACTTGTTTGCACCCTCTCTAGTCAATTCCAATGATGAGCAAGTACAAATACAAGTCTTTGAACTGAACAAAACTATTACAGACAGCAAAGTGATTTATAAATATAAAGAAAGTTAATCAGTGATGGCTTGACAACCCCAAGATTGGTGAAGTCATGTGAAAAGTAACCCAGAGTAACAAGTAACACTGACTTATATACATCCTGCACACATCCATTTGTACATACAGTACTGTGCAAAGGTTTTATGCCACTATTGTTGGTCACTAGATTAGTTTTTTAGCAGTGCTATGATGCCCATATATGTTTATTTCTTAGTTTTCTTAGTACATTAGAACAATTAGAAACACAAAAAGTGGTTTCTTGGCTGCTATCCTTTCTTGATCAGTTTTTCT
>JAUBNQ010000009.1:12367166-12396141 GCA_032353495.1 Ctenopoma kingsleyae
ACACAAAAATAAATATATATGATCATAATAGCACTCCTGAAACTAATGGTGGCCTAAGACTTTTGCACAGTACTGTACATCCTGGTAATTTATGTACAAAAGTCTTTGTATGATTTAAATCAGCAGTATACAGGCCGGTTGGAGAGTGAACTGAGGATTCATAAGAAAACAGGAAATGCCCTCATTGCAGAGACCAGACATCTTACTGCCAACGTCTTTCAGTTTCTGCAGCAGCGCTACAATAAAGTGATTGTGTTTGACTGGTTAAAGATATAGTTTTCAGTGTCATAATGTGAGGAGGTCATAAATGGAAGAAGAAACTACAACCCAGTGGTCACAGTTTTAATTGCTACATTATAAATTTGGTCTACAAGCCAGCAGGGTTCATGTAGTCCAGAATCTCCCTGCCAGCACTTCACAGTTGCCAGAGGGGAAACAGAGCAACAGAGTTTAAGCTCTTGCCAAGAGTGGAATGAGCCTGTGCTGTTTGTGAGGTCGAGGCTGGGGCTTTTGAGTACCGCAGACTCAAGACTCCCTCCTTCCCTTTCCTCACATAGGCCAGAGACGGCCACTTTCACTGTACCCATGGGAAATAGGGAATTCACCCTGCCACCCCCCAAGAACATATTTTTAAGCACAAACTATTTTCAAAGTCATCACTAATAGGAATGTGCTTTTATAAAAAGCAATGCTAAAATATAAGCGTTTTTTCTTTTTTTGTTTAATCTTCTGCTGAAATAACATAGTTTAGATTGTAGGGGCTTGTGACACTAAAGACAGGAAGTCTATGAATACTAGCAGCAAAGTGAGACTGCAAGATCCTTAGGAAGACCAATTTGAAAGACACCTAATAAAATGTATCATGACACTATCACCATGATAGAACAAACATGGTGAGACTTCTTAGACTTCCTTAATCATGAAACTGACCATTCACTAAACCCTTTCTTTAAACAGCAAGTTTAGTACCAAACAACCATAACTAAGCACAGGTCTGTCAAACTTTGGATTTCTCTGCATATTCAAATGTTGTGCATGAAGTAAGGGAGAAACTCCATACATGTAGAGTTTGGATGATGGTTGCTTTTCTACACTCTCCAGAACCAAAAATACAATAGAAAAAGTTTAAGCTTGTAAGCTACATAATATAAGATGCAAATGTTAGCATGCACAGCTGGATAATTTACTGGCCAGTTAGGTTCAGGTTAGAGCGAATTTAGGCTAATGTTACCTGCAATCCTAGCCAATGTTACCTGAAATAATTTCCCAAAGTCAGTTAGTCCTCATGCTTAAAAAAGATTTTATATTGAAGCATACATTTTAAAACATAATATATAACAGTGAAACAATAACAGAAACCGTTTACCGCATAACAAGTACTTTTGATATTTTAAGTATTATTTAACTGGTAATGTATGATACAGCAGGTAGCAAAATTTTTTTATGAATACTGAAACATGTTTTTATTGCACTGAAATGTGATTTTTTTTAGTTACTAGAGGTTAACTACATTAGGTTTAGCTAGCTAGCTAGCATGGCTAGACTAAAATCTGAAATGACTTTAGATAGTTAGAAAACATTAGGTAACCACACTTACCCTGTTTCCTGTCAGATTTGTCTGTCCCCTCTGTATTTTTGTTATAGGTTAATTGCAATGATGGGGAAGTTTATTTCTTGTCATTGTTATTGATAAGAGGGTGTTGCAGTTACTGCTGTTCATGTGTCAGTGTCTGTATGTTTGAGTCTCAGATATGTTTATGAAGAGAGACAGTGATACTTTGGTTCTGAGAAGAATCAGGAGGGGTGATGCAGACTGAATGTGCAAAGATACATAGTTTGGCAGTGGTTTTAATTCATCACATGATGCACAATAACAGGAATGTTAATGTTAATGTATATATTAATGCATCAGCATCAAAGCTTTCTTCCTGAAATTTACTGAAATTTATTCATGTTTTTCAGTATGGATGAAGATGTTACACCTGTAACACCTGGTGCTATATTAAGTAAGGCTAATAAGGGTTGTTATAAACATTAATTGATATATAAATTAATGCCTTACTTAACATAAATACCAGTAAATGATTAGTAGATGCATTAGTTAACCTTACTTACCCTTATCTCTTATTATGTCAATGAAATGTACATTTAAGACCATTATGAAAGATACTTATTTTACACAAAAACATGAATAGTCAGACCAAAATGTAGTTCTTAATTAACTCAGAGTTTAGCATTAGCTTAGCATTTGCTTACAGAAGGTCAACTGCATATGAACTGTCAATCTTTTTGTTTCACTAGAGTGCAAAATAATTAAAATATTAATTTACATGTCATTATCTTTATTATTAATTATATTATTGTCATCACCAATATCTTCATCGTGTGCATGTACATTATCATTGTCTAATCCTTACCATCATTACAATTATTCTCACTGTCAACACTATTGTCATTAGCCGACTCAAACAGGCTACAGAAATACTTGGTCTGTTCCCCTCGTAATTATCACGATCATATTTCTGTTTAGGTCATTTTTACATGCTTGAGGAATCGTGTAAATCACATTTTAAAAGCATATACACCTCATTATACCACTGAAACTCTAATTCAACAAAGTGCACTGGAGAATATTCAGACCTCATTTATGGTGTAAACATGTCTTTACTTATCCAGATTAACTCTGCAGATCAGATTACCCTTCCTTCCCCAGTGTACCTCAACAGTGCCGTTAAGGAAACCAACCCCAAAGCAACTGGTGGCATACAATATTTTCTCTTAATTAGATGTGTTTTAAGTCATTACAATCTATTTCATTCCATGCTCATGTTACAGCAGTTAAGCATTTTCTTGTGTATGTTAACAGTGAAATGTACTTGGCTTGCTTGCTGGATGTCTAGTGAAGCCCAAGGCCACAAGCAGCGAGGACCGTCCATCAGTGGCAGTTATTAGGGGAGACCACCGGTGAACCAGGGCCATTTGGTGGGCCTAATAACAACGTGAATGGGAAAGCTGAGCGACAGGAAGTGCAGCCAGACAGGTCGGTGCTGAGAAAAGCACTTTTCAGCAAGGGAGGCCTCCTTGGAAAAAAAACAATGACAAGGTCTATTTTAGCCTGAAATGCTCCCATGGCGTATTTCCAGATGACAAGTCAGTTCTATCACTTGATGCTTTTGCTCAGAGATCAAAACATTTTGAAGAAGAATTGCGGAAAAACAGTGGCAATTGTTAAACCAATTGCAAGTACATGTATGAGTAAAGGATTTTATCTGTCTTCCTCTCCTGTAATCCAGGTGCTTGGTTGGAACCAAAGCCAGTTTGACAATAAAGCTTTGGGACCCCACATGTTTTAACTGCCCATCAACATGGGAGGCTTTCACTTTACAGCCCAGGGTTTATGGTGCGACAGCTTAAACGTAGCTCAAACGCAGCTCAGGTTTCATGCAAGACTGTTTCACTATTCTGCTTCTCCTCTGTATTGACTGACATACAAGGGAACAAGGGAAAAAGAGGTATCTTGGCTTAAGGAACTGGTATAATTGAGTGTAAAGACAAAAAAATAACCAAGAGTTGACATTTTCGTTGACCTAATAACTACAATAAACTATAATAAATCTGATGATTTCAGCATGAGGTTACAAGAGATATGCAGCATGAAAAGATAAATGATGAAGATAATCATTCGACCAACTGTACAAAAAATAGAAAAGTACAAAATACACCATAAAATACACTTTTGTAAGGGTCAACCTGAGTGAAGTCTAATTAATGTGAAGGGATAAATTCCAGGAAAAAGTCATTCTCATATTCAAAGATATATGAATTTCACATTTCACAAAATTGAGGGTCATTTGTGTCCAAGCTATATATCAAATATTTTCAGCTTATACCAGCCTATAAATATCAGCACATTGTAGGCTCATTTAACAGTTTATTTCCTGTGATATGTGCAAAAACACTAAAAGCCAGCAAAGTCATTAGTGGCTCTGACATCAGACATGTGTGAGGCCTGGAATAACTCCTTATCTGGTTAAACGGACCAATGGCTGAGACAGATTTACTGTTCAGCATAAAGGCAGACCTGAAACAGGAGACACTACACTAGTGTTTTTCAATCACTTTGAGCACTGTAATTGCACAGAAGGGAACAAGCAGCAAAACGATACTCCAAACTATTCAGGGAGTCACAGTTTAGGAATTCCCAAGCTGTCATTTTGAACAAAGGTGCATTCATATGTTGTGTACGTAACACAGAAACATACTGTGCATTTACTCACTGCAAATATCACATATTGGTGTGGAATTTCCATTACAGAAGACAATAAATATCTGCATTTTTAATAATCCTACAGTTTTCATTTTTTACACTTGGTTGCTAAGAAACTGTTTTGACTATTGCTCCAACTGCAGTATTTGTTATATCTGGGGAGCTCATTGAATCAATGTCAAGTTGCTGCTATGAGAGACTGAGGAAAGATGAAATTAAATGATGCTTGGCCAGATGAGGATCCCAACCAGCAGCCATAGTGCAGACCAGCATCACTATTCACCATAAAAACAGACACAGGTTTTCATTTACCATGAAACCTATGAGACAGAGAACAAAAAAAAACACATAGGGAGTGTTGTTGTTGGGATTGTCAGTTGATCAAATTTTAGAAACTACAAAATGATATGGCTGTTTAAAAATATATGATTTCCACACTGGAAGTAAGCTTAGTCACTGAGAAAGTACAGGTACTTTCTGCTTTATCTCTCAGCAGTCAGAGCCTATAGTAGATGACTTTACAGTGTGATACACAAAACTTCCATGACCGTCTCTTGTTATTTACAGTTGATTGTGACTAAACAGTTGCTAAACAATAAAGACTGTGATAAACAAACATCTTGAAGCTGAAGAATTTCCATAAATAGCCGGGCGCTAGTTTTTAGCAAACATTATTCAAACGGGAGTATATAGAGCATTCTGGGGGGCTATTTTCAGCCACAGATTTCACATACTTCAAGTATTTTCACAGCACTCAACTGACTTAAAAATAAACTACAGCGTCTATGTTCGCTGTAATGTCACCTCATCCAACTGTGTGGCTTGTTCATGTTTTTTTAATGTTTTTGGAACAGAAACTGAGCTCTATGGCAGAGAGGAATAAGGTTAATCGGGCTTTGTATAACAATACTTATTAGAAGGATTGGCTCAAAATGGTTTGTAGTGCTGTTGAAAGCAGAAGATAGTATGCTGATTCATTCCCAGACATGGATCATATCCCCACCTGAAATAAGTAAGTACATGAACTGTGATTAAGTACAATTTTGAGTTACTTGTACTTTACTGGAGTACTTCATTTTCATGCAACTTTTACTTATACTTACAAATTAGAGAAAAATATTGTACTTTACTCCACTACATTTATTTTAACAGCTTTTAGCAGGTTTAGATTCTTATAAAAATGTATCACTTATGGATTAACTCCCTGTACAAAAGGTGATTAAAATCAGCCCCACCTTTACCAACTGCTGTTTTGATTCCATGATTCCTTGTTTTGATTTTATCTGAGTAGAAAAATTAAAGAGTAATTCTACTTGTAGTGAGGTGTTATCCTAACAAATAGTGCTTGCACTTTTACTTGTATTGAATTTGTGTACTTTATACACCTCTGGCTGCACATTAACAATTTGACCAAACACAATTTTACGAAAATGAAAAGTACTATGAAAACAATAGCTGTAGACATCTTAAAGATAATGGCTTTATTCTCTGTCACACTGAGTGACGTCAACCATTTATTTGTTTGACCATTTTTCATTTCCAGTGCAGCGTTACTATCTGGAACTAAAGTGAGTGTTTTTGAGCCCTTTTGAATTCTGGGAATATTAGAATTGTTGTCTGAGGGTCTCAGCAGTTCTGTACTCCCTTTTGGCAGAACATCATAAGAGGACTCATGCAGCTCAAATATTTTGGCTTCAAATGATCTCGAAAAACACATTCCCACTGGGTGGTTAAAAGTAGGCGTGTACTCTTTGTGCATTTGTGAAGAATGGGGTTGTGTGTGTGTGCATGTGTGTGAGACTTGATGTATAACTTTTACTGACACAAAGAACTTCGAATCCTAAGCCCAAACAAGTTCCCTCATAGTAGATGAAAATTAAAATATTTCATAAGCCATGAAATCAACAAAACAATTACAAAGCCATAGCAACCACACATCAACTGTCCCTAGGATCAATTGTGAGAGAAAATCCAGTAGCTACACATTCTCACTTCCATGATCCTCACCCAATCACACAACACATCTGTATAAAGCCAGTATCTTTCGGCATCTGGCCACAATCTAATGGAATTTAAGTTTATCAACGGAAAATGTGCAAAGTTACACAAATGGCTTTGTGAGGCGGTTGAGTAAATCAGAGGTTATAGTATTAGCCTGTAAGACCACCCTGGCTTTCAAGCTCCTAAAGCCTACCCACAGGCCAGAAAACAATAAAGCCGTCCAACCACTAAACTCCTGTATTACTTACTAGATCAAAAATCAAAAAAGCAAAGTCCATGCAGCCCCAAACCAGAATAACAAGGTGATCTGATCTCAGGCTGCTAAAACTGTCAGACGCTCCTCTCTTCCAGCAAATTCATAGAAAGACTGGACAGGATTAGTTTATGTGATTTTAATGCAAAGATCTGAAGAATATTTTGTTTAATTTATTATTTTTATATCATATTTTGTGAAGGGAAAGGAAGGGAAAAGATTGAGACAGGTAAGTCAGTTGCCATTTATTGTAGTAAGACCATAGCTAAGCATTTCAGTTTAAATTACACAAAGCAAGCAAGTTGTTCAGTTATTCCATCGTTTACAGTATTATTAGTGTTATGGAATTTAAGATTATTTGAAAGTGTTATGGTGAAGGGACATCTAATCATTTAATTCTGACATATAGTATAATTGTACAGTATCTGTGAAAATATGACATGTCAGATTAATATTTATTAATAGTCTAATTCTGTTAAGAATTAATTTTAGAGCTGTTAAAAACTGTAGCAAGTTATTTTGAGTTCATAAAAAATATTACATTCTTTAAAACATATTGATGAATAAGTTTCTATAACAGAATCTGTAGAGGCATTCAGTTATTTTGGAAACAAAAAACAATTATGCTTCAGTTGAGGAGTTAGTAGTACTGAATAGTATAAGAGTGTAGCATGTATAAGAGTCATGCTGAGTTAAATAAAAATATTACAGATGGTGATTTGGACTCATAGGTATCACAGAACATTAGAAAGAAGGCAACTCATTTGTTGTTTTTTATGCTGCCAAATGCAACACTACTGACCCAGAGGCACAGTAAAGGACTTTGAATATTGTTTGATTTCAATCTCAGTCAAACATTTTAATCTGCCACAATTCATATAAAAATATATACCAAAAACAAGATAACAGTAATAGCATTTTTAAAAGCTGAAACATGACCAGTACAGCATAAAATTATATTCTGCACCAGCATTCCTATGCAAAATTAGACTTAAACAAATAAATTGAACATTTATGAGTTTGTGTGCTATATAATCCACAAACTTGTCGTAAATCGGCACCTAACGCTTAGATTGCTTCTGTCCCAGCTTGTGGTAATTAGGTTCTTTTACAGGCCACAGCTGGTGACCACATTCACAACTAAAAAGTCTATAGATAGATCCAATAATTCCTCTGATATTTAACTTTTTTCTCTCAATGGTCAATGGTACAGTCTGACAGCTGTTCAACAACAATTTCAGGGACCTCATTATCATTTTTTCTGTATTGTTGAGGCTGGAGCAGGAGTGACACAAAGTTTTGATTGACTTAGTGTAAACAAAACAAAAATACACAAAATTCACACTTCTCTAATGTTCACAGTATCTATAGCAACCAGGCCTATTAACAAAAATACAGGTGGGGAGACCTGGGGAGCGCTCACAAAACTCCATAGAGGTTTCCTTTAGTTATGTTACATGTCTCGAGCTGTGATTGAATGTGCCAACCCTACACTGACCTCCTCCCATGAGTAAAACTGGTAAACAGGCCTTATGTGAAAACTGAGAGAATGAAGTAATTTCCTACTCATGTGGGCTATGAAGTCTGGCAACTGTGTGGCACTGTACCTCCCCAGCATTTCTGGAGACAATGATGTCATGCCTGTTACCTCAGCCCTACAAGCTAAGTGCTGTAAAGTACCTCTGAGGCCACAGGCAGGTGACTCTTAGCATCACTAGTGGCCCCAGCTAGGCAGTAATAATATCCTTACTTTTCATAAATAGTTTCCCCTAAGACCTGTATTTCTCATACTGAGATAATTATGTGCTTAAAGTTAAAATCACGCTGTATTGAATCTGTTACAGTGACATTCATGATGTGACACATTTTCTTTGTGAGTGCTAATTGCAGCTCTTCACAAACATTACTGAATGTTTGAGGTGAGAATTTGATAAAGCAGCATTAACTTTTAAAAAACAGTTTTCCTCAATACTTGCATAACGTTTGCAAAAAACATGGATTGCCAGAGTGAAACTCAAAAACAACAGAAGAATAAAACTCTTGATTTTCCTCTTTTACTTACACTACCACTACCTAATATGAGATGTCCTGGATTGATTGATGTGAACAGACTGGCAATGGTGTGTTTAAGTTGATCTTAAGGGCAATGGTCCACTATGTTGTCTTTTTCTAAGAAAAAGTTGTAAAAAAAAATCTGCATTTTTATTTTTTATTTGGCTTGTTGGAATATACCCATGATCCTCTGAGTATCAGAAAAGATTAATGGAGTTTGGTCTTGTTTTGAGGTTGTGGCCAATATTTCAACTAGTTAAAACACTGCACGTGACATGAAATCCAGAGAAAGGTGTGTTGGTCTGACAATAAAGTAGCTATTTTTGTGTTTCTGCAGTCCTTACCTCTTCTGACCTCTCTTTTGCATGCTCCACAATAATTCAATTTTTTTGCTTTAACCTGGACATATTGCTCATACATTGCCATGTTCTTAGTAGCAGTCACCATGAGATTACCACAGAACAACAAATGTAAGGCCGGAATTTTCCTTTTTGGCATCTACTATTTTTAAAAAAGTGTTGCCAATAATGTTAAACATTAGTCATGTGATAAATGAATTACTTTGACAAAACTTCATTTCTAAGTATTGAGGTTAGACATAGTCTATTCTGCAGTGCATGTACGGGCATGACTCTACCTATAATCGTCCACTGAGTTGAGTTATCAGGCAGCCCTGATCCAGGCTGGTCTGCTATAGCTATTATTTACAGTGGCTCCACTCTGCTTGAAGGGTGCAAAGTGCTGCTAATAAACGGTTTAGGGTTTCCTCATCTGCCCGCTGCTTGCCAGTCGCTTTACAAAAGGCTATCAGACAGAAAATGAGGGGCTGGACCCTTCCTAAGGCAGGAGTTGTGTGTTGGGTGAGGTGGATGTGGGGGAGCGGGTAACTGCCTTAAGAAGCAGATGCATACAGTATATGTAAAGAGAAACAGACATAAAGACAGACACAGAGTATAAATAACAGGCAAGCCATGGCTTCTATGAGTGAAATGAGAGAAATATAAGTCCGTGTTGAAAGAGCTCTTATGTGGAGACAAACCAGAAGATAATATTTCACAGGTAAAGAGATGTCCACATGATGGCAACACCCCTTAGCATAGACAATGAGTGGGGGATGAGTGAGAGGTCCCGGGCCCTCGCTCGCCCCCCCAAATCATGGCTGAGAGGAGATACCACAGGAGCAGGGAGACTGTTATTCTCATGGCTGCCTGGTTCATCAGCAGATTCTTATCATGCCTACAGACTCAATCTTTGACTCCAGATCAACAATACACACGCCCCAAAATTCCTTAGAAATGCTTAAACTGTAATCACTAGTGTCACTCCAGGTCATGTTTAATTAGTGAGATTGTCAACGATGAGACTGAAGCGAGGGAAAGAGGAGGTATGATCTTAACTGTCTAAAGAGAGTGAAAAGTTTCTGCAGGTTCTTCACTATACTGTAATCTGACATGTCTCGTATCGCCGTGCTGAACTGCCGTTAGTGGTGCATTTAGCCAACAAAGAATATGAAACCTAATCGTCTCCTTGGTTTTATCTCCTCAAAGGATCAGTTGGCTATGGAATTAGAGGTTTAATATTTGATAGCATTGGCGTCATCTCCATTCATGAGAACCCTGAACTCTTCCCCTTTTTATATTTTCATAGCCTGTGTCCAGAATATACACAGTGTGTACTTTCCCCTTCCACCACTTTGGCTGGCCTACATGCAGTTCTGTCATGGATTAGTTGTGTAAAAAAGTATTAGCTTAGCACAAACACTGGAAACAAAGAAGAAAGCAAAAGCCATTCCATGTATTTTTACATTTAAGTGTTTGTATGGATGAAAAATAGATATAATGTGTTAGTTGGCGGGCTTAAGAGGTGGTGGTGGGTAGATTCTCTTAACTCTTGACCAACATAGGTTAGCAGTTTTCCTCTATTTCCATTCTTTTCACTAAGCTAACCATAGACTGACTATACCTTTATTATGTCCATATGTCCATGTATGAGAGTGGCATCATCCTTGTCGTTCAACTTTCATCAGGGAAAAGCTAAATAACTTTTGATGTCCTTCCTCTCTTAGTTACCATATGGTCATCATATGGTAACTAAAACATACAATGGTGTTTTTAGTTAGTTTGACATTTTAGGGTATTTTTAGGTTATTTCCCAAAACTAGTGATTTTAAGAGGATAGACATAACACAACAATAATAATGACTAAACTGTTACACAATATAATTGTGATACAGATTATGTTGATGAGGGGTGGCACAGTGGTGTAGTACCTGGATTTGAATCTATGACCAGGTGCCTTTCTGTGTGGAGTTTACATGTCCTCCACATGTCTGCATGGGTTTTCTGCGGGTACTCAGACTTCCTCCAGAGTGTGAATGGTTGTCTGTCTTTGTATGTCAGCCCTGTGATACACTGACAACCTGTGCAGGGTGTATCCTGCCTCTCACCCAATGACAGCTGGAATACACTCCCACAATCCTTGAGAGGACAAGCGGTTACGACAATGGATGAATGGATTTTGTTGATGAACTGACTACTACAGCATTCTGTCTCCTGTGTTTTAGAAAATGGTGTTTCTATGTCTATGCTAGGTCTTCTCTGTCTTAATGGCTAGAAAAGAAACATGAATAAAACATTTATTTTGCTATATATGGATTCATATTGCTACCCAATAAGCTGCTGTTCTACAATATACAATAAATCTATTATAAAGAATATTGTGATACAATCTTAAAGCTATGTTTTGCCCAAATAGGCCTGTGACTGAACCACAAACAGTAAATGAATTTTTCACTGTAAGTGCATGTAAGGTTAATTGCTCTCTACAGTTTTAGTATGGTGATTTAGTGCTATGATTTAGTAGTGCAGTGAAATTGTCCCAGGGATGAGGAGGTTACATGTGGGGTGTAGGGTTTTAGTTTGAACAAGTGAGACAGGATGAGATGTCCAACTGCTCTCCCTGAGAGAAATAGAGAAGGACAGAGTCGCCTGTCTGGCTCCGAATTAAACAGGCACATCTCAGTGGTCAGTGAACTGCAGCTCATTAGTTCTGACTGCCAGGAGAAGAAATGAGAGGGGAGATACAAAGCAGAATGAAACGGGGAATATGAAATGATCAGGACGCTTATGTAATTCAAACATTGTGCATGATCATTATTGTGTTACTTTTTAAACATCAGCATACATGTTTTCCATCTGTGAGGATCCTGGCAAATATAAATAATCTTATCAAGACCCAGCTGGCGTAAAATGTTATATTAAACTGTGAAAGAAATCAAACATTATTATACTGTTGTTGTACGGTCATGTCTTACTCGTAATTCATGTGGACGCACTGCCAAGGGTTCCGGGCTTAGTGTTTTGTCCACGGACACTTCCTCATGTTGCCAGGAGTCGGTGGGGAACCAGTAAGTGAACCACCAAACCTGGGGTTTGTAAATTACTGCTGACTGCCCTACCAACTGCACCACCTTTATATTTACCAGTACAACGTTCATTAAACTATCTGAGCAGGTGCTGCAATAAGAACAGAAACATTAGACAACAGTATAGCTGAAATAGTACCATACGGTGTAGTGCATATTTGTGACTAACTACAACATATATTAATAAATACTGTACATATCAAGTACATGGCATTGCCTATTAGTATAAATAAAATTCTCCTTTATTATTATTTGTTGAACATCAGATCATGGTTTAGGATGTTTTGTGTTTGTTCTTCTGAATATTGGATTTGTGGAAGATATGTAATAATTGTTATTAATATGATTAATTAGTATTAATCATATTAATTATACTGACATTATTTATTACATGAAGAAGAATATAAGATGAACAGCACAAGATTTTCTTCACATCCTTACATGAAATCAAGAGAGATTAGGGTATATAAAAAGTATTAAATGTATGACTCCACTCTCATATCAATCCCTCTGTCCTGTACCCCTCAAAACCCCCCAAAAAAGGAATGCATAGATATAACTGATAAAGGAGGCAGCGAGTTGAGCAAGGAGTGAAGGGAGAGCTTAAGCTGTTCCTTGTAATAAGCAGAGCCATAAAACTGTGTCAGAAAAATGTTGCCCTCTCGTTCTTCTTCTCTCCCCTCCCTTTATTTTTTATGGGTCTGTAACCGCATTTGTTACTCGTTTGATGGGCTGGGGGAGCTGTCCGGGCCCTGGAGTACAAGATATTATTCTTCACTCGCCCCTTCGCCCCTCAGCCCTCCCAAAATAACAGCCTCCAGCCTACTGTTTAAAGTCTCTCACCGAAGGGAGTGAGGGGGAGGAGAGCAGAATGGGTGAGAGGAGGGGAGCGAGGAGAGGAGCAACGAGAGACTGAAAGATGTCTCCATAGCTCTCCTCTGAGTAGATCAAAGTGGACTATTCCTTCAACCCTCTGGCACCATAATGGTTTGGTGGAGTCAGAGTGAGAGCCCTCGCTGCTCAAGATGTTGTAACATGGATGATTAGTGACAGTGTAATACTTTGAACAGTCTCTGTACAAAGGGAGAATCCAGCTGAGCAAGAGGCTTTAAAGTCTTCTGGGGGAGGAGGGTGGAAATATGGGGGTTCTTCAGCCACCGGAGAGCATTGAGGACTAAGATTTGAAAAGATATAACTTCATTTTCCCCCCTTTTTATATGCGTCATGGGAATAAAGGACAACAAATAGAGTGTGGGAGGCAGCACGCATGCCTGTCATACTTGCCCTTATTAGAAAAGGGATGTCTGGGACAAATACTGTAGTCAAGTATAAGAAATGTTATTTTGTAAGTACTCCAAAGTTCAGTTACTGATTCAGGCTAAGTAAAATATGAGATTATGCAAGGTGAATTCTTCAGTAAATACAGGTTTGTATAAACTCTTTGTATGATACGAGTAAAAGTCAGTATGTTGTAGTAAGGAGTAAGTAGTAAGTTTTTTGGGTTAACAAAAGCCATATGTTGTATGGAAAAACAACAAAGACAGTTTAGACAAAGTGATGCACAGCATGATTATAATTATAAGTGTAATCTATGGAGCTGATAAATTTAGGCTTAAGATCTAAAGACTAAATGAACTAAACAGACAAGAGAGCAAATTGAAGCAGAGAAAAGGATTAATAAGGACAGCCTCAGTTCCATCACTGATTGCTCAGTCCACCCACGTGTCAGTCTAACTGGTGCCTGGCCTGTGACTTTGTGCAGAGTCTTTGTAAAACCTCCAAATTCCCAGATTGTGACTAAAGGAAAGTGTTTTTTCAGTGATTACTTGCTGAGACCCTTATATAGCAAAAACAACACACAGTGCTCTTACTAAATTTTGAACTGCAGCAGTGTATATTGAAGAAGCAGTGTTTTAGTAATTCTGTAAAGAAAGTTGAAAATCAGTAAGTGAAATATTAAAACTTAAGTTTACTATCTATATAATACTAGCTCCACTTCAATTTTGACTTGGAAATGACTGTTTATCTTTATTTTTTTTATTTTCAGTACATTTCACTTGACAAAACTTCTTCCTTTCCTCACTTTATCATTTACAGAGCAGCATCAGGGAATTACCACAGACTGATGGGATAAACTGAGCAGTGCTTAAAGAAGCTGAAACAAGAAATTACACAGATTTTTACATTCCACATGTGGCAGTGAAAATGATTATTCTGGACGGAGAGTTTGAACAGGTCATCTGTGGTTCCCAAAACAAGCTTCATTAGTTTTCCCAACCTCTTGTCTCACTCACTATCTTTGGCTCTGAAAAATCTCTCCAGATGTATGTTAGCCTGTTCATTAAAGCTTAAGAATTAAGAATAAAGCTTAGATTAAATGAATGAACTGTCTATATACAATAAAAGTCATTGTTCATTTCCATGAACCCAGAGAATTATCACCTGATGCTACAGTTCTTAGCTTCATGAAGCGTTTTAACTTCTTTCTGCTGATTGTTTTGGTTTACTGTATTTGTTTATTTGTAGCTCAAAGGATCACAAAAAAAACTATTAACAACAAGTCTGAATTTAATTTTGAATTTTAATATCTTTTGATAAACGATAATATATATGTTGGGTTTCATATCTCCTTAAATTATTATTTTAGTACAAAAACATGCCTAGTGTGTCTGTAGTGCCGACTGATACGGTCATTGCAAGGCTTAAGATACAAGCTATGTAATCCACTTATCTTAAGTGGGCTTTCCCTGCCTCACCTGCCCAGCTTTAAACAAGAACAGGAAAGAGGGAGGGAAGGAAACATTCACCTGGCCTCAGGCAGCCATGACAGAATGAACCACTGCACTCTGCTCCACAGCACATGAAGGGCACTCAGGGCTATTATCACATGATGGATCGCTTCACAGGTGGAGATGTTTTGGTGGCCGCTTTATCGTTGCAAAGTACAAAGCCGGATGTTGTGATATCGTCTTTTGCGTGACGCGCAGACAGTTGTAATGTGTAATGCCGCCTGTGTGCGTGCGTGTTTAAAACATCCGCACCTACTCGAGTGAATTCCTCCTTTTCAAGCGCCTGACACTTTTCATTTAGTCTAAAAATATTCTAAATATTCCTCTGAAAAATAAACAGGCTTAAAATAAGACGAGAAATGAGCCTTTTATGGCTCAGAATAGACTTGTGTCTTTCCGTGTGGCTTTCATGTTAGAGGAAGTGCAAAACAATCATATTGTTACATTGTTACATTTCCGCCTCTTGCTGTGAAAGCCTCACATTGATCTTTATGAGGTCACAGACAGTCCTTCGGGCTCCCTGTAGATTCTGTTAACACCATACTTATAAATAAGTATAGCTTGTGTTATAAGTGTCTTTATGTAGTTTACTGATGTAAACAGCTACATATATAGCACAGAACAACTCAGACACAAGAATAAGTTATTGCTATAGTTTAAATGCTCAGAAATACATAACATAACTATAAGATCAGCATACTAATTTACATTAATCACCATGTATTGATCTATTTGGCAATTACTGATAGTTTATAATAATATGACATTATAACAATATAGCATACTCTTATTATAAATGTGTCCACGTGAAAGGAGAATATGCAAAATAAGTATTAGCATTTGAATCATAATATTTAACAGGTATGGTTATTTTTAAACCTGTGCATTGGCTGTTTTCGACATGTCCATCTGTGTCATTCTCCTGAATGTGAAATCTCAAGAATGCCCTCAGGGATTTTCTTCAAATTTGGCACAATCCTCTACGTGGAGTCAAAAATGAACAGCATAAATTTTGGCAGTCAAAGGTCAAAGTTCAAGGACATTGTGACCTTTGGTCTATCCCATTCTTGTGAACCCAATACCATAGGCACTCCTGAAGAAAATTTCATTACATGAACTGATTAGAATATGAGTCTGGACAGACGGCAACTTCATGGTTGGCAGAGGCATACACCTGTGAGACAGTAATTCTGCTTTTCCAAGATATAACAGAACAACCGTTTTGATAAAGACAATAAAATCTTTCTTATCTAATATTTGTAGCCAAGATATGCGCTGGGCAGGATATTTAGCAGTAGAAAAATAATATTGTCACTGATCTATGGTAGATAAACTATGTTTAATTAACCTCAGTATTTTAGCTTGAGAAAGTTGTGGTTGTGGTCAAAACCAACATTATGTGTTGGAAATAATATACAAACACCATTAACATTTTTTGGTCCAATTGATTTTCATTAATTTCTCTGATGAGGAGAGTCTCATCCAGCAATGTACTGTAGCTTCTCAATCATGTGAGTAAAGACACATACCAGAAGCTAAGTAGATCCAGTTTTCCTTTTTTATTGTCTTGTAAAAGTCACTAGCCTTCAAATGGCTCTGCTGCAGGACTGTGTAAAAACATATCTGAAAAGCAGAGGGAGTAAAACTGAGAAGAGTAAAAGACACAGGCAAAAAACAAGAGTGAGATACTGGGAAAGCTACATAATCCATCAGAGATGTCACAATGTTGAGTCATATACTTAAACTTGGCAGGGAGAGGTGAGTGATGTGCTGAGCTCAGATGAGGACAGGATACAGAAAAAATTATTGCTTATCTCTTAACAGTCACTGGCTTGAGCTCACTGTCAGGACCAATCATCGTGGGGGAGAAAAACAGCATTCTTTTACTGCCGATGGGATTGGGATGGGATGGGATTTATGAACTGACAAACTCTGTAAGAGCCACATGATAGGGCACCTATGAGGGGCAACCACAGATAATGGCACAGGAGAAATACAGGAGGTTAAATAGCAATGGCAATTACCATATAGCAATGACAAATCAGCGTAATTAGCAATCAGCCTTTTTGTCTTAAACACATAATATGTCACAGAGATACTGGAGAAACTGATTTCTCCAGTCAGTCTCATCAAGTGAACTCTGAGAATCTGAAATATTGTGGAAAGTCCCTGCATAGTTGTTCTTTCTGTCCCTTAACCCTCCCCACGGGGTCTTCCATTGCTCACCTTCTACCCCCACAATGCTGTGGGGTCCAGCTGTTAGTGCTGTTGCTGTCCCATTTGGTGGTAATCAGGTACAGGCCAGAAGGCCCACATCCTCTCCCTGATTAACACTTAACATAGCTCTCAACTCCTCCTTTCTCTGAATATTCGACCTCAAACCCCAGATCTGCTCACCTTCTGAGGGATGAATAATCCTGCCATTGACATGAAAAACAGCTCCTTTTTTGCTACCCCGACATAGAGTCTCTCTCTTTCTTCTTGTCTTTGAAGAGAGAAAATAATGTGCCCTCCAAGTCTACCACACAGCTCTACTACAACTGATGGGTTTCCATGCCATATTTGTTTATTTTACCAAGCCAGCAGTGGAAGTGCTCTCCTTTTTTGTAATCATCTGAGTTTCTGAAAGATTCCTGGCCTTGGGTTCTTTACCTGTAGTGGAATCCAGACCATTCATACGCTCCATTACCAGGGCTGTCAGGCCCAACGAAGTCAAGGTACTACACACAGATTAATCCTTGACTGCCTGTTACACGACATTTAATGCAGACCTTTTTATATGGCGAGCAAAAAATCTGAAGTGAGAGGAAAAAAATTCCCCTGAAAAAACCTTGTCCAATTAAGTTTTTGCCTGTGAGCTCAGACTAAATGAGCCAGAATTTTGCTGCAGAACTAGACAAGTTACAAACATGTTCTTTATGCAGCTTTATCCAAACCCTTCAGATATACAGATATTAAGTTGAACATTGTGATGGATGTGTTTAGTTTACTGTTTACTAGTGCTTCTTTTGGTGGCATGCTGTAAGATTTTTAATGTTATAACAAAGCCTGCATACTAGAAATGTGTAGTTACATTGAAAATGCCTTTACAAGATTAACAATGAATCTCAAGTATTTGGCAGTACTTGGCACTACTGTAACCATTTTATATCTGTAGCTACATAAATACAGAGTTCTTAACATTGTTTATCTAGGTGTTCTGTTTCCACATAACGAATTTATACTACAGTATATTAAAAATAATAAATTATTTGTATTGAAACTGTCATTATAATTGTAATTAATTTAATTCTATAATAAGTATAATTGGAAAATTAATGTTATACATATCATAGCTAATTTTACTTGACAATTTGTTTACCGCTGTTATATAATTTTTTACTACCATTTACTTCCATATATAATAATAATAATCAACTTGAATAGGTCCTCAGTAATTCATATAGGCTTTTTATCTGACCTTACCAGCTTGTAACTGAACTTGAACCTGTTCTTACAGGTTCTGCTTTTTTTCCACTGTCCTCTGCCTAAGTTAGAGAAAAGTTCCAGGAGCAAAGTTTTGGCACCCTTCAGAGGGTAGTTCCAGGTAGCCAAATGGGGAGGGAATGGGTGTTTATGGGGTGTTGCCTGGGATTGAGCCAACTGCTGTGTCATCATAACTCAACAGACAACTACAACAAACACAACAACATACAGTAGCAGCATTCACTTTACTTTTCAATTCCCATTTCGTTTTAGGACGTACATCTGGAAAGATAATAAAGAACACAAAAGGGACAAATGGTGATATTTGTCCTGTTCTCACATGTTTAAGCATGTCACTTTCTCTCAGTAACTGATCTGATACTTCCCAGTTTGTAAAATACAGTGGAAAAGTCAAGCAGAACCGACCACCTTTGCTTTGCAAATTCTAATAGGCTCGGGTTACGGGAAGTTCCAGGTTGCGGGTCAGTAACTTCCTCTAATGGTTTTTAAGTTTTTACACCCTTATCCCTAAACTGCATCTGGTTTTCTTCAGTATGTACTGTATTTCCCTATGTATAGATGCTTGCATACTAAAAGATAACATTGTAATTGGCAGGATATAATCTATAGCTGTACAATATCTAAAATTTCTGTAATGGCCTTTCCAGAACATTTTTCAGAACACTGTTGCTGATGCAACATTATGTATGTCATGCTTCACTCTGATCAAAGTCAGCCTAATCTTGTGCAGCACACTTGTCTCATATTGTTTGAGTCAGGTTGTGAGTCAGTTATTGAGTATGTGGTTCTCTCTCTCTCTCTCTCTCTCTCTGTGTGTGTGTGTGTGTGTGTGTTTGTGTGATATTGTTATTAGGATGCAGCCTTCCACAGAAACTAGAGCAAGCTTTGTGGTTAAATAATCAGAGACTGCGGGGGTCTCTTCCCTCCTCAGCTCTGGCTGTGAAGTTTACAACCTTTCCATCCTCCTTTTATTTATCAGTTATTTTCTTTTGATACACTGAACATGCCTGACCACACTTCCCTCCGGTAACATGCTTCTTGCCATTCAATCTCAAACATGGTCTTTTGTGGCAAGGCACCCCACTGCCAAATCTACTTAGAAGTTTCTTTGAAGTGTTTCCCCCTCTGTCTTTGCTTTATTAACCCTGGATCCAGGGTGACAACATTTTTAACTCCACAGGCTCACACACTCACAAGGCTACTAATTTTTAAATCATCCTCACAGGTGATGAGCAAAAACAACAAAGACTTCCTTCCTATAGTTACTGTTTGTCCTGACATTGTGCCACACATGCATGTGACTGACAAAAAACAAATAGCCTTTTCTAAGATCCCACTAACATAATTTCATTTCAAGGGAGTAGTTTGGACATGCTTCTTGTTTGCCATTTAAAGGAAGTGATAAGAAAATATACATAGATTAGAATTTAATATACAGTAAACTGTACAGGAAATCATACGCAAAAAAAAAAAAAAATCTTGGTCAACATTCATCTTTGTTTGTTACCCACCTTGATGTTACCTGGGCTGGGCTGATTCTTCTTCTCAAAGACAGCACCACCCACTGGAAGCAGGAGGAGCTTCTGTTACGGAACAACATTTTCATTTCACATACAGGTGACAGCATGTGGTAGAGGTTAATTTCGACTCCAAAAGTGTGACCACCTGGCATAAATGTGCTCCCCTGACATTTACAAACCCCTCATCTGAAACCTCAGCCCCTAAGCCAAACCTATTTTCTCTTTCTTTCTCTCTACCATCTCTTTCCAATTTTAGACTCTTAAATCTGCACACTACTCCAACGGAACACTGACTGACACATAACCGCCTCTGCATGTACACAAATAGACATAGTCTCTCTAGAGACAAACTATAGGAGTGTAAAAGTGACAAATTGGGTGTGCAAGATGAGCTTTGCTGTTATTTGTCTAATGGGCCAAAGGAAGGAATGTCCCAAGATCCTTCATAGATGCTAAAGTTTCCTGTTCATCTTTATCATGTGTCCTCTGCATTCCTGCTGAAGCCTGGGATTAAAAAGAAAATCAACATCATTTTCAACCAGTTGGCAAGAGGTCAGAGAAGCAGTCTCGCTGAATTTGCACTATATTACAGTTATAATTCTGATCATGCATGAACACCAGATCAGAATGTGTTAATTGCACCTTATTTGTTTGAAAAGTCAAGGACAGTGATCTGAAAGTGAATCATGATGCAGTTTTAACATTAAAAAAGCAGAATAATTTTAACATATAAAGTATGTGATCAATTAGCTGTTTTCAAAGAACAAGCACATCCAAACAATTTAATGTGTACAGTGTAAATAAATGATATTATATGTTGTTGCACTTATTCCAAAAATACTTGCTTAAAATGTCCCTTGAGGGATACATATAAGTAATTAGAAGTGAACTGAAAACAATGAGTCTTTCTTTGTGTGAAGTGAGCCACAAAGAGGCAGAGAACGAAAGAAGGAGAGACTGATTTTTTACACTTTCTGCACAATTTCCTCTCTATTTCCTCCCCGAAGACCCTTGTCTGCAGAATGTGCAGAGTGTGCTTTCCATGGACAGGAGGCTATGGAACCTGCCAGAACAAAAAAAATGTGAAAAAAAGGACAGACAGAGAAAAAATGCTCCTCCTCCCTCTTACATTGCAATACAGAAAGATGGAGTTATTACCCAGAAAACCTCACCACCTTGTTTTTTCACTTTTTATCCCAGAGTTCCCGGAACACTGAGCTACTATTACGACCAGAATACTTTGACCGCACACCGGTTACCCACTCTGACGCTGAAAGAGAAGAAAAAACAAATTCCTCTTGCAGCAAAGTGCATTTGCCTTTATTTCTGATCTAAATCATGCCTAATTTGTGTTCATGTGGAACAACCAATGGCAGGTGAGGGCTGGGGTTCATCAGTGGGTAGAAATATTAGAACAGAAGGATAAAGTTCCCCGTCTTAACTGTCTCAAACATTAATATGTTTTTCAGCTAAGGAAAGTGAGGGGGCTGTTCAAATCAGCAATTTGAATGTACACTGCAAAAATCTATTTTAGCTTGTTGAACTGCACCCCAAAATGGCAGCTAATGTAATGGCTTAAAAGTTACTGCTTCTTTAACTTTCCATGGTGTCACATGACTTGCGACACATGACTGGAGTACAACCATGCAAACAAAGTGATTTGGTTGCAATCAGGCATAATGACATATGGGCTAGGTTTAGGGACTAAATAAAAATGCTAAGTTTTACTAAAATATCACTTTTTAGCTTTAAAATGGCTTCTTTAACTTCACACAACATCTTTCATCTGACAAATGTGATGTTGATGTTCCAACCGGTCGCCTTCATCATGTCAATGGTAACAATAACATCAGTAGAAAGTTGTCTTATGCTGAACTCGAACTCTGGTCTCATGTGTAAAAGTCTTGTGTAACTATGAGGTATGTCCAAGAGCTTCAGTCATATTATGTAATTGGTTTTCCGTATGGCAACCCAAATCTTGTGAATATGAGGAATGCTTGGAGAGAATTCACTCAAATTTGGCAAAACTGTCAACTTGGACTTAATGATGAACTGATTAGATTTTGATGGCCAAAGTCAAAAGTTAAAGTCACAGTCACCTCATGTTCGTCCAGTTCTGGTTCTGAATGTGATATCTCAGAAACGACTTAAGAGAACTTCTTCAAATTTGGCACAAACTGTCACTTGGAATCACAAATGAACTGATTAGATTTGGGTGTTTAACGATGAAAGGTCAAGGTCACTGTGACCTCATGTATTTCCCATTCTCTTCAGAAACGCCTCAGAAACACCTGGAAGGAATTTCATTAAATTTGGCACAAATATCCACTTGGACCCATGTATAAACCTTTCAGAATATGAATCTGAAAAGGCATCCATGTAAACTACAATGTTGAAAATGCCACTTTTACTTTATTTCTTGTAAAGTGCACTCACTGCGTCAATCTCAATTAAAGTTTCATTACATCTGACCTTGCATGCTGAAACGTTATATACAGCAAAATACTTTTTTTTGTCATACACTGGCCCATGTAGACAATTATCCTTTCTGAATATTTTTCCTGTGCTACAACGCTATGCTAGTTAAATACAGATATGTTGCATTACTCCTACAAACAATGTTGATCTTATCATCACATGGTTTCTAAAAACTTGTCTGCCCTTGTAACAATCAATAAAATAATATTTGCTTTCTCCAACATCTACCAGCCTTGATAGCCTGTCAGGAAGTCATCATTTATTTTGGTCCATTAGGGAGAAAAAGAAGAGTAAACAGCAACAAGACATCCCAACAAGGACAGAGATTTTCACTAAATGATTTGACATTTGTCCTAAAGCCATGGTCAATGACTAGCTCTAAGCTTGATTCCCCATGTTGCTGTCTCTCAAGGCAGGTGGTAAAAACGACTCCAGTTAACAGCCATTTGGCTTTAACAAATTAAAGTCCAAGGACCATGTGAAGAACTTTCTAATATATACTGGGAGAACCTGTGAAACAATGCTTTTGCACAATTGGTGTTAGAGCAGAGGAAGTTGGAGTCAAAGAAGGAAGGATGCCCTCTTTAAAACCAGGAAATGAGACTCCAGGATGCCAACTGCTCACCACCATGGACCCGGTCAGACAGCAAGACACTTATTCAGTCTGCAGGGACTATTTAACTTTCTGTAGTGGCAACACACCTCATTTCATCACACATCAGAAATCATAACAAACCACAAGTATGCCACACAGTCATTAAGGAAAAAGGGTCCCAAATCTTATAAATATTCTTAAAATAGACAGCAATGTTTAATGTGTCTGTTTCCCTCGTCGTTTGCTGCAAGTCCTAAGGTGTGTTTTTATTTGCATAATATTTGTTTCCTAGACAACACGACATAATCTGTTGTTTACCTGCTGCTTTGTTGTGAGTCAGCAACCACTGCTGACAGTGGCTGTCAGTAAGACCTAACTTCATACACTCCTAAATCACACCACAAATTGTAAGGTGGCTGACTAATAGCCTACTCCCCTCTAGTACAACACACACAAACATACATACACACACACGTAAGTAATGACCAAAATCAGTGCTGGATATTTGAACAGTGGGAGGATATAGGAGCAAGGCCAAGGGCTGGGAAAAGGGAGAGGAAGGAGAGGGGAGATGGGTCGATAGACAGAGTCATTAAGATAGCTTGGGTGTCAATGTAATTCATCAAGCCTGATAAGGCCATGGCCTGCTGCCAAGGAGCAAGGTGTGGCACTTTCCCTCACCAATCACTGTCAGTAGTAATGTCTCTCACAGCCAGTTTGTTGTTCTTACTCTTGCTATTAATATCATTGATGATGAAATGAAAATGAAAAGGAGCAGCTGGCAGGGGGATCATTCACCACCCGGTTGAAATAATTCTCTTCACACTTATATGTCTCATAAATTAAAATCTGATTTCTAGAAATAGCTTTATCATACAGTATTGCATTAACTCTCTGAACACCCAGTTGAGTTTGGTTAATGTTTTTATGCATTCCTTTTTCTTACTGTTTAGCACCTTTGTAACTCTTCTTACAGCCACATGCATGTATGCTTTTGTTCAGTGAAAACTCAGCTCTGTCTGAACCCAAAAATACCAGAAAACACATGACACCTACTTATAAAAACTCTTTAGTGATAATCATGAACAATATAAAACTGTTCAGTGTTATAAAAAGCAGTTTCACTATTCATACACACAATTGTAAGAAAAAAAACTATAATACAGTACATGTAAATTAATGATGATTTTTGTCTTTTTAATTGAATGTGAATATTTAATTGAATGCATGTATAGACTGAATTTACTAATAATTCATATATTTTTATATGTTATCTAAAAAAAACATTATTTCAAAACTATTTTCATGCTTTACAGAGCAACAAGTACTTCTAGTCCAACCTAAACAATCATAATGTAGTTTTTCCTTACTCTTACCCTTACTTACAACATTTTTTAGTCTAAAACGTCAACTGCATAGCGATTTGATTGGGTTTAGTCACTAAGTGAACATGTTAGAGTTGACACGAATGTTGTGATTTGGCTAAATATAACTGGTTCTTTAACGTTAAGTAACACAACATGTGTGATGTGACATTGCATACATAATGTCCTCGTGGTTACAATAATGACAAGAGACATTGTTTCACAAAGGAGTAGAATTCTGGTCTCCTGTGGGAAAGTACTCTGCTTTGTTGACCCAATCACCAACCTTGTCCTCCTCCTTCCAAAGGGTTGTGTATCTACAGAAATGTTCACTACAGTCGCTTGATGTTGCACAATGTTAATACATCTGTCTTGGTTGTTTTCTGTTGCTGTTACAAACTACCTATTTTGTCATATTTTACAGGAAACCTTTCTCCTACAGACTTAATTTTTGTGAAAGCCCCACATCAGCATATCTACATGATATTAAAAAAAGTAACTACAGGTAAAATATGTTCAGCATCTTAAAAAAAACTCTTGTGTGTCCCAATAAGATATGTACACCAGATGTCTAACAGCATTTTTTTTTTTTTTTTTTTGCCTTTCCAGTCCTTTGGTAATGATACACAGCCAATGTAAGGAATGAACTGTGCCTCCACACATTAACTCTCCACCCTTGACTGGGATTTCCAAAATGAAACCAACATGACTTCATTGCACCTTGAGGAAAATTTACAGTTGCACAATCTGTCAGACACACATGCACACACAGTTAAACCTATCAAACAACAAATTTTGAAATTTTAAGTGCTGCATCTAATAGAATATAACTAAACTGAATGGAGGGTTTGGTGTATTTTTCCTTTAAATTACCCAGAAAACGATGTGTGATCCATTGCTGTAAGAACTGCCTCAGCAGGAGATGATGGATGGATCATTCAGTCATGTTGTCTTCTAATTAACTGACTGTGTCTAAGCTGCAATTTACCAATTTGAATCAGTAGCACATCACATCTCATCTCTTGTACAGTATTCACTTTCTCTGACTTATTCTATTCATTCCTATTCTTTCTGTCTCATCAGCCCCATTCCTCATCACCATGAATTTAGCTGCACTGCTTCCTGAGATCCCTGGTTTGCAACAAGTACTGTACAGTGAAAAGCCACACAAATGGTCATTCATATCAAACACTAAACACCATCAAACAGGACTTCTGTTTCCAGTGGCATCGAAGCAAACACACCTAGTCTTGTTCTGAAAATGAAAAGTTGTCTGTGACTGAAATTCAAGGTGCTAAAAAGCTGCAAAGTGCTGAAACTCAAAGGCGAGATTCTCTCTGCACGTTTTTATGAACGTGGTGGAATAGAAACTCAGGAATTTTTCCATTTTCAACACCTCCTTGATAACGTTTGCAGAATATTTCATATGGTTTGTGATCCATTGATGAAAGGGAGCCTTATACTGATCTCCAGCAGGGTGAACAGAGGGTCTGAAAATTAAGTGGAGGAGAAAGCTTAGGCCTCCTGCTGGATTTAAGAGGTGTGAAGGGCCGTCCAGGTTCCCGTGTTCAGCATCTGTCCCTGAGCAACAAGAGAGGCTGTGTGGAGACTAGCTTAACTCACTGCACAAAGGATGTCCTGTATTTTTCACGGACACACACTGAAACACACAACCCTTGAAGCTTTGTCACGAGCCACACGTTTCTACACCCTAGCTTACAAATACTTGTTTGCTGACAGCCTGCTGGTTTTCTGAGCTGCAGAGCAGAAGAGTGACGAGCTTTAACCCTCATCTCTTTTCCTCAGGCTGATAAAGTGCTCTGATAAGGTGTGAGGTGCTGGTGAAAAGTGGCTGGCCCTCAGCCCCCAGGGCTACAGTATGAAAGAGTGGCTTGTCTGGAGCAAACCAGAACAGAAGAAAGGAGGAAAAGTATAGAAAATAGAAAAGAAAAAAAAAAGTCCAGAAGAAAGGAATTGGATTAATGATGAAGTCGTCTGGGTGCAGTGTGTGTCTGTATATAGGTTTGTAGAGGTGCGTGTGTGTGTGCGCGTGTGTGTGTGTGTGAAACCTTTTCTTTGCCACCAGCTGTGGGTGAAGAAAGGGGGGAAGGGAGTATATAAATGGGGGAGCCCTGCCATGTGTTTATGTTGACTAATGAGCTAATTACCCAACCCCTAATCTACCTCAACTTGTGTCATTTCACAGGAATGCTGCAGCAGTCAAACGCTTGCAGATTATGGGTCATTTCCTGACAGTTAAAGGCAAACTAATTCCTCCACACACAAAGACATTAAACCACAAGTGCTGCAGCCTCTCCATTTGTCTCTTTATGAATTTATTGTCTCAAAATGTGACTACAAGATTAAAACTCACTCACTCAACAAGCTGAAGTTTATTAGATGACTTGGCTACTACTGTTGTTTATGTGCATATCTTTCATTTTGCTCCACATGTGTCAGCCCATTGCCACATCATTTGTACAGTTTAAATGTATCGGAGGCATTTCTATTGTTTTATTGTGTGAGGCATTGTGTGTATCATACATATATTAACATCATAGATAGAACTAACTGCACGTTGCTTTATGCTTAATTCTTTATTCAGGACTGAATATTTTTGCTGTGACCTGTTAACATTCACCACAGATGGACCAAAAAGACCTAAAGACTCTTCAGAGGTATCTAGCGATAAGGTTTTCAGATTGCAGCCATCTAAATATCCCCCACATTTGCCTTTACAAGCGCGAGAGGGCATAGTGGTCAAGTACAATGTCATGTACAACCATGATGAGTATTAGATATATATGTTAAAAATGGAATTTACTAAACCTTTTTAGTATGTAAAACTGTAACTGTATTATTGTTTCTTTACCCACATTTTATTAGTGTTTTATTGTTAGTGTTACCTAACTATTTTTACATTAATACAAGCTAAGTATTTTGTTCTTTGTGTTTAGTCTGACTGCAGGACAGCGTTAGCAGTTTTTTAAACCATACGCGCAGTAAAAACTGGACAGTCTACCAGGGAGGGAAGGGAGAGGGAGAGGATGGAGATGCAGAGGTGGTGGACCAGTAAGGACCAGGTGAGGAAGAGGAGCTACCAGAGTGAGAGCCTGAAGAGAAGAAAAACATTATAATGCAGAATAACCCTGTGTTTAACCCCTGTGTTTGGTTTTCTTCTCCATTCTCAACTTCTGTAGAGACTAACATCACATGACAGGGCTAAAGAAAATACAACAATTCTTATTTCAGGTGATTACACACAAATGACAACATAATAGTGAATGCTATATTCCATTTGTGCTAGATCCCTTTAAATCTAACACATTTAGCCTTCAGTACGGCTATTCTTGGCATTGTGTATACTTATTTAGAGAGCTACAGTATATGTGTGCAAATGCCTACTGTAGTTGTCCACTGAAAATCTCATCTTGTTTTTTGAGTATGACTGAAGGATCATATGTCTCTTTACATACTGTGAAAACAGTTCCACACAGAAAAATAAACAATTAAAATACAAACTGTTAAATATTTCAAATGTGTCAGTAAAAAGCTGAAAGCAGGGCGATATAGTAATGATACACACATAGCTTAATCCAACACAGCCAATATGTAAGTGTAATCATTGTAAACTCTTCATGACTATGCTGAACTATCAATGCCAGGATGTTCGAGACATAAGAGGTAGACCGGTAGAAATGGAAAAAAACTAAATATAGCACAATGTTTGGGAATGTGTTGACTATTCTGTTCAGCACTGCGTGTGTTGAATTACTGCTAGCTTTCATCTTTCATCTATGAAGTATTTTGAGAAAAGATGACTGCAGTAGCTGCCAATGCACACTACAACTGTCCGCGGTGAAGCATAAGTCATTTTTACATAATAAGAGCCCTTCAAAGCCCACAGTTTTCATCTGTAACAATTTAGATGAAAAAGAAACATGAGGATGAACTTTAGAGGATGAAGTCAATCAAATTTCCAAGTCAGACAGCATGGGAGGTCTCCATCCCCTCCACCCATAGTGAGAGGTGTGAGTGGGGATTCAGAAAACTCTCCCCTGCCCCACTACCCCCCTTGTTCATCATCCCCCTCCCCTGGGTGCATGCTGCACAACTCCCCCTCAACAGGCTCCCATCCATCACTCCTAAGATTTCACTTTAATAGGTGGTCCTCTTTCTCCTTTCACACACCCTTATGGGAAAATTTGGCTACAGAGAACAAGACAACAGAAGGTGAAATTGTAGGATTGTGTTTTGTTTAACATTGGTTGATACCAGTGAATTTTTGTGCTAGTAAGAAAACTCACTTGTGGCACTGATACTGAAACAATGGTCACTAATGGTATTATTTCTGTAGTCGTTATTGCCTGTTATACTGATTACTATATATGAAGGGAATTATATTATATTGTACCTTAAACTCTGAACAATACTTTTTCAATATTTCATGTTAAAGGACATAAATATGTTTTTCTATAAGCCACTGTTTAGCACTGTTTATTCTGTCTTCACACAAAGCAAGCATACAAATACTTTAAAACAAACATTTTAATCAAAAAGAAACAAGAATGCGACTCTGACGTTCAATATTTGCTCATGGCTTTCTCTTAATCACATATACAGTCACTTACAGTATATATAATTTCACATTATACCAGCAGTTTATCACTGCTATGATTAGTTTTGCTGTTGTTCCACAATTTGATCTACACCCATGTTTCAGAGGGCTGAGCATGTTACTCCAGC
>JAUBNQ010000009.1:12396241-12471916 GCA_032353495.1 Ctenopoma kingsleyae
CCTGTTATACTGATTACTATATATGAAGAGAATTACATTATATTGTACCTTAAACTTTGAACAATACTTTTTCAATATTTCACGTTAAAGGACATAAAGATGTTTTTCTATAAGCCACTGTTTTGTTTAGCCAATCTTTATTCTGTCTTCACGCAAAGCAAGCATACAAATACTTTAAAACAAACATTTTAATCAAAAAGAAACAAGAATGAGACTCTGACGTTCAATATTTGCTCATGGCTTTCTCTTAATCACATATACAGTCACTTACAGTATATTTAATTTCACATTATACCTGCAGAAATTATCACCGCTATGATTTGTTTTGCTGTTGTTCCACAATTTGATCTACACCCATGTTTCAGAGGGCTGAGCATGTTACTCCAGCGTGCTGGACAAGCCTGGGCCAAGCTGTGCAGTAGCCCCTGAATTCAAACAGAAGGCAGGGTGGTTGATATTTAAATGAACTCTGTTTATTTTTCTACAGGTCCCGTGTGTGCATGTGAGCCCAGTATAAAGGACCGTGTCCTTTTGAAGGGGATAGCACCAGGAAAGTAAAGGGGAAGGAAACTTTGCTTTGGTGTTTTCTATATCAACGGAATGACTTCCCTCAAATAAAGACGTGTTCCATTCTGCTGGTGAGTCTGGAACAAGCTGCTTGTTTCCTGTCCTGAAAACTCGCAGTATGTTTGAACAATGCTCCGGGCCAGAATAGAGGAGATGTCACGTCTTGAAGATATGGTGCGGTGCTTTTTGTTTGACCGCAGGTTAAGGCTGAATCACATGTTTATAGTATTTGTGACATTTGAATGAACCAACACAATTGTTCCATTTAAATTAATATAAATTCTGAAACAATAGATAGCAGCTTTTGAACTGTCATTTGGAACAAAAGGCAAAGATGAAAGTATTTCCTGAGAGGCTCTAAAGTCTTTTTAAACTCACTTTTAGTGGTTAATGGTAGCTACACAATAAAATGGAGGATGGAGATGAAGAAACTTTTGCTAATTAAAGAATCAGTTGAACTAATCTTCCTCTAAACTTTCACATTTCTGCCAACTGCCATGTCCACACTGCGGACAAAGGCTTTCCTTTGCTTCTCTCCGCTGGGAGCTTGCCATGCTGAGTTTCTCACTCACGCTGCCCCCTCATCAAATTACAGCCCTGCTCCCTCCTGTCATGTTGGCAAACAAAGGTCTTAAAGCGCACTCCCAGTGTAATTGCCTCTAATCTCAGACATAATGTGGTCTTTCATGTCAACTGGTTGCAGAGAAAAGGGAGCTGTTGTTCTCTCTCTGCCTTTTTTTTCATTCCTTGTGCTCTCTCACTTTCACTTTGAGGAGTGCACTTTAAAATTTTAGGTTTGTTTTAGATTTTAAGGTGACAGGAGACTGATTGTGGTAATTTTTGATCTATGTACCACAATATAAAACTGCCTATTCTCCTTCTACAAACAGATGCTTGGTATAATTATCAAATATAAAGCAGTAAAAGAGTAGAAGAGTAAAACCCAGACAAATGGTTCTGGTAATGCAGTAGTTCTTAGTGAGCTCCTCCACCTTTGGCCTGAATTCTCTCCGTGGTGAGCATCAGGCAGTCTGCAGCTGGAAGTGTTTCTGTGGTTTGGCCAGGTGTCTCTCTGCCCTGCCTGGGACAAGGCCTCAGCAGGGCCTGGGACTGTAGTCTGGGAGCAGGCTGGAGGCGCTGAGCAAGCTGACTGCCCCTCCGTGATCTAAAATGTCCTGCAGACCCACCTGACTGGTGGTCAGCTGTAATTGCTAGAACACGATAGCAGCGCTGGAGGGGAAAAATGGTAAATTAAGATATGTGTGAGCATGTGGGGAAGAGACAGCGAAACATAGTGAGAGTTGTGGGGAGAAAAGACAGAGGAGGAAAGAGAAGAAATGAGGGGATGATGGAAATTTTGGACAAATTCTGCAACTGAAGAGGCCCTTTGGTTAAAAATATGGAACACGGACTTTAATATGGTTTCCAGGGGCTTTGGCAAGCAAAGATGAACATATCATGTAAAAAATCACAGCATATGATATCTGTGTTGTGCTCAGTGGAGAGTGAGCAGGGAGAAAGTGTAGGGTAAGAGGAGATGCAGTGTTTCTAAAACTATTCAGTCTGGCTTTTTTAAGGGACCCAGCTGTGTGCCCTGGAGGTCTTGAGCTCTAACTGGGGCAAAATCATTGCAGTGAAGCTAAGCTGCAGCTTCAGAGCCTGGTTAGCCATGACCTGATGTTCCAGGAGCCTCACTCAATTGATAGGTCCCAGGAGAGTCATCACAGTGCCCTCGAACAATCACCCATTCATCCCTCCAGCCACAGCAAGTGGGCAGACACTCTGCAGTTCTATAAATGTGAAAAAAATCAGTGTTATACATGCAGTTTGCAGAAAATTTTCAATTAAATGTCTTTTTTTGCCAACATGATTTTTTTTGCTTGTTTCTTTTAATTGTGAGAATTTAAACACAGTTAACAACTTGGTGTGTGTGAACAACTGAGTCAGTATCTTATCTGAAATTCTCAGATGAGGAAACTCCATTTTCAATTGTGAAATTTCAAGAAGAGCTCATATTTGCCAGTATATGTTTGGGTAATGTGGCTGAACTGGTCCATCACACCTCATCAGCCAGGACTACACTCTGCTGTTACGTAAGACAGCTAAGCCAGTACAGACATCTAGACTAGTCCTTATGTGGACAAAAACATGTGTGCTCATTGTGTCCCTGAGCCCAAATCCTTCTACCATGACAATATCAACCAACTTTTCGTCTTTTCAAACTCCCTCTCACTCTCACAGATGAGAGGCCTGGAGGTCAGCTGCACATCAGTTATTTTTTTTCTGTACAGTACCATTCAGTTATTTATAGAGCAAGAACAAATATACAATGGAAGAACGGTAGTGGTTTGGGTAGGAGGCAGGTTAAATCCAGGAACATCTGTCCTTTCAAAGGCATCTCTTCCTTGGTATGCTCAGAATCTACTCCACGGGTGTCGGCACTTCACTGGTAATGAGAGAGGTGGCATGCTAGTCAAAACAGTGCTGTAAAGGCGGGACTGAAGAACCTCATCCAAGCCCAATCTCCCATATCACCAAGTAAAGTACATGTTCTCAAAGTCACCTGACTCCTGACCAAGGTTGGTCTCAATGAAAAGGTAAGAAACAGAGCAAAAAGTATGAGAAGAGAAATTAGTTAAATAAGAGAGGGAAACCTGCAAAATGGTTTATGACAATGTGAGATTCTCAGTTCATCAAGTATAGCCTTTGGAGCTAATCATGTAAAAATAATAAAACTGTAGGTATTAACAGCAGCTCTCAAGCAGTGATGTATTATTTCAAATGCACAGTCTGGTAAATAGTGGTGTAAAAGCAATATTTTTCTATTCATCCTCACATACTATCTTAATGTAACTGGCAAGAAATTTGACATTGTTCACTTGTAAAGCTGTTTTGGAGGCAAATTTGTAATTTTCTGGGTTACTGGGTTGATATTATTTATTAATTTGTTTGTCCTTGTATTATGTTTTCATTGGTGACTCACATAAGGTTCTCTCAAGGCTACAACAGAACAAAACAAATAGGAGCATGTGTGTGTCTGTGTGTGTGTCTGATCTTTGTCAGAGATGCTTCATCATACATTCAACCGTACTGACACTCCCAGTCGGGCCTGGCACTCTCTATTTCCCTAATTCTTTCTGATGTGCACAGAAACACACGCACACAAACACACAGCAGGACAAGTACAGGTAAACACCTTTATTTTTATTTTTTGAATGAACAGAACAGAACAGCATTAGAGAGTCAAGATCACAGAAATGAACAAGCATCAGTTGAATCACAATCAAATTTCACATTTATTGTATTGTGGAGGCCTACAGGTTCAATACAATGTGTTACACTGTTTGTAATATTTAGATTATTTTTAATAATCACGGAATGAAATGTATGTGTTACTAGTTGTATAAAATATTCATCATTGCTTCTTTATTTTGTGTTGGCAAAAATAAGATTTAATTGAATGAGTTTTCTCTTTTTTCCCGTCTTGTCCCGTGGCCCTGGTGTGTTTACTTTACTTACGCACTGTAGCGAGCAAGTAAGAAAAAACTGTGAGGATGAACAGCAGACTAAATAAACTCACTGAAAGCTGCTGCAGCGATGTATCATTTATTAAAGTGTGAACCCTTTAGAAACTTTTCTGAATAAATGTCTTCTCTCATTTCTTCAACATCCTTTTTATACATATATTCAAAAAACCGATTATTATTACTCATATCAAATTATTACTATATTACTTATAATAATTACAATAACTATTCGCTTCTTTAGTCCCATTGCCTTGTTCATTGCAAGGTTATCGCAGTAACGCAGCACACGCGTTGGTCACACGGGCATTTAATTTGGTGTTTTAATAAATAACTTGCATGGAAATTTAATTACATTTACAAATCTATTATATTTCTCTTTGATTTGATAGCACAGCAGTCACTGCATCAATGCAACTGCTTCAAAAACAGATTTGTTAAACTTTACAATTTGAAGAGCTGTTTAAGTGGAACGACAAATAGTTATTTATTAGTCAGTAAGTTTAACATATTTGGCTCAATTTGTCTCTGTCTCTGTGGATTAATGCGACACATTTGTTTCCGTTCGGTTTGAAAACTGGTATTTGAGGTCTACAAATATTGTGCCCGAATTTACCGTTGATTGCTTTCATACATCTCATCACGATTAATTCATTTAGATTGATGAAATAATAAATGGTTTACTACTTTTATAATTCGTTTATTTTTCCATTTAAAAAAACGACACCCCGATTTATCATTTTATGTCCGCTGCTGTATGCTGATATATTTTTCTCATAAGCTACAGTAACAGCCAAACCAACTCTTTTTCCAGAGGCCTCGCTAAACGTGCTCACCTTGATCCATGTGCAAAAGCCGGCCTAAGAGCAGAGAGGTGAGACAGGTGAGGACGACCGGCTGATCGAATGAAATCCGACACCGTCGACAGAAGAATGTGCAGTAAATCTGACTCACCTTAATATGACAATATGACTTAGTCAAGATTATTGCTAAACAGTTCAAAAACAGAAAAATCTGTAGCCTATACCATAGAATCACTTGTTGAGTGACATGCAAAGTTATGGCTCGTGACCACTAAATAAAAAAAAAATCATGACAAATAAAATTGTATTTATTTATAGTAGAGGTTAGTATGCTTTAGTTAAATGCGCAAATTGTTATTTATTGTCGTCACTGAGGAGGAAATTAAGTGGAATTGTCCTTGTACAGTAAGCCAAACCCTCAGTTACGTCATAGTCACAATTTTCGTTATTTGCCACCCCAAACCGATTACACATACTGTACATCCTGTAAGTCTTCAGGCAAAAATGAGCCTATAAAATGTTTTGCTTTGCTGCAAATTCAGTGCATCCTGGTTCCATAGTATTTCCAATTCATTTGTTATCAAAATAAATATTTGTATTTTTTTAGCTTCTGTATCTTAAAGAGATTTGAGAAGATTGAAATTTTGAGAAGAATGATTTTGAGAAGAATTAAAAACTGATAATAATTTGATAAGAAATTGTGTTAAATATTCAGTTCATATAGGTAGATATTTAAAATGCATCACGAATCAAGGTATTATAAAAAAGAAGAAAAAAGAGTTGTCAAACGCCTGTGCAGGAAAGGAATCCCCTGTAATTACATTTTCAGAGCAGAGGAAGCTGTAGACCTGAACCCCATCATTTAGTCAACATTAAATAAACACAGGCCCCATCAGCGTCAGATATGCCCTCACACAGTTGCACTGTAAATAATGACTTTCATGGCTGTGTGCACAAAAACCCAGGGTCATGTTAAGAACTATTGAAGCTATCCAAAGCTTATATATTAAATGAAGGTTAATTATTAAAGCACCCAAAATGCACTGTATTTAGAATATCATCAATCTGTTTTCACCTTTTCTAAAAATGTAACATAAATCTTAGAATATGACAATAAAAGATGCCAATTATTCAGTACAGGAAAGAATCGAAAGCAGCATGTTATTACTTGTCCAGTAGCATAACCTAACACAAAATCAGCAGAGTGTGAGTGATTGCAATAGCATTCTTACAACAAATGCAGTTACAGAAATAAAGCTGTAGATTATGAAATATCATTACTGATAAAAAACAATGGTATATTAATCAAAGAGAGCAGTGTGTTGTTCACAGAGACATTTGCAGAATTTCCACAGACCTGAAATATGATATCTAACATATGTCATGGAATTTCTATTCTTCGTCTGTCTCGGCTCGCCTTTGATGCCGTGCCAAAACCGTCAGTGTAATAAACCTTTAAGGACCTATGAAGATATGCATTAAAGAAAGGATTACACTGATTCAATGACAAACAGTTATTGTCGGTGAATTTAAGATCAAAAGCAAAAGCGTGTTTGACAGTGAAAGAATAGTGTCAGACCATGACAACATCAGTGTAAAGACCTTTATTTTCAATTATAATTTGTTTATCAAAAGTGGATGACAAATTTTGATATCTGATCCACTAAACATTTACTATTTACTATATTTTATTGTTGAATTTATAATGATCACATAAAGTTGAACAATTTCAGCAGGATATTATTATGATGAGTAAAGACCAAACTAAAGACTCACACTAAAGTACACGCTCATACTAATGCATTTACTACATGGAAAATCATTAACTAGGAGCATATATTTTTCCAGCCTTAAATTTTAATTTACAACTCAATCAAACAGATATAACACGTCTCTGGTGAGCTCTGTCCCTCTCTGGTTGTAGCTTGGTGATTTAAGCTGACCTCAAGGTCAATGTCAACATTGTTTCAAGGTGTCATAGTGTGGTCGAGCAGTGCAAATGTTCCATGACACAATAAAGCATTTTAAAACATGGGATCTACTTATTAAATTGAAAATACGAATGGGTATGACCTTTAAACATTTCTCACCAAATTGTCTTGTCATAAATTTTTCTCTTATCTACAGACTGCCACTTAACAAATCCTCTGCCAACAGGAAATAAAGATAAATCACATCTCAATTTTAAAAAATATAGGTTCCGTGAGAATCATAACAGTCTTACTAGAAGTGACATTAACTAGTTCATTTAGACTTGTTTCAATTTTCCACCCACTAATGTGTCTCCAGAGATCCCACGCTTATGGTCTCAACTGTGCAACGCACCAAATATTTAGACTAATAGCTGGTTACTGTGCTATCTCTACCTCTACAAGCTGTCAATCTCTGCCCTCAAGCTAATTAAAAAGGCCCCGGCGCTTTATTTGTTTGCACACACTCTGAGGGCAGACTGGAACAGTCAGGCGTGGGGGCATGACAAGCACGCCATGCCCCCTTAAATCACTCCCCTGTGCCAAAACGCTGACACCACACCAAGACGCCTGACAAAACATTTGCAGTGTCAGTGTCTGTGAGACACACAGAGAGGAACAAGTCATGATATTTTATAGTCACTGTATTCGACAAGCAATTACGCTGAATTCTTCTTTTAATGCTGTATTTTTACTATGATTATTATTTTCTCCATCAGATATTGCCCTGTTTTGTTTTTCATGTATAATAGTATACATATTCAGACCATTTTCCTATATATTCTAAGTACTGGAGAATTTTGCACCGTACAAGTGATATAAAACAGAGTCTTACTTACAGTGTTGTCTCAGGCCTGCACCCCATCATCCTCCAACCTGCTGACCTCTTCCTTTCTACACTGCCTTTTTCAATTTATGAATCACTGCTGCTGTCGTTGAAGTGCTACCCTCTGAAATCTGGATGTCTTGAGAAATGACACTGAGATGTAGCTGGAAAAAAAAAGACACAGACATACATTTTAATTGTTTTGCAGTGGACCCTTGGGCATCAGCTGCTGTGGCCTCATGGCTCTCTGCTGCCACCTGTCTGTTTGTGGAGGAGCAAATGGAGAAAAGATGGACCTGCAGAAAGTGCTGAGTAATGCTCAACATCATGTTGAAATATTTAAATTTCTGTCTTGATATTGTTATTCTTTGGTTTCTGGTAAATTAATTCTTATAAGTAGTTTTCCCACTGAATATCTTTGAACATCTCCCGAATTATGAGAGGAAGATATACAGACCACTAAATTAAACATCTATTATATTTCAAGGCTTCATTGTGTCATCGCAGCTGACACAAAGCTTTTTTATATTACTAGTACAGCATGAGGGCAGCAGTAATCATCTTGTTTCTGATCAAATCTCTGTAAATGGGTGAAACCCTGCTTTGCGTGATTTGATAGCTCAACAGGAAGCTGTTGAAACCTTAACATAAATAGCAATCAGGCCATGAGTAAACCAATCAGCAGCTTTGTTTCAAAATATGCATCAATCAATTAGCAAATGGTTTCCTTCCAAATGAACAGACGAAATCAAACCATCTCAGGAAACACATTACGGACAATCTGCAGTTTGTTTTGCTTAATTGAGGACCTTGTGGCAATTTGTAGTCTCAACTTTCTGGATTTTATTCTTCGCTTAAAATGTGTTTACATTTGAATTATTTGATCGATCATCCTTCTGTTATGTTTAATGAGAATTTTCACAATGCAAGCTTCAGACATTGTAAAATGTATCATCTGTTGAGCGGATTTTGATTTCACATTTCACTTCACAGCATTATTTTGTAGTACATTGGGCAGACTGTAAACAATAGCTGATTTTCTCTCGTTCATTACTACGCTTGAATAACTATTCCCTTTCCTTTCAATGTTTTTTGACTTTTGAAGACAGCTTGTTGGACTCATATGTACTGCAGTCCCACTCACACAGCTACACAGCTGTCTGCCAGGCTACAAGCAGAGTTCCATCACCTGCATCCAGCTGCAAATCACAAACAGATTAAAGTATTCCCCTGAAGGGGGATTTTGTACAGTCAGACTATCATCAACGCAGAAAATGAAGAGGCAAAATATTAAGAGAAACCAGCCTCACTACCCATCAACAAAGGAACGTTTGCATAACTTTAAGCTTTTGCGTCAATGAAGGCCGATACAGTAGTAGCTAGGAATGTTTTCTGAGCATGTGACAACATTTCCTAGCCCACTAAACATTGAAAACAGACCAACGAGGAAACATATTGTATTGATTTAGTCATTTGACAAATAGCTTTGGAATGATTCTCCATGTCCAGTTATTCATAGGCAGTTGCCTTATAAGTGGTGGATAAAAGGAAACATCTTTTTTATTTTAAGAGCAGGAAATGAGACAATGACAGGAGACAATCTTATGACATATTGAGGTGATTGTGGTAACTGTGGTGAGAAATGCTCTGTGGATGGTGTCTTTATTGTCTCTCCATGCTGAAATCCTGTTGTGGTCTTCCCATTGACAAGATTTTCATTGTATCTGCTAAACTGCTGCAGCTCATGTCCACATGTCTTCAGAACAGTAACATGACATTGCATATCATTCAGTGCATTGTAAAAGAAATGATAATGAATCATTTAAAGTACTTTCCATTTTTTTACTGTGGTATTCTGCCAGCTTCTCATATGTGAGAACTTTGTTGAGTATGTCTCCCTTAGCACAGTCATTGCTTACCACAGTCATTTTTAACATGGCATGTCAGTTGTGCTTTCTTTCAGCTGAAAGACAGAGGGTCACTCTTCTGTGACAGCAAACATCTGAATACTCAGAGTATCCTGTGAGTGTTTATATCTCAGTTCTTGAAGTCTCGTGTGTAGCTAAGCCCGTACACAGTTCTTCCTGTAGGGAACCAATGTAGATAGAATTTACTTCTATTAATCACTGTGAAGTTTTTATTTTATTTTCCTCCTAAATTCCCCATAATGTGTGAGATATATGCAAAATTGTTCAAATTTACAACTTTAAAAATTCCTTATTTTATTTTAAAAGCTGTTAACTAGACAAATGTCCACATTACACCTTACACATCTGCTCTAAAGTATGAGTGGACTCAAGATTAGCTCTTTTATTCTGCGTTGTGGCCAATTAGCACCAAACAACTATTAAGTTTTGCAGAGTTTAGTTTGTCAAAACAGAGTGATTGCTCTCCATTTGATTTTCCTAAACCCTGGAAACTTCAAAAAAACAGGATTACTCGCTATGGCAACACCTGGAAGTAGCACGTGCAAGCAGGAGAGCAATACGACTCCTGGTTAACAGCCTCAGATAATGGCACCGCTATATTTATACTTGTCTTTGGCAAGGGACAACTCATTTATTCCGCTATTAACCACAGCCATCTTTTTTTGTCTAAACAGTGCCAGGGTGACTCTTGAGCTTCGTGTTAGAGTGAAGAGCAACAGAAGAGTTTCCAAACACTAACAGGGTCAATGGAGTCAAGTGACTTAAGAGACCTCAGAGTTTGTAATAACTAGAAGGAGAAGCACAGTTATACAGCATGTCTATGAGCCAATGCAATAATGAGGTTGACAAAGAAAGACATGGAAGGTGAAGACAATAAAATGTGTTTCATTATGTAAGTGACGTGCTGATTAGTCCACGTGTTCTTCTGTGGAAACATATTAAAGATACATTCCTTGACCAGCACAAACCCATTGTTTATGTTTTAAAAAACATGTAAAAAAAAAAAAAAAAGACAGACATTAACTTGTAATTTGTTCCAGAAGGTAGTAACTGTAGTGCTATAGAGAGGGAACACAATCATGCTGGAAGAGTAAAGCATATAGAGTAAATATGGGAGATGTGTGCCCTGCTATTTCCACCAACATAAAATGATAACGTGAGAAACACAATTTGAGGTGTGCACAATGTTGCCATGCTAATAAACTGATGTTTGCAACTTCTCTAAAACACCCCCATTCTTGTTTTCAATGAGTATTGTCTATTATATGCAGCCTGCTCTGTTTAATTGATCTAATTAACAATTAACAAAACTACTGCAAATCTGATTTGAAAATGTAACATCAGCAGTATTTCACTCCTAAAACATTGCACAGGGTACAAAAACAACTCTTTTATTAAGGATATTCATTAAAATCACTGCATCACGTGTATTACTATGTTTTAAGAGGATGACCCTCTTGATTTCTCCACCATTCCCCATCAGGATTTCTGATAATGCCTGTCCCAAACCACCCCCCACCCCCACCCCCTCCACACACACAGTGAGGCCTCAGGTCACGTTCAGGTGGAGCTTCTGTTTGACGCCACGGGGCCACGATCCCAACTGAGCAGTCCTCTTTTTTAACTCTGTGACCCACAGGCCCCAGACAGTACACCAGCCTGTGTACTGCAGCTTGAGCTGCCTTCATAGAGGCTTTCCGGTCCATAACTGTACACACTTTGCCAAAACGATTGCATCTATCAAAAGTGACGGAGAGTTTAAGGTGAGAAAGGGCAAAGAGATGTACCAACAAAAGGAGAGAATGAGAGATAAGGTGTCAGACAAAAAGACAGTGAGAGCAGCAGAGTGAAAAATGTGTTATCGCCTGGCCTGTTCATCACACACTCAGGTCAGAGGGGTGTGAGACATGAGTTGGCAAGGCTAAAAGCATGGGCTAGTTGGAATATGTGTGGGGCCATAGGAAGTGCTGTGTGGAGAAGATAACAGATGTGTGAGTGTGTATGTGTGTGTGATGGAGGAGAGAGGAGGCAGTAGAGGTGGGGAGAGGTTGAGAGAGTAACAGTGTCCTCGGCCCTGCCCTGCTTTCCTCTATTCACTACCCACATCCTGTCTGTGTGCTGCTTCTTAATGGCTTTTAATGAGCCACTGGTGAATCCCTCTCCTTCCTGCCTTCACACAACATGCCCAGCGAGAGAGCAAGTGAAAGGAAGAGAGAGAAATAGACAGGGAGCGCTGGAGTATTTAGCAGAATTGAAACATCAACATCTCAGTTTCTAGTGGTGGTCACTTGTTCTCCTCTACAAGGCTGCAAGAAAACTGAAGTGATAGGATATGATGCAAATACAATTAAGTAATATATTCTACAGTACAATAAATAGTATAATTATTTGAATACAGTTTGAATGATTACATTTGTGGAAAAAATATCCAGTGATTGTATTTATTCTACTTAACTGATGGACAGATTATTATGCACTGCCAACTACAGTCCAACACCTGTGAAGCAGGGTGGACAAATCAAAGTTAAAGAACAGGCTGCCTTAAAAACCTGATGAGTCCATGAGTCCCACGAGGGGCAGCTTGTTGTGCTTCCCTCTCTATAGATGTTATTTCATGCCTTACCTGAGACAAACCACTTCTCAACTCTTGGGGCTCATTTTTCAAATACGTGTTCTTAGTTAGTACTTATTCTTGTATCTAATTTAACATTTTACGTTTCATTTTTTAAAGCAGATTTTATTGTTTTTAAATCCTTAGTCCTGGTTTTCTATTGTATCTTTTGATATCAGATTTCACTGGTCACTGGTTTAAAGAATAAACAACTTGTGTGAAAATGATCAGTATGCATATTTACATATATTAATGGTGATTTCATTGTGCTTTATTAACAGAAAGTCCATTCTCTAATAACCTAAGAACATTTTAAATATCCTTGCCAGTATCTACTGTACAGTTACAATTTAAAGTTACACCGTTCAATCCTGATTTGTTATTTCATTTCTTTATAACTGTTGAAAATTATAACTGGAGAAAATCAATAGAAAACTGAGCAGGTGTGTGACACACCACAGAGACTTGTACAAGTAGCCTACAATACTACTTTATGCCACCTTACTACCTTACTGTAAATATCTACTTCTCATTTGCTGTTTTCCTCTTGTGGCAGGCAGAATTTCATGGCTTGGTTGGTTGCGTCCTGTCATTGTGATAGATGACAGGTGAGATAATCTCTTTGATCCCTCTGACACTCTCTAATTGAGTTAAGGATGTTGGATTACAGGCTCCTTTTGAAAGGGGCTGAGGTCAGCTCTCAATTCTGCCTAATGCGTAGATTTAGACAGCGAGAAAAGGCCTGACATTGATTGCAGGAATGCGTGTTCGTGTGAGATAGAGATAGAAGGGTAGTAACAGAGGTAGACAGGTATAGCACATGTGGAGGAGACTGTGTGGGACCTTGAGACTGCTGTTAAGATTCAAGATTCAAAGGGTTTATTGTCATGTGCACAGTAAAAAAAACACATTTCCCTGTACAATGAAATTCTTTCTTTGCTGTCCACACCATATGCCACATAATAAGAATAAAAAGCTAAAGAGAGAGATAAATAACAAGTAGCATTAAAGGCAACATAAGTATAACAACATAATTGTAACAACAATAAGGTGCAGGTAAGTGTGTGCTGTATGTGTATGTGCAAAGTTAGGGTGAAAATGAAGCTTTCAACAATGTGGAATTGACCGTTCACCCATATGAACAGTTTTGCTGTGCTTGTCAACACACAGTAATGTATTGAATCCATTGTAAATACAGTTAAATTCACTATCAAATAAACAACGGTCAATAAGAAAAAATTAATCTATAGCAAAAAATGTAGAACATAATAATGATTTCCAATGCTTATGTTACCCAGCTATCATTTTCCATTCAATATATGTCATCTGTTTTAATATTAAAATTCATCTTCAGTTTTTGAATTTGGTAATTTTGTATTTTTTGTACATTGCTCTCAAAGTTTCCTGACAAACATCTTCTGCAATGTTTTCCTAGGATTCTGTTATACCACAGTTGTTTTGGAAGTATAGTGGTTAGAGAGATTAGAGTTGCCAAACGTGAGGCAGTAATTCATCCTTAACTAGAACACAAAGTCCTCATTTGTTAAGGGTTAACAATCAGGTAGTGACAGCAAAAGTCCTTCCAAAAGTCCAACGCACGTCCTCACTGTGGGAGGTAGAGGTAAGCAAAGTATGGGATAGCAAAACATGGTGATGCACGGCAGGATGTTTACTGCTCAGACTGTTACAGTTGCCATGGAGCCCTGTTGAAGCTGGGTGGGCTAACCCCCCATCCCCTGCTTTGAAGAACATCTATAATTCCCACAAAAATAGAAAAGCATTATACTGTAAGTGAACTGTGTTTCGTGATGAAAAAAATGGATAGGACATTTCAGCTACGTCAGTGACATCAAATATAAAGCACACTGTTGTATGAGCGTATGCGCAAATCCATCCACACAGTTTCAGCTTTCAGTGTTTTCAACCACAGTTGAGTAATAGAAGGAACAGTTGTCTTTTCGTTCCTTAAAAATCACCCATCATTTCTTTGGGAAGAACTGTAGTGGTGACAGCACCCAACAGATGGTGGTTAGTTTAACCTTAGTTATGGCAGCAATGATGATATAAAAATATAATATAATAGCTTCAGCAGCAGACAATAACTACAGATTCAGGTGGGGAGACAAGGAGGAGGAAATGTGCGAGTGTGTGTGTGTGTTTGTGTGTGTCCATGCACCTGAGTGTCTTGGCAAAGCCCAGAGGAAGGGTCCCGGTCATCGGACATCCCTGTTGCAAGGCCGACTCCCTGCAGCAGACCCCCTAATCAGTGGAAACAAAAGGGGGAGGGCATGTAACAGCTCCAAAATAGCACACAGAGTAGGAGGAGTGGAAGGATGTAGGGAATCTGATACAACGTCTTGTGGTCCACGTATTAGCTATGATCAACTGAAGAAACAGTACACTGAGTTAATATCTCTGCTGTCTTCTCAGGGCAAAAGCCTCATGTGCAGGGAGGCAAGTGAGAACAGGAGGACATAAATTAAGGAAGTACTAATAAACGGAAGGATTCACCATTTATCTTGCTGTGTTTATTGTGCATTGTTAATCTGGAGTGTAATTATGTGTATGTGTGTGGCATGCATGTGACTGTGTGTGACTTCCTCAGCTGTTCATTAAGAAGTGACAGCCTGACAAACTGTGGCTCTAGTGGTTGCATCAGCTTCCTGACCCCACAAGCCACAGTGTTTTCCCTGATTGACTTTTCCTCTTAGACGCCACACACAATGGGAAAAGAGTGTGTATCATCTCTGTGGACGATTAATTCTGAGATGTCGTGTTAACTACAGAAAATACATTATTCATTTGTACTAGAGCTTGTATGCATACTCATATTTGCAGGCTGCATTGCTGTCATCTAAGTGTTTTCTTTCATATTTTTAATTCAGTTTGACGATGTGCAAGCTTCAATGCAAGTTACTCTGAGCTGCCCTCTTCTGTCTCATGTGGCTCTTTTTCAAGATAAGTCCCTGTCCATATGGAGAAAAGCCCATCAAAAGCAGGAGATGATAAAGTGGACAATAAGCGGGGGCCACCAGGTCCCCCTCCTCTGGGGGCCACAGATTAGGCCTCCTGCACTTCCTTTGGAAAACAGGCACCAGACCCAAAGGAAGCTCCTGTCAGCTGCGCTCCCTCACCTCCATGGCCTCTCTTGTTCTAATTCATACTCTCCTTTCTCTACCATTTTCTATCTCCCTCTTTCTTTCTCTCTCTCTCTTTCTCTCTCTCTTTCTCTCCCCGTGTAAGAGATGAAACGCAGGCCTCTCCATCCTCAACTTGCCACCGTACTCCACCCGATAACTGCAGGCCAAGCCTCATCAGGCTACTGCAGTATGTCACGCTGACACTGTTTTCGTCTACTTCATACTGCCACATGCTAAGTGGTAACTGAATTTTAAAAAAGAGCTTTTTTTGTGGATAACCTTCATTGATAGATCATAAGCCATACCATGTGTATGATGTGTGTAGTGGATGTGTAATTACAGAGCAACACAAATCTTTGAATAGTACAGTGAAGCTCCTGCTGAGAATATCCTGCCTTCTGCTTCCAGGGTCAATCAGTCAGACAGTGGAAGGTGGAGGGGGTCAGGTGGTCAACAGTGATTGAGCATGGACACTCCCTAAACACCAGAGCCAAATTACAGTTAAAGTCATCAGAGATATAGTCCTTTGTTGCCTCCACCCTTCTACTGTCTTGAGGATGACCAAGACCATTATGTTAGGAGTAGACAGTTATTTGGCTTTTAACACAGTAGTATGTTTGGTTGTACCACACAGGCAGGCTATTTTGTAATTTTGTTGCTATGTATCTAGGGGTGCGCATTTTCACATTGCCCACCTGGCATTGCTATCCCATACAAATACAAGCAAATGACTAGGGCTGTCCTAAATACTTCTTTTCAGGCTCTGGAGCTTTGGTTCTGTTATATCCAGAGCTACGATCCTGCAGGGGGTGGGGATTGATGGGCGAAATGAGCTGTAATAAATAATAGAGCCAAATAAAGCACAACTGAAGTAGTTATAACAGCAGCAGCATCAGATTGCAAGCTCACTAAGTCTTGAGCTTAGCCTCTACTCTTGTCCTGTGAAGATTAGTTCCTTTCTCTGGTACAAGTGAACTTCTCTCATCTCCTTCACGACATAGCAGCCTTTGAAAAAACACGCTCCGACACAGTTTAAGCTGCAGGATAACACTGGTATGCATAGTCAGTGTTTTGGGGTGCTGTCACTGTTTTTGCTGCCACCATGCAAGTGAGCCAGAATGGACATTTGTCGTGTCTCTCAAATAGGCTTTGTTCCATTTTCATTCATGCTAGTTGTGCCACCTTGATAGGCCAGTTTGCCACTCAGCTTTTGTCTCATCATGGCTTAAAGTGTTCACACATTAACTGCGGTGAGAGAGAGAGGGATGTCAGTCTCCCGAGCTGAGATATATATAGCCTATGTTTGCTTTTTAGATGGCTAGGTAAGCACACTGCATCATCTCAACAATGTGTTTTTAACACCTTAATTGTTTAAGAGATGGAAAAAGATTATATTGGAATAGTATCAGCATTAGCAGATACTCAAGGTTGTGATAAAAAGTGGTATCAAGCTAGCCTTATGTGTAATATCTTAAGAATAAAAGGAGACACTTCTTCTTTTTACTGTATTTTCAACTTCACTCTTGGACAGTGTTTCAAACCAAGCAGTGGCAACACGGGAAAAAGCAAGGTTTTATTTTGCCCAGATTATTAACAGCCACTACAGAAGCCAAAAACTGAACAAACCGACCTAACACAATGAAAAGAGAGGGAACATATACAGTAGGTATGGACAACACAGGCACTAACTACAGCTAAATACAGAGCAAAGCTATCTAAACTAACCCCCCCCCCGACATCAGTGCAGATGGTTCAGCCTAAGGAGCTGGCTTCAGTACTTAAGGCTTCATCACCCTCACTCACTCCCTTTGCTCCAAACCAGGAAGGATGTCCAACAGCCACAGTAACACATAGACCACGAAACAGTGAATAATATAACATCAAGTTAAACGCATTAGCCTACAGTGTTAAAACATGTGCACTACATTTAAACAATGTAAGGTAAATCTAAACAAATAAGTTCCAAACACTGTGTGATGTTATTTGTTGAAATATAGCAGACTGGAAATGAGGTAAGTGCATAAAAACAAACAAATAGCAAACTTAGCAAACCAAACTAATGAGGTGGGAGAGTACTGTAAGTGAATATTATCCTGTGTGGCTGTAGACATAACAAACAGACTGAACCATGTGACGCTATTTAGCTATTTTCTGCCCAAAAATCACCCTGAAGTCATAGACACTATGACTGACACGTTTTGTGTCACATCTGTGGTAATTATTCTATCCAGGGGTTGGATTCTGGTCTTTACAGACATGACAGGCATTTCAAACGAGTGCAGTACAGTAGGTTCTATTTCCAGCAAAACCGCCACAGACAATTTGCATCTCCTGCTGGCCAAGTAGTGCGCTTGGTGTGGGCGCACATGGAAAGCCTAAGTAGGTAACTCTGTCAGGCTTCCCTGCAGACCCAGTGGCCACTGAACGCTGGCACAAAGTGCCCTCTTCACCACAAACACTGCCACAGGTAATGTTTTCCTGAAGTCAGGCCAGTGTTTTAAGAATTTCCATGCCTTGAGGGAAAAATCCCAGGTCTGACTCCTGAAATACAAGCACTCCTTTCAACCAAGACCAGCACTAATGTAGTCCACCTTTACAGACAGCATGCAGACTAAAGCTCTCCTGTCTTGGAACCAAAGAGGTGAGAGGATTAGGGCTTGCCACAACATTTAACGACACTGAACTCTGTTTGATTCAATCACGTTTGGTAAAAAGCAGGCACAGACAACTCTGACCTTGCCATGCAATGTGTGGTTGTGTTCATGTGTGCGTGTCTTTGAGTGTGTAGGGCATGCATATGTGTGCTTGCTGAGTGAGAGATTCTGGTACCTTGCCACACATCAGCAAAGAAAGAAGACAGATTGAGCTAAAAGCAAATGTCATCAGGTTTTCCCCTGACAAATTTGACAAATTCACAGGAAAATCCCATCATTTGTAATCAACTTGTACCCTGATGAAATTAAAGGTGAGACACTGGCCCTTTCACAAAATCACTTACTTAATGTCTTAATACTTAAACATCCCATATTAACATATGCTTTACATGATTTTAAGTCTAAGGAAAAAGATTTTTACAGCTTGATGTGCTATAATTGCTTTGTTTGCATTTGAAAAGGTGTTTATCAGTCATTCCCTTTAAGTTCAAACCTTGTCCCACGAGTACTCCTTTTGCATTCATTTCCAATGTATAAAAAAACATTTAAATAACCCTATAATTTTATTGTAGTGTACCAACTTAATGTTCCTCTAATATCACATATGCACTGTATATTTCACAGTAAAATATCAGTTTCTGACTGAGATGTGCCTTGCTACCATGCCTTCCATTCTGTATGGGTCAAAAACCAGTCCTCAGCCAGACGCCTATACACCCTATGACTCTGGAACATGTTCCATGATTTGACAGGGTCTGGGCTTCAATCTAGTCAGGCCAGAGTGGAGCGAGCCGCAGAAGAACGTCATGTGACAAATAGGTCTTATCTGGAGGTTGTGGCATTGGAAAGCTGATTCTGTTTCCCTCCGATTACATTAGCAGGCAGGAAAATGGGACGCACGGGGAATGGCTGGAATTCCATAGTTCCAAACGACGGGCAGACACTTGCTTTCACTTGTTTGCTGACTGATAAAGACACCAGGATGAGGCATAGAGGAGGTGTGCTAGATACAAACTGGGTACATATGAGGTCTGAGTAATGTTTGCCGTAAGTTTAGCTGATTTTAATTTTAGCTGACTGTGTACATTGTAAAAATGTAATCAAGTCTAGTTTATGTGAGTGTACACAACCTGCAGGAGCAGTGTTTGCACTCTTGTAAATGCAATGGGGATACAATATGTGCTGCTATCTGATGGTCTTAGATCCTAGAATAACACCCTGGACTATTTAGAGCCAATATCTTGGTGACTGCATGATTCAGTAGTAGGTGATTCATTAATAGGGAAAGTGTACAAAGTACAAAGTACAAAGTGACACTTGCACCACTTAATGGTACTTGACTGGATTGTTTTCCAGCCTTAGACGTCTGCAGTGCAGTGGTCCACGTCTCAGTTTAAAAAAGGTGTCACACAGGTTTTGCATCATCAGCACATCACTCTCAGAATGAGACAAATTACAGCAACAGGAACTTCAAATTCTTGTTACTTAAATGTAAAGTGAGTAGCGCTAAACATTTATAAATTTCAATCACACAGTAATGATTCAAATTATAATAAATAATATAAATCATTATACATATGGTTCATGCTGTTAATGATTTTTATAGATAAACATTTTGTTCTAATATGCATAAAGCTGTTCAATCTAAAGTACATTAAAAAGTCAAAAGCCTATGTGAATATTGTTTTATAAAAAGAGAACTCTGTCATGGTCACACCTGGACTTCCAGTTTTATTTTGAAAATCACACCATTTCCTGTCTGGTCTGGCCATTGTTTCTGTCTACTTCACCCTAATCAGCTTGATTGCTTTCACCTGTGCCTCCCCCTTTTAGCCACACCTGCCGCAGACCCAGTCTTTGCTGTGGCCCCAGCCTCAGTTCCTGCCTCTGCAATGTCTGCACCACCGGTCTTGACTGCTGCTCCCGCCCAGGTCCAGTCATCGCTGCCACAGCTCCAACTTCAGTCTCAGCCTCAGCTTCAGCATTGTTGCTTGAGTTTACATCCATTTAGAATTTAGGAGCCAAAACAAAGGCAACCATGGGTTTGGGGTTTAGAATCAAATTTTATTGAAGAGTTTGATTTTTGTGAGAAAAAATGCAATTTGGGACATTTATAAGTCACATAGTCTTCATTTAGACTGAGACAATGAGTAAACCTGTGGCTAGCAGCATGCACTGCTAGAATCAGCCCATATGTACTACTTCTGCTTCCTTTGTACATGTTTCACTTTCTCGAGAAAGAGATATTTTTTACAGTTATTTTGTTTTGATTTTTGGAAGAATGTCCAGTGTGAATATTGTTGCCAGACTGCCGTAAAGAATTCATTTACCTTATTGCAAACTTTTTTGCTCCCTGAAAAGCAGTAACATTGTTTCAAGATTTTGGACAGATAGAAAACACAGAAATAAAATTTGATATCGAGAGACAGGGAGAAAAAGGAAGAGAGAGCGATTGTGATAAGAAATAGGCAGCAGCCCAGACAAACATGGTGGGGCCCTTCCTTACTGACATCCTGAGGAGGAAGCTGTGGTACTCTGGCCCCTCTTCTCCAATCCCTCAGAGACAAGCTCCTCCAACAGGTCATCAAAACGAGCCAGGATCAACGCTTATTAACACTTTCCCTTCCGCTTTTCCTTCTGTCTTGTAGTCATTTTTTTAAAATCAGATCAATGTGTACGTGCTGCCTAACTCTGTCTACAGTAAATACCTTATGGATTGTATTACGTTAGCTTGCCTGATTTTTTTGATCCCACTATAGTCTCTCTTTTACAAAACCATTGCTCTTTTTCAAGCACTTGCATCAATCAACTTCTCTCCATTCCCTTCCTTTTCACTCTCCACATCACTTATTTTCCACACCTGCTTGTCATGGTTCTGAGTGTAAATAACATACCATATAACTGCAGATAACCACCAGACATGTGGCAAAGCAAGCAGAGGGAAAATGCTACCCCCAGATCCATAAATCACCATTCAGACAATCAAGCTAATTGCTGCTCAAATGGCTCCTAACGAAGCTCTAATTGAATAAGGTGTCTGGTGCATTTTAGCAGTGCAGTAAGGTTAACTCTGGAAAGGATATCTTGGAGTGTGTGTGTTTAAGAAAGGCAGGCTTGCTGGCACCAGAGACACAGTGGTAAACGGTTCAGTTTAGCATTACAGTGGTGGCTCCCTGTGGGCCTGTCCTCCACTGTAGCAGCAACCTGAGGAATTGCAGGCACTCAGAGAAAAGGCTGGAAAACAAAGAGTGAGACCAGAAAAGAACCAGGTTGTGCCAGTAAAATATGTACACCACAAACACCCAAGAGTAAGCAATTTACACACAAACTCTCAAGTGCATTTTTCCTACAAAATACAAATGTGTCTGTGCACTTTATGACATAAATGTTTACAGATTTCTTTTTTTACACATTTCTTTTTGTTTTGAAAGAAATGTTCAATCAGCTTTCAAACAGAGAAGGGTTGATCGACATGTTTTGAGCAAAGCATAACTGTCAAAAACATCGTAGAGACCAAAAGACAATGAGCAAACCATTTTTTCACTATGCTGGGTAGGTATGATGGCCATGTGTTGTTTTTCTCCTTTCAGTTCGTTCCCACATCTATTCATCCTCTGGCGTGGTTATCTGCCCTCTGCATGCCTGTCCAGCACAGCAGGGGTCCCCCGGGAGAACAAACCCACACCGCCAAGAATGGACCAGTCCCACAGTCCCCCTCTCCCTCCCCATTCCCTCTCCCACTCTGTTTGCCTTCTCCTGTCCCACCATGCCCCTGCCTGTATGCCCCGCCAGTCTGCCTTATGACCTTGTTGCTGATAAGACCAGAGGCCCCGCAGTGCCCAGCGCTTGGTGCCAGTACATCCGTCTCATACAAAGTCAGTCGTGCTGTGTCACAGATGGGGTAAGTGATCAAAAACAGCAGCACAATAGTATAGCCCTTTTAACCCTCTGACCGTCACTTTGGTCCAGACTTAAATATCTCAGCAAATACTTGATGCACTGTGTTAGATTTTGTACGGATGTTCGTGGCTTGCAGAGGATATACTTTGATGATACAAGACCTTTTCTCCAGTGACACCATGATACTAACATTTTTGGTTTTAAGTGAAATGTCATTTATTATACAGTTATTAGGTGGTTTTTGATGTTTTAACGTCATATGTAACTGGGTCAAATTTTCACTTCCAATATTTTGTTTTATTAACATTTTTACTTTAATAATCTCCATTGGGAAATTGTTGTGGACAGTCATCACAACATTTAAGCATCTGGGGATAAGGTTAAGTGTATGTATCACGTAGCCAGAATACTGACCATGTATAAGAATGTACTGACCACCTTAACTAACTGATGGTGCTAGTTAGCAACTTTTAGCATGCTAATATTATAAACTACAATGGCACATCAGCATGTCAGCATGCTAACACTAGCATTTTAGAACCTTCTGTGTGCCTGTACACTCATACTTTTTTCTCTCTTCACTATGAAGTCATTTGACCTGAGTAAAACTTATTTGACCTCTTTCTGCTGCACCTATGCTGAGAGACACACCCTCACACACGATCACACAGATACATGTTTACATACAACCTTTCACTCATTCCTTTACTCAGTCACTCAATTATTCACTCAAGCACATACTCATTAAGAGAGAGAGACAGTGGGTGTGTGGTGTGCATCTGGCATGGCTGAGTGTAGTCCCTGTTACTATTTGTCTGGACATATATAACAAGGCTCATCAATCTTCTTCAGGGACTGTTCGGAGTTTGGATTAAAAACACCTGGGCCTCTGTAGGCTGACTCATGAGGTGGAAATAACACTCCTACCCTGTCAGAACAGTGAAGAGCAGTCAGCCTAACATATAGCCTCAAACAGATAGAGAAGGAGACCTGGGCAGGGTACACAACCATGCTGGTACTGCAGTGCTCTGGGAGCTCTCTGAAACTTTATCCTTTCTAGCAGAGCACCACTGGAAGGAAAAAGAAGAAGTAAGACAGCTTAGCATATGAACCCCTTCATTCAAACCCATAATGGTTCTGCTAGAGGGGATTAGAAGTAGAAGGAAGCAATAATTATGCTCAAGCAGTCAAAAACACACACACACAATGATAAGGTTATGAATCAACATTCACGTACCCCCTGCTGGTCAAAAATTGAAAGTAAATTTTAAGAATGTCCCATGGAACTCTTTGGTAGCCAAATGGTTACTACACATGCCGTGTAACTGCAGTATCTCAGGTTCAGGTTTTCAGTCTCTATACTAATACAGTGAAATAAAGGCAAAAATAAAAGTCCCAGCAGTGAGGATACTGGTGATGTATTTTTCTGAGCTGTTCTTGGTTCTTGGCTCTGACAAAAAACTAAATCAACAACAGAAACAAGAAAGGTGAAGAACAGGTGTGTCATAACATAACATAACATATTCCTGAGCAAAGCTGAAATGTTGCAGGTAATACATTTGTTGGAATACATTTAAGGCAGTCCCTGCTAAGGAAGATGATAAAGTTGCCGTGTGTGTGTGTGTGCGTGTGCGTGTGCGTGTGTGTGTGTGTGTGTGTGTGTGTGTGTGTGTGTGTGTGTGTGTGTGTGTGTGTGTGGCTAAGAAGGTGTTTTGACCCTGGTCAAGTCACTTGACTTCTCAGCACCTCTGCCTAGCCCAGCTGTATCAACACATTGCCAATCCACCTAGTCAGGCAGGCAGGCAGTGGACCGTCAGTGTGTCAGAAGCCTGGCTTCATCACACACAGACTGGCTGAGTGTTTGTGTGAATATAGGTGGAGGGGAGGGAGAGTGGTGGAAAAGGATCTGCACCCCTCTCCACAACTTCACTCTATGGAATTCAAATTATTCCTCTGCGCCCCTAGGTTCCCCGCTGGCAACCATGTCCTGAGTAAACAAGCAGCTGGGGTCAGGGGCAAAGCAATCAGCACCACTGGGCTCTTAATGAATTGCTATGTTTGGTAACAGGTGGCTTGGTGATGTCTGAAAAATCAATATTTGAAGAGGCCTCATGTGTGACATATGTGTGACATATTCTAATGCAGCAGTGTAGCAAAGATGATGTTACATTGTTCTTTTGAACAAATTTTAAATGTGCCTTATATTTAATAATTTAATTTTAATGCTAAATTTAATTTAGCACTCTGTTTTGTTCAAGTGCTATATATATTACTATGAGAAGGTTACTTTATACCAACTTTCCAATCAGTTTTTTATATGAAAATTAATCAGGGTTGTGAGTTTACTACTTCATAATAAGTTGGAAGCTGTTGGAAAAGAGACCAAACTGTTTGCATTTGCACGTTTGCACAAGTCTGCATATTTAAATGTTGATACATCTCATAAATGTTCCTTAGTCTCTTCCTTAGGTCTCCATGATAAATTAAAGAAGAACATAATTGCTATAATTTTGGAACCCAGATTTTGTTCTTATTAATGGCTTGTTGCTGTTGTGTAAAATAGTAGTACACAAGCAGATCACAAATCTGTCAGCATTTAATGCTAAATACTCACTGCTATTCATGGCTATTCATCTTAGAATATACACAGTGAACACCAGGAACACATTTCATTTTTTGAGACCAATGAATAAATGCTCAGTAAGGGATTAAATTGAGTTACAAATGGAAACAGTAGCTAGCCCAGGGGGGCTGCATGGCAGCTCTGTACAGTATATTTCATGCACTTATTAATCATCAATGTTTTGCATCACCACTGAAAGGGGAAATGTTGCCTAGCTATAATTTGCATGTCTCTAAGCTCAGAATCAAAGGTGAAGGATACATTGCTTAATTGTTATAATTTTTGCATAAATTTGCACTTTATATTAGTACACCGAAACATAATGGTGGAAAGTTAAATGCCAGCTAATAAGGGAGGGAGAAGGATTGTGACTTAAATCACAGTTCTTCTATTATCCACCTGAGACGTGAGCAGTTTATAGTAGTCTTCATATCAAACTTCACACCAGCCTCACTTTGGACGGCAGCTGGAAGAGGATGTGGATATGGGTGGAGGGAGAGAGTGAGAGAGTGGAAGAAGTGGACTCTGGAAGGGGTCTGTTTGTCTAGACACATAATATGAACACCAGAAATCTGTGGCATATGGTCTATCTCGCCTTTGGATGACACTGAAGAAAGGCACAATTTCATGGCAGGTTCAGTTAAATACTAAGATTTAAAAAGGACCCAGTCTAACTACCTCACTTGACCTGAGTATAGACTACTTCCTTCATTTTTATGAACAGATTTGTTAAAATGATAAGACACTGCTTTCATTTCCAAGGGTGACACAAATGTCACACCACAGGAAGTCTTTCTATACAGGCAGCTCTGCTTGAGCAGCTGTTAAAGACATGATGCATGTTTAATTTCTATCCACTGGGTCCCTTTTCAAATGGATTTAAGGATGTTGGATGCCCTCAGCAGTGACATTAAAAGAAAAAAAGTCTGCTACTTTGCTAATCCTCTCTGAAACTCTAATATCATTACTGCAGTAAATTCATCTTGGGGGAGGAGGAATGAATGGGCCTCTTTGTTTTATTATTATTATTTCTGGCACGGAGAACCACACACACGTCTGTGCAGCACTGACCGAAGGTCTATACCCAGATGGCAATGGTGCTACAACTTATTGTACAACAAACACATCTTTCAGGCTTTTCAGCCAGCACTGGCCTCACTATGGGCTGGGACAAGGGCCAAATAATGCATTACCTCTCACCGCCTAACCTCCACTGCTTCCATCCCACATAGTTAGCCCTCCTCTGAACAGGAGCATCCCAATTCCTAAGATTTACTGTCTGAGGGATACTGTGGGTTTCCTGGTCCAGAGTACACAGAAGCCACAGTAGGACACAGCTTGCAGACAAATGCTATAATACAATAGTACAATATATGGAGAAAGGAGAACATTCAAACCCTTAATTGCTTATCAAATATTGCCATTGGGTGACAAATGACTATTTGGAGTTGAAGGCGTTGGTGGGGCCTTGAGTACTTGGGCGTGCAGTTCTTTACAGTCTGTGCTCTGACAGCTGGCAGAGTGAAAAATTAACCTGGCACAAACCTGCTCTCCACAAAAAAGCAGTCAATAACAGGAACTCAATCAAACTGCCCTGGTTTCCGGTAAGCTATGCACTCAGGATTGCCTGGTCTGACATGGGCTGGCTTGCTGAAAGACTGGTTGGCTGCAGGTTGGCCCCCACCGCAACACGGAGAGCTCTCAGTTGGCTCCATTGTACCACACTCATTTGTACGTCATCTAAATGAGGTTTCGTCTTTTATTCAGCTTGCTATGGTTTGCCAAAGAAAGTACTGAGCCCCAAGTCAAGTTAATGCAGTATAAAGATTCTTGCTTGCTTGATCCTGTGCTTGCTTTTTAAGGCCCATGAAGTGATTGGCAAAAACGTCTCGCTGTGTGAGTCCCAAAAATAAAAAGACCCTTATAAGAGTACTCACTTTTTAAGTGAAATTTCACTAGAATACATCTTTTGAAAATGAAGCAATGTTAAAAGGCTGCAAAATTTGTTCTCAAAGAGCAAAGGCTGTGGTCAAAGTTGACTCGCAGCAACTATAAAAAATTCCAGTAACAGCAGGTTTCACAAAAAGAAAACGTTCATAGAAACTTGTCAAACCACTCCTGCTACACAATCCTCTTTTCTATTTTCAATTTGTATATTTCTCACTATTTTATAATCTGCATTAGTTTAAGCCCATAAGAAGCAGCCTCTGGCTATTCCATGGTCAAATCATTGCTCCGACCTCCTGTGTTCAGCTAGCCCAACTGTTTTTAGCCAGTTATGGACATGATTTAGCTGTACTCTACTACTAGCAGTGGCTTTACAGCCACTTTGCCAGCAGTTTTTGGATACTTCTGTAGTTATTCTTTCCTAGTCAGAGAAATTGTTGCTGTTGTAAATCGTCAACATCTCTGGCCCACAATCACAATTAAAAAGCCAGTACAACTATTTTTTTCCCACTCAGCTGTAATCATGGTTATTAAAAGACACAGTGTGTAACAACGAGGCCATGGGAACTAAGACTTCTAAATCTTATGCAGTGATATGCTAATTTCACATTACTTATAAAATGAAGTTAATATTGCCCTGGATGGAGTTCAATTCAAAATAAAAAGTGATGCTGAAACGCAAAATATATACATGTCTACTTGATACAGGACAATGTTGGTCAGGACAGGGTTTGAGGTCACAGCCATTAAACCTCTACAGTGACAAGCAGTGTTAGCAGGCTGGCTTTCACAGCTTGGTTTCCACAGGTCCTGTCATCACCTCTACCTTGTTTAGTCTAATTGTCACTGTCTATCAACTCTAACACAGAAATATTCCTTTTTTTTCCCCAGCGACAAAGGAGGAGACAGTGCTGTGAAAATAAAATCCAGGAGTGAGAAATAAGAGAGACTTTAAATGGGTACATTTAATATATTGTAGATAATTTTGTCAGATTTTTGTCCCACACCCTGCAATATTCCTCTTGGACTGTCAAGCTGTTGTTCTTGTCTGTTGTTCAGCTGTGACATGCGTTCACTTTCAGTTGGAAAATCGATTATTTATTCTCGTTGTTGTATTCTGAATGTTTTAGAGCCATACTGTATTTCAGTTGTTAGACGGTAGGTCACTTGAGCTGCAAGAAATGCTTTTTTATAACTTATCGACAATAATAATTTTATATCAGCATTGAACTATAAAACTTTTTTTTAAATAACAAAGCTCAATAAGGATACCACAGAAACTGCTGAAGTAATTCTGAATGTGAATATTTACATCAACTTCAACTTTTATAGATTTAGTCATTCTAAATTTCACTATTATGTGAAAGTGGTTTATATTAACGCTGTTAATATAGCAATGCAGCACCACCCATTTATGTAGTGAGGTATTAACTAAAATAATAATGGCCAGGGGTTCAACAGCATGAATCAAAAGAAATTCTTTCTCCCTTGATATCTCCGTGAGTCCCAGAAACAGGTCATTCATGGCATGTTATTAGCCTCTATAGACATGGTTGTATTTGAAACAAATACTCCAAATATTATTCGGACAGCTCTGTATTTACATAGTAATTACTATTACCAAATGGTAATAAAATATTTGCATTACACATCTCTTTTTATGCTTTTTAATCACACATAGTAACAGATTTAGAAAACAATTGTTCTTCAAACTCCAATATGTTTGAGTATTATTTCCAGTATAACAAATACACTGTTGATTTAGATTATCTTTTGCCCTTTTATGTATTAAAATAATGTGTTCTTCACCATTTAGAGAATCATAAAGAGCGCAACTGTACATGTGTAAATTTTTACAGAAAAGGAAAAACATAATGACTTTACATGGAACTGAAGTCAAGAGCAGGTGAGCTTCAGGTAACTGAACAGCTGCCTCCGAGAACATGGTTTTGGGCATCAGGATGACCGTTGTGGAATGGACTGTAGCCTCTCATGTTCCTTTTATCAAGCTCCCAAAGTTATTAACACCTACTTATGAGATGTCATGTAGGCGCCACCCTCTGGCAGGAGAACTCATCTACGCTTACTAGCACCTAGAGATCACAAATACCCTCAGCGTACTCTAATTTTATTATTTCAAATGTTGCCTGATTCCTAAGTCCTGCATAGTGACAGACACAACAAGAGTGTCTAAATATTAACTACAAATGGATGCAGCTTCCACAATAGCCCCACCTCATCCCCACCACCATACACACACACACAGACCACCACCCTCTATCTGTACACTTTCTCACACTCTTTCTTGCCCTACCATGTTTAGAGCCATGGCTTCAGACTAATTGAATAAGCAGCGACCCTCTAGGCTGCCTCTCTGAGGGATTAGGATATGATCTCAAAAGAGCACTCCTCTGAGGGCAAACACAGCCAATTTAGAGCCATTTCATGCTCTGCGCTCCAGCACACGAGAGGCCGACATGGAGGCCACACACACAGAGTGAGCAGAGAAAAAGTTATTCATGGGCTCTCAAATCAAGCATGCTGGTCTTTCTCTTATGAAACACAGCTGTTTTTTCTTCTATTTTTATCTCTTGCTCACCTCCCAAAATGTTGCAGAGCCCATTAATTGTCTGAAAAATATATTGGTTTGCAAAACACCTAAATTTCATATGTTTTTGTTACATCAGCTGAATATTAAATAATTAGTAAAACTAAGATCACTGTATTTAAAAAAAGAAAGACTAGTAACACATAATATTGTAATATTGTCGATTTCTAAACATTGATGGTGAACTGACTGAATTTGAAATCTCAGTATTATTTGAGTCACCCAACAGTAACCCCTCTAATGCTTTCACCCTTCTGGCTCTACACGAAAGCTTTGTTTCATCAAATTAATTGCCTCAACCTTGTTGTAATGATGCTTGCTTCCAGTACATTTATTAAAGGGACCTCTTTGGGCTCTTTTTTGTAATTGTAACCAGTGAAAGGATTTCATTTACAGATAAGAATCCCTAGAGGTTGTATGACCTACTATTTCATTTTTTTTTTTTTTAATTCTTGTGGTCTACAGTGCAGTATGAGAAACTCAACACAATAAGTCTTAATATTTGCTTCCTTTGCTCACTTTCATAAACTGATTTAGAAATCTTCATGATTTCAACAAAACCTCTTAATTATAAACGATGGCTTTTTTTTTTTAAAATACAGTGCTAATAGAGCTAATCCCTACTTTCATGCAAATATGATATATCTTTATTTAAGTGTCAGATACAGTTAGAAAAGTTCTTTATTTCTCCAACCTCTTAGACTTTTTTCATTCCTGCTTTGGTTTTTCGCTCTGTTTCTTAAATATGAAATTCAGAAGTATTCACATCACCTGAAACACCATTTCTAGGGGCTCTAGGGTTCAGAGGAAGCAAGTCAAACAGTGTGTGTTTTATTACATGCCTCAGTAATCCAGGAAAGAGGAAGCACATGTCTCTATGAAATACGATCGAATTCAGATTATCTGTGGATATTTTGCCACATTTTAACCTCTCACATAAAATGAATCATATAAAAGTCTCTCCTAATTCCCTATACGTTATTAGTTATGCAGAGACTCATCTTCTTTTCAGGGCACCCAGCGCAGTAGTTTATGTCTGCCTTTCTTTTTCCAGCTGCCTATTAGGATTGTGGCTTCCCTGTGGCGGTGTATTTCTCCCCCCTGGCAGAAAGAAAAGTATGCCATTAGTTCACCAGACCTGCCGTTGCTGTCAAAATATGAGTGGGGAGTAGATCTATTAGATACCTATATTTCCTGGTAGAACAGCCTCCATCTCTGCCTCCCCCCTTGGCAGATTAAATAGAGAGACAAAACCCAGATGACTGGTTCTGAATCTATGAAAACACGCACTAAGTACACTGCTTTGGATGTGGATTCTAAAAGAAAATAATGAAAAAGCCACTGGTGGAAAAAATGTTTCTCAAAGGACAATTCAATTGAGCAGTTACAGTTTGCTGTCATAGTTACCTTGCATGCCAACATCTCTTTTTTTACTGTTAGTGTTGATTTTTATTTGTTTTTTCACCTTTTGCACTGTTTTTGAAGAACTCTAATTTAAAAAAGTGATAACTTTTTGCAAAAATGTAACTTCATCTTAAAAAAGTAAATAATTTTTCAATGACAGATCTAGTTACAAATGCTCTGTGCAATATCCCATCATCCATCTTTATCAAGAGAGTCAAAACCAGTTGGAAGCCACCTCTAGTATTTAGTACTGGATTTCAGTTCCACAATGAAGCAAACCTGAGTCCTTGAGTAGCAGAGGGAATGGTGCAAGAAAGATTTGTAATAAAAGCCTGCTCAGGTAAATCACTTTTCAAACTGTCATCACCCGCGAGGGTAATATTATTGGAAACAGACGGTGTGTATAACATGTGGATATTGGCTACTCGTTTCACGCTCCCTTAAGACTTGGGCACCGGTGAATTCCACACTTCATTGTGAATTATCTTTAAGCTTTATGTTGTCAGACATTTTGATGTCTTTTTTTTCATTGACAATTATTTGATAGTTAACCTTTTGATGTTTAAGCTTAAATCTTACAGAAAATTTATATTATCCATTGTCAGTGATGGTGGAAGAATCCAGACTATTTACATAAGTTAAAAAAATGGAAAATACTCCATTATAAGTAAAAGTATGGTAAAGTACTGGTTATATGTTACTATATGTTACTTAACATAGTAACATTTGTTGTTACTAAAAAAATAATGTGCATATGACATATCTTATGCATGATATTAACAATGCAAAGGAGACACACACACAGTTGGTAACAATGATTTAAAGAGCTCGAACAGATTACAACCATTCATAGCCATATTTTAATAATATATTTGTTTTTTTTAGATAATCACATATTTTAATGTAATACTTTAATCTGCAAGGGCAATTTAGCTGTCAAATAAATGTAGTAGAGTCAAAAGTATTGCAGGACAGTGTAAGTATAACATCTCAATTATACAGTAAGTCAAATTTTTACACTCAAGGTTTTTAGTTATATTCCACCATTGTCCAAACAAAATCTGGTGGGTGAGGCAAAGAAGTAATGAATTAATTGTGAATTATTCTAAATCAAATTAGTTTTTACTTCTAAAGAAATCCAATCTAATTATTTGGCCTCTCATGAAAAAGTTACGTTTGTGCTCTCATGAAAATTAATTCAGCAGTTATTTGACTACCCTCTCTGTCTGGCCAAAGCCTTATCCACTAAGCTGAGTCTCAGGGCGGTCCACTGTTTGTGTGAGCTCTGAATCTGCAGGCTTTACAGGCTTTCCTCTTCCCCGGGCACGGCAGAGAGGCTGCTGACTCCACATTCTCATCCCTCTATCCCTCTTCCTCCATCCCTCCATCCCCCAGTGTCCTGTTTACTCTCTGCAGCCCTGCGGCCGTGCCACCTCGGAGACACTCCAGACCACCAAGGTCCTGGCGGCCGCCTCAGATTGGCCGGTGACGGCCCTCACCATGGGAACAACGGGTAGAGGTGCAGGAGTGGGTGGGGGAGTGGCGCTGACACTGACTTAGTGGTGGGGATTTTCTATGCTGTGGGACCAGGCAGGAGGGTGAAGGCATGATTAAATGTGGCCATGCCTTGACATTCAAAATATATACTGCAGGGATGTGGTCCAGGTGACCTGTTGTATAACTTATCTACAGCTGTGGATTTTTGTATTTTTGAGCTTTTCGGTGGTTGATGACTGTTACAAACCCATGAAGCCATTATGAAAAAGAAATGGCATTTTACTGTGACTGTATAGAAAGAACTTAGGTTACACACAGGCACAGAATAAAAACAGTTTCTTCTTGCAGATCATACTGTTACATTTTGTCTCAGCTCAAGTTGGCAGGAGGTTTTTATACCATCCTACTTAAATTTCCTCTATAGCCATGAATGTAATGGGAGATGTTATTTTTGACACTCTGAGAAATCGGGAGGGGAGGTCATGTTGGCCCAACAGTGTTCTGAGATTCTTTTCAGCGCTTTAGTCGCCCTCTGCTGGATATGGGCTGCACTTTTCAGCCTTGTTTTGTCAGCAATAATGTGGTGTGTTTGGTCAGAACTACAGCCTGCCACAAGAGCAACCACAGCAAGCTCCCTCATGGCATCTATTTTTGCATGGGTGGTCCCCTTTACATTCATGAACTCAGTGACAGCAGAATGTAAAAAGAAAAAAGTGAAAAGAGTAAAAAGACTTTTGCTTAGGTCAGTCTGTCAGCGGCCCATCAAAGCAGACAACATTGGCCAAGCAGTGCATGCAGCTATTGAACGGTTTTCTCAAAACACTCACTGGCAGGACATTGTATGTTCTGCAAGAAGGCTGCCATTGTGTAATAATGAGGGAGTAAATGGGAAAATAGTTTCTTTTTTGGAAACATTGTATATGAGGTGTACAAGGGATACGTCCAGATGGGGATAACAAGCAACTGCTGGAGAAAGAGAAGTTCATAGGCGAAGACAGGGGATACAGGTGTGTGTGCATTAATTTCAATGTGGAGCCACTCTGCAAGAATATTTTTTGCTGAGTTTCTGGAAAGTGGGTTTCTGCTCCGAGTCTTTCCATGCTTATGTGCGCTGATGTGAGCTCTGCAGGTTGTGATGGCCTCACTCTGCCAGACCGAAGGGAGGGGGTCTGCTGAGACAGCACCTAGAGAGAAAGAGTGAGAATAGAGTCCACAATTGAGAAAGTTAAAAAAGTATATTAACTTGTGTTGTTTTTTAGTAAGCTAGAGCACTACTCATCTTAGCCTTCTTAACAGGTCTCTATAAAAATGGATCATGGGACTATATTCTTCCCTCACCTGTGTCCAAAAAAGGAGCTACCTAGGTGAGACCACATTCCATTTTTAAGTTCAGATTTTCTATGTATATGAAAACAGGGCAATGCACAACAAAAACAAGCTCAAATGCAATTTCAGATGGAAAAAAAGTGAAATAGTGCAAATGAAACAAAACCTGGGACACAGAGGGAAAAGGAGGAATTGTCAACCCTGACTCCAAAGTGTTTGTGTAGGGTCTTCAAGATTTTGACAGCTACAGGATATGTGTGGGCCATTGTTAGTCACTCCAAGTGCTACCTCAGTGGTACAACTTCCTCCTCTCCCACCAACCTCCATGCCCACACACACACACACACTTGACTGTGCACATTTTTGTTATACGACCATGTTTTATTTAATATGACAAAACATTTATTTCATACTCAAATGTTATTTATAAATTTCAAACTTACTTTTGTATTTGAAATTTGAGCTAGAACTGACTGTTTTGTTTTGTTACATTTACTGTAGATTTATTGGATGAACAGACATCTGTTGAGCTTAAAGTTTTTAGTGAGGTAAGTGCAGTCAGATCTTTAACTAATATAAAACATTAAAAATGAAAGAAACAAAAATAGAACAATTATTGATAAATAAGTGTTTTGAAAAATGTATGCGCAATATTGGATATGAACTTTGTATAAAATGGCATTGGAACATTTGTTTAAGTATATATTAGACTGATATTAAACACATGTCTTAGCCATGCAAAATGCAGGTTTATCACTGCTGTCAGAGAGGTCTACCTGATAACATTTCTGAGCTACAGTACATGAAATCCCCAGACTCTACCAGTAAGAGCATGAATATCATCCAAAACACCCTGAATAGACACAGACGCAGTAAATCTTTTTCGCCTGTGCTGCATGCCACACTACACATAAAATGTCTCCCTCAAAATGGGCTCTTTGTGTGGTCAAGCGAATATGGCCTGAAGAATGAACCGCAGCACCGTGACTCTTTTCCTGTTTCCCCTGTCTAAAAGCAGACTGGACTAAAATGAAGACAGGCCCAAAAAATGCCAAACCAAGAACAAACCAAGCAATGGATTTTTTGTTTAAATATGGTCAGATATCAGCTATTCCCTCCTCAAAGTTGACCAAGTCCCTGATCAAGACCCAAATGGTTGCTCATTGCTAGTGTAGTTAAATATATGCTGCTGGACAATGATACAAATAAAGTTATTTGATTGCCGTTGCTGGATCATGTTCCTTGAAATGTGTGGTGTTGCAGAAGATAAAGATAAAACCAACCGTGACAGAAGGTAAATCATCACATCTTCTCCTTCACCTCAGTCTGACCCTTGCCTCTCAATTTTAGAGTTGTATCATCAGTAGAATCATCCTCTCTTGTCTTGAACTCCATCGTGGGAAACATTTCACACCACAATAGCAGCGGTTGCCATTTGGGTGCCTTGTGCTGTGTTTTTGTTGGCCATGGCAGCTGTTTTTTGGAGTCAGACCAAGAACAGACTAAGGGTCTTTTCCTCTCAGTGCGCTCAGTACGGTCCCTGCAGCAGAGAGACAGGGGTTCAGCTCATCGATCACTATGTACTGGGAGGGAGGACAGACGCTGTGGGTGGTGATGGGAGATCATAACTGAGAGCTGTACAGTATGGACAAGTATGATGTTTAAGTTTGTCAAGTATTTGTTATTCTGTAACATACTAATGCTGTGCAAGCATATATGTGTGTGTGGGTGAGTGTGAGTTTGTGGGAGTAGATAAAGGGAATCCAATAAAACATGACAGGGGTATGTTGTGCACAGGATACGCAGATGTTTGCATGGATAAGGGGTCAAGAAGGAATTCATTTGTCTGACTGCAAATGTCTGAAGTGATAAAACATGCACACAAGCTTGTGTTAACACACTAACCTCCAACACAGAAAACACGCTCCTTCAGTGTATTTGAACAAGATGCTTGGCTCCATTTAGTTCCTTCAGCAAAGACTTCTCAACAAGAGCTAAAGCATAAAAGAGCAAAGCACGTACACACACATAGGCCTGATGGATTATGGCTCTCTCGGACACAGAGGCCTCTCAGCAGGGCTGGCAGATGGAACAGAGACCCCGTGCAGGCCGAGAGGTGAGCCAGAGGGATGTGTAAATACAAAGCTGATGGAAAGGGCCCCATTGTGGGACTGCCTGACCAGCAGTAGGGCCCAACCTGGAGATGATATGGAGCCAAGCAGATGACCCAGCAGTGGGGAACCTCGAGATCATTAAAGGCTTCAGCGTGGCCATTTGATCAGTGTTGAAACCACCGTCTGTAAACACTGGACGCAGCAAGCTGCTGTGTTTTCCCCTTGTCTGGAAATCAATCTGCGCGTGGGTGGGAGATGACTGTTTTCATTTCAAAAGTCATATTGTACTGTTTCTGAAAAAATGGTCTCGGAATAAAAGTATGCAACTGTATACTTCAGTATGCTACATTAAACACTCTCCTTTTGTCAGTTTGGATGTCCACTAATTCCTGAGAGAAATAGCTTCCACTATAGTACTAAATGCTCCCATATGTTCACCAACCAGTTGTTAACATTGTCTGCTGTTTGTTAATGACTTGAATGATAAAAAATATCATATATTACAACATATTTACAGTATATTTTTCCTCTCCAGATATCTATAATTACATTATATGTCTATAGTCAGAATTCAAATTAAAGATACAGTATCAAAACTCAATTTTCAGATATATAGGTATAATTGACTAATAAGCTATCAATTTATTATTGTAAGATATTAACTTTATGATTGTAAACATGCCAAATTAAAGATATATTTAATTTTAATTATGAATGCAACACTGAATTGTAGATATCTTAAATTTGTTTTCTCATTCAAGCTAATGAATCATTCTTATTAGTCAGCGAGTAATATTTTCAACTGGAGTTATGTCTTGTCAATATTGTAGCCACTTTACAGCAAGACAGCAAAACAGTAGCACTAGACAAGAAGACACATAAAGTAAACCAATTCAGTAATATCAGCTACATGGCAAAGTTTCTAGCATTACTTGACATAAGCCTCCATAAGCTACTGTTCACACCATAGTGGGAAAATCCTAAGTGAATAGACTTGAACAAGGATGTGTTATTACTTATATGATTTTAATGTTTCATTCATGAGGAGAAACAGGAGAACATGTTTCCCTTCAATAGTTAGAGTCATGTCATGTAATGTTTTAATTTAGCAACATTATAAAGAAGAAACAAAACAGTGATATCCACTGTGGGGGAAAAAAACATAAAGGGATAATTGGACATTGTGTTCTTATTGGTGGTGAACCTGAGTGGTGTTAAAAACAGATCACTCACCCAGCATGTTTCCACTGCTGGACATGACAACACGTGTACTGCCATTAACTGAAGATAAACGTGGTCTGTTCCCCCCTCTACACAAATCAGAACCACCTGCCCCCAGGCCCTGAGAACTGGCTGGACCTCCTTGGAAAGAGAGAGTGCCTCTTGTTTGGACAAACGTCAGGGCCAGCTCCAGGGCTCATACATGAAACGAAGAGTGGAGCAGGAAATCTTGCCCTTCACATAGCCTCCTACAACCCTGAGCCCCGTCTCCTCCCTTCTAAGCAGGGCCCAATATTTTTTAATTACGTACAGGAAACTCCTGTTACAAAGGACACTTTCTTAGTCAATCGGCAGGGAGGCTGCAAGGAGTTCTGGGGTCACTCTCCACTTTTTTCTCTTTCTGTCTTCTCTTTCTCAAGGTGTGGGTGGTAGGTGTATCGGCTAGCAAACTGGAGAGCATGCCACCCAGATATTCGGGACAGGACTGACAGGCTACCTTCTCAGGGCCAAGATGGAACCTGGCCTCTCAATGCAACCCCATTTTTACAACAGAAACCAAAACTGCCACCAGCATCCCTACCCTAAGTTCCAAACCAACTTCACCGCAACTTCTGTCTTACTTTCTTGTTCACGTAGACCGTATTATAATACATGTCCATATTAATAATATTTTATACAGCAGGACAAAGATTTAGACATGTCAGTAAGCTTTTTTCACCCTTCTTTGCACCGGTGGTCTCTAACTGACAGGAACTCAGGCACTATTTGTTATCTTTAGGCCCAATAAGTCCATCTGGTTTTAGTTTGGCTCCTCAAGATCGCCTCTGGAGATGTGGATGGAGGGGACTTAGATGGTGGAGGGGCAGCCTCTAGGAGACTTTTTCTCTTCTTAAATTGAATTTCTCACCATTCCAACCTGGGACTTGGACCAGGGATATAGCAAGAGCTTGCATTCAGCTTCCAACCCTCAGGCTCCTGAAAAGCTGTGCACAAAGCTAAAACAGAGAGGGGGAAAAAATCCTTGGAAGAAATCAGTATCACCTGTTTTGCCAAGTGACTCGCATGTTCGGAGTAATGGCTATTAACTGACTTAGATTGTCTCTGCCTGTGTTTGGAATAGAGGAATGTATGAACTCTCTCTGAACCGTTCCTGACATGAAACCTTTTGTGTCTGATGAAATCAAGTGTGAAAATAAACAAATAGTAGACTAAACAAAGCTGTCAGTGCTTGATAGGAAATCAGAATGCAAAGTATTTAAAAGTTTGTGTTTAGGATGTGAGATTTAAATTATGTAAAATGTTTAATGTCCATGTAAAAGGCTGAAATGAATCCAGAGCTCTCCAATTCTGTTCCAGTGTATCTTACGTCTTACTTACATTGTTTTAAGGTAGTTTAGTTGAGCTTTTATTTTTATTTTTGTTTACTTAATGTGATCCTAAGATGTTTTATAGCCCCAATTAGCATTACATTTGTAGAACATACAACTTGTCAGTTCTGTATTATTCATTTTACAGTACTTTCTATTTCAGGTGGCTTTGATATCTCGTGTTCTATAAATATTTCTAAGCAGCTTTTCCATTTTTAGCTCCACACCTCTCTTCTTGCCCACAGAAATTCCACAAAAGGATCCTGAGCTGAAGTTGATTTCAGGTTTTCAAACAGACAGAAGACAGTTTGTCTGGCTCATCTGTCTCTCTTGTCACTGTCCAGGATATGCTACACAAATCAAAATGGAATGAAAATGAAAATAACCATAAACTGTGAATTATTTGTTGACCCATACAATTTTATGACCATGATGTCTCAAACTACTGCATGTAAAAGTGGTCAACTACTAGGTTTCTATGCCTTTTGGTGGTGCAGTTTGCTTTTCTGGTATTTCTGTACAATTAAATATACGTTTCCCATGGTACTACCCCTTAAAGTCTGCACTTATCCCTGACTAACCCTGTGGGTTCTGTAAAATAAGACCTTACTGTCTTTTAAAGAATAGAGCAAGCTGAATGTTAAAGTATACTTTGTGGAAATGTAGCTTGAAATGTACACATGCTCTTCAAACTCTCATAGCTGTTTCCTTGCTTTTTTTTTCAGTTTCACCCTTGTAAAAAAATCCTTGATAGATACATTTTCTCTCCAGACTATTAGTTGTAAGTAGTAGTAATTAGTAATTTTCTCAGGTGAACAAACAGTATTGCACACCCCGGCTCCCTCAGATGCTCTTTTTTAGGCTCCTTGAATCAGCTGTACTTTCATCTTGTGTTTGTTTGTGTGTTTAAGGTTTAAATAAAGCTGGGCTGAGATAGTATAATGCTCACCAAAAATAGCTTATAACATTGTCACAAGATTGTTTCTAATCACAGACAGAGAATGCTCTCAATAACCCAGTAAGAGTTTAGTTACTGGATTATCTCAAAGCTGAGATACCCAAGAGGAAAGTGAGAATCATGCTGAAAACATTTTATTTGTAAGCTTTTCAGTTAGGAATTCACCAGTTGCCTAATTTGTTGTTGTGAGAATCATTACCTAAAGGTTAAAGTTACACAACAAATAAAAAAATGCTACATATTGACAGGCAATATATATGATAACAATAACAATATGTTCTTCATAATACATGACACTGTGTTTTCATTTTCTCTAATAGAAAGACAGACCTTGTTCACAGATTATTTCAAGATGTCAATATATTCAGTTGAAGAAAAGAGAAACCCTCACTTGATAATTATGCATTATATAATTTAACAGATACAGCCTCTTTATTTTACATGTAGGTGTTGCACATTTCCTGATTTTTTATTTATTTTTTATTTAACACTGTTTGTGTTGTTTTCTTATTTTCTTATTTCCATCAACTTAAAATTTGTGAATTTGTTTTCTAAACCCTTCTACTGTATATTTTTTGCATACTCTTGACTGTTGTCAAACTGAACCTTAACAAAAAAAAAGGAATAAAAGCAAACAAACTGATTGCGAAGACACAATTTTTGTTTAATGAATGTGTACACACTTCAAAAACATGCTGTATTTGAAATAGTTAACACTCTGTGAGAACGTATTTTACTAACACCCTGTGATAAACAACAATTCATCTAACATTCATCATGAAGTTAAATTAAACTCATATAAATATAGTTTTTTTCATTCTAGGTAAGGGTAGGTAGGTAGTGTATTGCTTTTAGTTAGTGAACCTTCACAGAAGGTATTTCAAAGAAGTAACACAGAAAAAGCATCTACAGTAACATGAATAAGCAGCACAAGAATGGCACAACAGCTTGAGCATACAGTACTATTGTTGATGTTTAAAAACCTCTCTGTGCGTCAGGTTTAAGCTTCAATGGCTGATTAAGCAGAAACACATATAGACATGCCAAAAAGAATTAACATAATATACTTAGCTAATAAGACATTAACTGTTTGTTTTAAAGTGAAAATGTATTTTTAATAAGGCAACATGATGACATCGGACCACTAGAGTTTTTCCATGGAACTATGGTTTGTGCGTAATCTATAGTGTGTTTATAAATAATATTATAAAGTGCGCATACACACAAATTCCATTATCTATACATGCTGTGCAAATGTTTGTAGAGTCAACCCCATAATATATGAGCATAACTGAATTTTAATCTACAGTTCAGATCTAGGCCTATTATAGAGCAAAAAGGATATTGGAGCAATGCAACACAGATTATTACAGTCACATATTACGACTCATGCTGTAGCTTTCATACAGTAGCAGTTAAGGTACTAACATAATGTTCTTATCTAAAGATAACATTAAAATGGCAGCAAATGTTGACAGTACAGCGCAGTGTATTTGGTACATGTGAGTGAGGGGGAATCACTGAAGTTAAAGTAGATTATACAGTGCTCAACTTTCAAGGTAAACATTCAACAGAAAATAAAGTTCATATACAGTATATGACGTATCTAATAAAGTTCAGCCAGATTGTGATTTTAGCACCATTTTGAAATGCCATCTAAAACAGGATGAAAAAAATAATACCTTATAAAGTAATGTAATGTTAGTTACTAAACACTGTGTGGTGGCTGATTCATGTTATGTTCTTGTTATTTTCTTCCCTTTTATTCTCTAGCATTACAGTTTTGATTATTTAATGGAGTTTATGGAGAAGCCAGAATTTGATTAAATTTAGGTAACTGACATGGACATGAGGGTTGGTCCAAGAGGCCACAGCTGGAGCCATCACATTAGTGTTGAGTCTTTAAAAAGACACAGAGTGAGACAGTTCATTCTCAGATGACTATTATTATATATGTAACAGGCGGGTGCTGAGTCTTTTGTTTCTGTTATGCTACCATGCACAATGTGCTGATGTGCTTCCCCCTTGTGGATGTTTTGAAAGTGTTCCAGTGAAGGGTTGAATGTGATATTTTTATCTCTTTAAGCATAAAGACTTAAATTGGTCAAAACAAAACAACACAGACCAACCTCAACTATCAGTTGTGGGGACACATGATGATCGTCGTGATCTGCACATAGTTTTCTGTAAATAAATAAATAAATTAATTAATGTGTCCAACAACAATTACGCCAATAAATTATTAAATAAATTAAATACAATTTCAAATAAGCCATTAAATCATTAAGCAATTCTAAGTTCAGTTTTAGTGTTGTACCTTTGTATGAAGGCAATGATGAAGCACAGGATCAGATAACCAAGGATGTCTTAAGGCCTCAGATGCACTCATTCTCCAACTGATGAGAAACATAACAAAATATTATTCAAAGTACAGACTAGATTTTAATGGTAAATGTCACCAGATGTTCCTCTAAGCATCTAGAAAAGTAGGAAAGAAAGATTGACACCTTTTATTTACAATGAGAAGTCTAGAGATGAAATCTTTGGCTTCTTCAGATGTATCTACAAACTCTTGTTCCTCAAAGTTCCACTGACAGGCCAAGATGTTGTTCAGAGTCTGACTGTCATCGTCACCGAGGAAGGGACAAAGCCCGCTCAGACTAACAGGAAGAGACAAATGCTCATTACAACAGTAGTCTTTTAACGAATATGCATGTGTTTGTGAGTTTACTTACAGCATGTAGGTGATGACGCCGAGGCTCCACATGTCTGTGTTGAATGAAACAAAGTCGTAGTTGATGACTTCAGGAGCCAGAAACTCTGGAGTGCCAAAATTCACACGTAGCTTCTCCCTTGGTTTATATCTATGTGGGGATTTCATGGAAATGTTCTTATTATAATACATATTACATGTTATGTGATTACAGCAGTCAATAACAGTGTCAACAAAATGGAGGCAAATACCAGAACTTACATCCTGGCAAGACCAAAGTCGATGATTTTGACCTTATTTGTGACTCTGCTCACACAGAGAATGTTTTCTGGCTGAAATTTATAGGAAAAGAAAAAAAACTTACGTAACTTACTGGTAAATATTTGAGAATGTCTAAAATAAATGTCATGACAATGACATGAGTGACTACGTTACCTTTAAGTCCAGATGTAGGATGTACATTTTGTGCATGTACTGCAGGCCTTCACAGATCTGCCTAATGAATACAACAGCATCCAGCTCCATTAAAGTGTAGTTTTCATCAATGATCCTGTCAAACAGCTCTCCTCCGCCAACACTAAGAGTGAAAACAAATGCATAAAAAACTTCAATCAAGCATAAATATAGTATATTAAAGTATATTTTTTATTTTTGCAAAACTATCTGAAGAACTACTTTGGCACATAAAGTTAACACAAGTCTTGCTGGGCTTTATTGAAGTAATTCAGGTTTTAATTCAGTGCTGTACAACTACTTGGTTTAAGATGTTCAGTTACGTGTTTTAAAGTAAACAAACACATGCCGAAAATATAAAAGAAGGACCATACTATTCAAGTACAAGGATGATGTCATTCCTTGACTCATAAGCTGCGTAGAGCTGAATCAGACTGGCATGGTCCAGATTATTCATGACCTGGATCTCATTCTTCACCACCTCCTACCAAAAACACGGGCGCAGACAGACAGACAGACATATGGCGACAAACATGGGGACACATATATACGGGTACGATGAGAGGTGTCAGCTGTTCTCTGATATGAGACAATGCATCTTCTGTTCAAGGTCAAATACTTCTCACCTAGGTGAGAAGTAATCCCTCTGCTTCTGTTACAAGTGTGGCCTTGTAGTGTAATAAAAGTGTAACTGGGCCCCTCTTCTGCTTTTTATATCATGTTGTGTGTCTGTCAGTGTAGCTACTAGGACTTCTTCTTCAATATGATGACGGTGTACACTATAGTAGGTGCTGTACCTTTTCTTTCTGACTCCTGGCTTTAATGACCTTTGCTGCCAAAGTGAGACCAGAGGAGTTTTCAACACATTTGTGCACCTGGCCGAAACGACCACTAAAAGAGAAAGAAAAAAAAACATATTTCTCTAGCTGCCAAGTTTGTGATCTGAAATTGTACGGTACATCCTATAGGTGTAGAAACTGTTGAGAAACAGAGATAGTGCATATGGTGTTTTATGTCTTTTCCATTGACAAAGCAAAAACTGATCTGGCTTTAAACAGGGATGTTTGAGGAGAGTACTGTGCTTAATCTGTTATTTCATTAAATCTGAGCTGGGCTGTGTCTCCTCTTTGAAGACTAGCATTAACACTTAGTGATTAGCTACCAGCTGGCACAGGGGATACAGTTTCACATACCACACAGTCCTAAAGTAAAAATAACCACCATGACTCTGAAGTTATGAACCAGGGGAGAGGACAGGAGACAATGCTGTGGAGAGTTACACAATTAGGCTTTATGGGAAATGAGAACTCTTTGATGTCTGATAGCTCAGCTAGTTACTGATAGCTTCCATTTTCTACATTATATAGGGATTTGAAAAGTGCAGCACTCACCCGCCCAGGACCTCCTGCCAGTTGATGGTGTAGAAGTTGCTGATCTGGTTGGGCTTTGCCGACACAATGCGATGACCGAAAGGAGCTGCTGGTGGGGGGGTGATGTCTAGAGTGGAGCGGGAGACAAGAGAAAAGACATAATCTGTTTCATTATTCATCAGCTTCAGTGAAGCGTGTGAAAGTGTACAATGCTGTCATAATCAAATTAGCACATTGTTTACAAATGAGCTACAAAATCACATAATAAACTAGTTGTTGATTAGATATTATATTATTATATATTATTATTAATTAAAATAAATTATTAACTTCTATTGTATGTTTGTGGCTGATGTTGATATCAGTATCTGGGAGAAAAATCACTATCACATACTGGCTGGTAGTAGTACACTTTATATCAACATCAACATACTGCTCACTATGTCACTTTGCACATTATCTTAATAACCTGTTCTATGATTGCACACTGCAAATTAAATAATTGCTGTGACAATCACTCCTTAATTATCATTGCTGCTATCATTGCCATTGCTGCATTTCTTTTTCTTATTTTGCATGTTGTATGCTCTGTTGATGTTTTAGGTGTATGCTGGCTCGTGTTAATTCCTTCTGCTGTAGCACCAGGGCCCTGGGGGAACTATACTGTGAAAATTGTTGAAATGACAATATATCCTACTTGACTTGACTTGACTAGAAAAGTGAACTTGCCATTGCTCTCCAGGGAATGTACACAATTACTTACTTATTAATTACTGTTTATCATTTCTGTACTGTAACCTCTGTTGCAGACATACTGTGAAGATATAGTTTACAGATATAGTATGAACACTGATGCAACATGACTATAGGCTTCTATGTTTAGTTTTTGTAATGATGATGCCTTAAAGTCTTTTATGGACCCCAAAAACTGGGTTAAAACTAGATATTAAAACAACTCAACTTTTCAACCTACCATGATAAACTGAGACTTACCAATAAAGAAGTGTTCCTTAATGGTATCATCATCATCATCATTCTTTTCTGCATTTTCCTTTCTCTCCTTTTCCACCCTTTGTTTTAGGTCTAACTGGATTTCAACTTCATCTGCCCTGAAGATGGCCCAGCCCTCAGACCCAAATTTCTGCTCATCCTCTTCATTGTCGTCTTTCTTCTCCTCTTTCTCCGTCTGCTCCACCACCACATGGCTCTGTGTGTATTCCTCCACCACAAAGTGTTCCTCAGTCACAAACGACATGATACTTGCGCCATGGACCTCTGATATTTGGTCCTGCTCTGCCTCTGGAGATGGGGAGGACTCTTTACTGAAATAAATTACATGTGACAGTTAACATTTTTTGTATTCTTTATTATAAATTGAAAGCTTTTAATATATGGCAGCATAAACATTCAGGACATTTGCTTTGGAACCAATCTAAACTATCAGATAACGATTAAAATGGTTAAATATTAATTTTCTGTCAATTTACCAAAATGAATTATTCCAGTTCCTACTAGATTTAAACATAAACAATACCTTATAGAAGTGGGCTCTTTTTTGTCGTCAGCTGCTTCTTTGACAACAGATGCTTCTTTTTCCGTGTTTTCCGCTGAGACTTCAACCTTTTCTTCCTCTTTCGCTTCATTCTCCACATCAGCTGTGCCTGTCTCTCCCCGGGGCACTGTTTCTCCAAGTTCCTCTTTGCTAACTTCTTCTACAACTTCATGTTTCTCAGTCACAGCCATTTGAGAATCCTCACGCAGGTAGTCCACTAAGTTGCAAGCAGGAGCAACAGGTTGTTGATTGTTAGGCGACACTCCAGCCTCCAGATCCAGATCAGCAGTGGTGACCTGGTGATCTGATTTCTCAGCATTTAGCTTGTTGAGTTTTTGCACCTCTTCAAATAGCAGAACCTGCTTCTTCAATGAGATTTCTACAAAACAATATTTGGATTTTTACAAAATGTTAAATATTCATCTTTAAAAGATTTTTTGTCAAATGTTGTAGAGCAACAGTGGCATAGTTTATTCTTCACTCTTTCATCACTATGTCACAGTAAGTTGTCTCTATCATAGAAGTTTTGAGAGCAAATGCATAATTTGATGTATGTGTAGCCGCTGCTGTGTCTAACTAATTACTTTAACTTGCAAAGGATGTTTTAAAAACTGATATGTAGTATTTCTTTAGATATAACAATAAGTTGTTTCCAGTACCCACCTGCTGTGTCTGGCAGTTTTATGTTCTTTTGAGCTTTCAGACCCCTACGGCTCAAACATGGTTTCTCTATCCCATCTCTTCCTTTGTGGTCTTTTAACTGTGAAATATAAATAAAAACAATGAAAAGAGAATGGGCAATTTCTCAACATCACTTTACGTAAATCTTTAAATAAATTCTTTCAGGTAAAATGTTATATAAAAAAACTATTCAGCTTGTTCAAATTGTTGCTATTTAACATCACAATGCTAAAATGAAATGTGTCCAAATGTCATGTCCAAAAGTAACTTGGCACAGGCCTGGTATGGTTTAGTAAAAAAAATTGTACATTTTTGTCAAGAAAATCCACACAATATCATTCACCGTATGGACCCAGTTGTTGCAGCTAAAAACATAAAGAACAAGATGCAAACCTGAGGCCAGAAATGCAGAAGCACATACAACATACATATATACAACAAACAAAAAGTCAAAGAAACAACAAAAGATAAGTACCTGTGTAAATGCAATCTGTAAGCACAATAAACCTACAAAGAGGCAAAGAAATGCTTTGGTCCATGGAGCTTTATCTTGTGAGAAGGATGCAAAGTACTGTGCTTAAATGAAGGACTTATCTCTTAATTCGCTTTATTGACTTTATTAGAGTTAGACAGCAATGCTTAGTGGTGTAAAATTAATGCTAAAGAAATTATTTTAAATATGAATGTAATAAATATGGTTAATATGATGACGCCAGACACACACATAATGCACACAACAGATGGATAGACAGCAGCAGGGCAGTGAATTTATAGCTTATCTCTTGTCGCACTCAGCAATGGAATGCAATGCCGACCCTGAGTGGAAAATATTACAAGCCACAGTAGGCTGTTGTTCAAATTTCTCAGCTGAGGAAACTCACTAAACACTCTCTGATCAGTTTAGCATGGAAAAACCTGTCTTGTACCCTTGGGGTGTCTCACATTTGTTCATAGCATAAACAGCATAGGAGATATTCTGAGTGAAGTCTTTCCCTAGAGACAGCAATGTTTTACGAAGTCCAACTCTCTGATTGGGAGACTGCAAGAGAGCATGCGGAGGCCACAGTAACAAAAAATACTTGTAAGGTATCTCACACCTTTGTGGGTGGAGAAAGATGGAGCAACCACTTGACAAATGCTCTGACGACAACAGAAAATCCCTAAAATTTTAACCATACTGAAGCCATCAGATTAATTTGTGGTCATTAACCACTATAGCCTCATCTAGTACGATCTACCTATAAATTTGTGATCTGCACCTTCTGTTGGCTTGGGTTAAATAAGTCATGTCTTAATTTGATGAAAATATGAACACAGAAAGGATTTGGACTGTTGCACCTCTTCAACACTGTGCACTATGACACAAGTATGTGATAATGTTACCACATGATGTCACAGCCACTCAGACGAGTTTCTTCAGAGTGGTGATGTCTGTAAGTGCAACTCATGCCTTTGATACCAAGCAGCAGTTAGTGACCTTTACATAAATGGCGTCATGATCTTTGCTATGATTGGATAATAAAGATAAAAAACCCTCAGGTTTGATTTGAGATGACTTTGGCACATGAAATCCTTTTAGGACTAACACGCCTCAGAAAGCTGTAAATTTGAGGACCTTAAAAAATCCAATCACACAGACCCACTTTACAACAGAGAGGTACCTACTGAAAAGTAGTGATGTGGAACACAACAAATAACTGGCACCAAATGGAAACTGACAGAAGCAAAAGTACAACTGGGGCAGAAGTGTACATACAGTAGCTTGAGTCAGTGAGAGGAACAAGCTGTTAAGAGAGAAGGGGAGGAGGACTGACTCATCACAATTTGTTGACACTTGACTCTGGGCAAGCTGAAGGACTTAAAGCCCTTTTAGAACACAAACACTGAAGCACCGATCCAAAAACAGTATTTCTAAACCGGGCCACTCACATTTCACCCCTGACTTCACACCGGCCCTCTCGTGCCTTGCTGGGGGCTCCCACAGTGAGCCTCATGCCAAGGGGATTTGTTGCACTCAGCACTGGTAGAAATCCAGTACATATAAACTTGAGTTAAATGTGGACTTTATATAAGCTACATGTGACACATTTCCAGCAGCACTGCAGGAGCTCACATAACACTGTAAAACTAGTGTTCTTAATTACTTTACCTTCAATCAGCATTTGGCAAGTGTAAACAGACAGAAGCCATTACCTCTTATTATACCTCCTTATTAATGGAATTCATAGGCAAGAGAACTGTCAGCTTTACTGCTATGATCATTTTCACATGTTATGCCAAGAACAGCAAGCTCCTAAGAAAACAAAGTCAGCATGAGAAATATATAGTAGCATCTTTTGCAACACTGACAAGATCAAGATGATGGATGTAAATGGTGATGGATGAGCTGCCAAAGCTGGCAACACTTTTAGATGCCTCAAAATGTGCAAACTTTGACATATCAAATGCAGATTTCAAAAGGTACAGAATTCAAAACCTCTGAATCTAATCTTGATAGAGCAGCAATACAATACAGCCACTTCACAAAATGAATCCAGTGTAGGTACACAGGAAATATATTTTTACCATGTTAATTTAGGTTCTTAATCTCACCTTGTTTAGTGTGTCTGCAGATAATTTCCTCTTAATTGCTTGCTTCCCTTTATTGTCTTTGGGTTTGCAGGCCTTCCGAGCTGCAGGGCCTTTGAACATCAGCTCCATAACCCTCGAACTCTTCACTGTCTCCCCAATGAAGCTGATCACTTGCTGCATGCTGAGAACCAGTTTTTCCATCCCTTCAAGTTTCTGAGCCTGCTGCTCAGATCGCTGGTTTACCACTGACATGATGGTGCTCATCTCCTGGCATATCTCCCTCACTCCCACCCCTGTGTCCTGAGTCTGGTTCACTGCTATAGGCGGCAGATGGATTTCCTCTTTGTCAACCTTCAGATTCTCCATATCATTTTCAATGTCATCAATTTCCTGAGACATCCCATCTAGTCGGCTGAGGACTTTTTGTTGAATGTTGATAAGCTTGTCCATCTTGCTGCTCAATGACTCAATCCGAGTTTGGATGAAATCAAAGCTTGTGCCATTGGCTTCTCCTACCGCGTTTATTACCAAGGCGCTCATGGCTTTGAGTGACACCAACTTGAGACAAAAATAGGACCAATAATGTCTGTGAAACTGACAAAAAAAACTTCGTAGCCAGGTCTATCCCTCAGTTCTCCCAGTAGGTGTGCAAACTGATTAAAATTCAGAAATGTGAAACAAATAACAAAAAGAAAATATTCTCCAGAAAATCACCTGCTAAGAAGATGAATATTTTGAACCTCAAAAAAGTATCCTGAGGTCTGAGTAGAATAATGTCAAGAACTCCTCTATTTGTTTACTTCTTTATAGGTTAACTAATACTTTATCCCTGGTGCCTGCTTCTCTCCACTCTCGAAATGGTATTTAGAATGGAGTGAGCCGGTGTCCCTAAATGTAAATGGACAGCCTACGTCAGCAGGGGTCAAGTGTTTGGGGTTGGGGCTTGGCACTGCTTAGGTTATGAGGCATTTGAGACCCTTAAAGTGTTAAGCTCACCACTGTCACTCACCTGCTGGGTGTCAAAATGCTTACTGTACACAGTATTTCACGATCGTGTCAAGACATATAGGTCATTGTTCATTCATTTTTACAGTTATTTTTTCCATTTAAATGACATTCATAATTAACGCTTGCAAAAGATGTCTGACACAGTCTTGAGGAAGCAGCACAGGTGTCCAAAAACGAAAAAGGGTAAAGACAGTATTCATAGGTGGGTTTTTTAAGAAGAAGTGTTTTTAAGATCATTTTAAAGTAGAAGAAAATAAAAGAACTCATTTTAACAAATTGTCATGACATCGAATAGTCTAAAAGGACTCGACTGCTAGTCATTTGGCACTTTGTATGAGGTTTTGCCTGTGTACAGTTGTGATTGAGAACCATGCTGCAATGCAAATTCCCTCCTTATCTCTTGAATGCCTGTAATTTGCACTCACTGTCAAGGGAACATAATGAAGCCTGTGGTTCCAAACTAAGAGAGCCTACAGTAAGATGTCTAGCCCTTCTACTGAAAGAAAAGGTGAGTGACACAGATGATTTATACAATATACTTACAAAATATCCACTGATAACCTCCCCCAATACAGTAAGGCATATATTTTAACTTAGGACTTGTAATATGACCATAATCCTTATTCCCTGTAAATCAAAATATGTAAGATTTGTTCTACATTAACAACAAATGTGTTTCTGTCAGCTCACAGAATTCAAACAAATATTAAATTACATCAGGAAATAAAAGCTGCAGTTACATGTTGCAACGCAAGTACGGTAGGTTAAGCAAGCTATTTCCTGACACAAACTTTACAATTCCCATTTTCTTTCGAAAACTTCCCAAACTCATTCCGCCCCCATACATTCACGGATGATGGAGCTGAGGAGGCATCCAGCTTTGCTCAAGCCACCATGAAATACTTTTGACAACAGAGACACAGACTGCAAACAGAGCCACGGTGACCCTGGCCAAACTTGCTTCACTCCAGTGGCTCAAGCCAAGATCTGGGTTCACGGGTGCAGGCACAGGGAGGGAAGTGGACTTGGCAGATACGGTAGAGTGGAGTCGTGTGTGTGTGTGCGGGTTTGTGTGTGTGTGTGTGTAGAGGAGGTAAGTGACAAGTCATCATACCATGTTGCATATTATAGGTTCTCATTCTTATTTAGATAAGAACCAACATGCTGCACAAAGAGCTGTGGAATTTTCCTGTGTCTGTGTGGCTTGTGGGAGCTGAGTGACCCACTGCGTTCTTGTGTACATTCATCTGGGTTCACTCAAGCAAGATGGCCACAGTGGAAAGAACAAGTGGCTCTGACGAGGTAGAAACAGATTGGATGGAAACTAACCATCAATCACTCGGGGAGAGACAGGGACACTGACACCTGTCCTTGGATGCCCACAAATGACAGACAGTGTAGGTCATGTGTCGTCATGTTGTGTAAAATTGAATCACTTGTTCAACTTTCTTACATAGTGTTGTGCATGGCAGATAGATTAGATTTTTTCCACACAAGCAGCAAGAATAACATATTTTTGGAATGTTAAAAGAAAGAAAAAGAAATGGATTGTGCAACACACCATTATTAAAACAATCATTTTTATTACATATAACTACAATGGTACTATCACATCATAGTTTCCTTGCTTAGAGGTGGAGATAAAAGCAGACCTCAGGCCTCAGAGGCTTATGACATAAAGCAAATATCAGGTTTATATCACTTACACTTTACAGTGAAACTCATGCCAAAAAAAGTAACTGCATCATGATTGGTGTTCCAAGCCCTCTCTCACCTTCTCTGCCAAGTCCAAGCATGTGTACACACGGCCCGAGCACACAGCTGAGAAATCACTACCCTGTCTACTGGTGCATGATTAAAATGTCGTTTAGTTAATGTGACAGCAAATTTATCAGGGTGTTTGGGGACATAGACAAATGCATGATCAAGAAAATACACTGAATAATTCTGCATGTGTATGTGTCCTAGTTGATGTTGTAGGACTAGAGTGGAAAAACATTTGAATGTAAACTGATATACAGCAGAAGGCTCGTATCCCTTAAATAGTAAACTAACTTTTAAGGTCACCATGTATTCTTTATGTCCCTAATGATTGCGAAACAGAAATCTCTTTTTAAATCTGTTTCTATGTTGTTGTTGCTGCTATTTTTATGTATTTTAAGTAAGTACATAGAAAAGGTCTATGTACTATATTAGACTATAGACTAAGTAATTGTCATTATTATAAGAAATACTCATCACAGCTTCCTGGAGCTGGCAAGGAACTTATTAGTCAATACATGATCATGGCAAAATAAATTAAGGTCTCTGGGAAACATCTGTTTTAAATGCTCATTAAAAAAGTGCAAAAAAGTCAAACTTATTATTTGGTATTGAGGACAAGGCAAATCATGAAAAACAGGGCACCACCTCCCTTACAGAGAACACAATGTCCTGGGAAGCACCGGGTCTGTGTGCCGTGGCTACTGTCCAATCATCTCACCCGTCTCCCCTCACACAGTGCACAGCATGCCAGTTCTGACTATACTGTCTCTCGGAAACTTGCAGGCTTAAATGTGTGTTGCAGACATGAAACGTTACACCTTGTGCTAATATCTAAGACATCTCTTGTGTTTTCCCCCCCGCAACTCAGGTTTTCTCTTGGCATGCGGACACATTTTACTGCTGCACTTTGACAGACTTCTTGATTTGTTCATATACAGAAAATTACAGAACTGCGCTAGGTTACTTGATTATACTGAATCAATACATTGTAACAACACTCATATAGACACATACAAATGCATTTCAAATCTGTGCAGTAGTACCAATATACTATTTATACTAGTATAAATGAATGAAAGTTGCTATTATTTTTCACCTAACTGAATAATTGTCTAGTTGTTTATCACAGATTTTCACACAGGTTGTGTATTCATATTCAAATGTTTAAGTAAGGATGACATAATGAATCTTATGTAACTAATACTGCTGAGAATTAATTCACAGGAGTCGTTGTAGTATGTTTATTTGCTTCCAGCACAAGTAGCCTAGTCCTGCTAGTACTTGAGAAATAATTTAAGGTTTAGCCCCTCTACTTAAGGAGGAAATTCCTAGATGCACTATTATTATCATAATGGAAGAAGCACTTTATGTTGAGGATGTCATAAAGGGTATTAAAGGTTAGTGACAGAATGCAAAGAACCCTTAGTCAGACACTCATGGATTGTCTGCAGCAAATGTCAGTGTGGATCTCCTAAATGCCGAGAGAGGAATGGAAACAAGAGAGGGGGCGATGGCTTCACTTGTCTCTGAGGCATACTGTAAATGCATTAAAGAGAACTACAGAATGTGAGTATTTATAATACTGTAATGTATAGCATATACTGAAGTGTATATATTTATACAGAGGCAAAAATATCTCAGTAATAACAGAGCTCTTACATTTTAATTAAAACTGGTAAAGTGACATTCAGTTATACCTCAGTGACACAAACAAATAACCCATGAGATGCATATATTAAACAAATACTAAGCGCTATCTGGGAAAAAGATTTTTGCACCAATCTGCATAAATTTCAAGGCTTTTGTATTTCTAACAAAAACATGACACAGATGTCACCATTAAAGTTATGGCACAGTAAAATATTTAGTCACTAGATGGCAGCAAAAGCTTGAGTCATGTTCCATTACCCTTAAACACTGCAGTGTGTCTGCCACGCTCTACCACTGTGCTGCTCTAAAGTCTTTACTCATAAACACCACCAAACCCTTATCTCATGTTTTATCCTTCCTGCTGCAAAACATATGTTGTGCTACTAATCAAATTAGAGGTGAGGAAAGTGAGTGAGTAATGGCACAAATAAAATGTAGTTCAAAGACAACACAAAGCACTTGAGTTAATGTCATGTACTCTAGTAGTTAAGGTTTCTAGACCTGGCATAGCATAGCCATACAAAGTAGACAGTGAATATGAATAAACTGCACAGAGTAATGTGTCAATCAGATGAAAAACTTACAACCATAACAGGTATAAATATAAATAAAAAATAAACACATGAAATGTACTGATATTAAATGTTGTTTAGAATTATACTTTCATCAATAACAAGGACGGCGTACATCATTTGTAGTCAGAGGACAAAATAATTATTGCACTATGATTAAAGAGGAAACTTTTTTCCTTTAGCTACCAGAATTGGCCGTGTTATAAGAGGTGGTTCAGACTACACTCTACATGAAACCTAATGCAATCACAACTGCAACATGGCCCTGCTCCATGCTGGCAACCCGTATGTTGTGTTTAATAGAACTTGTCAGCTTGATGTCACCCACACAATTCAACAACACTGTGCATCATAGCTTTGTACAATGTACCTAAAAATAGGAGCAATAAGAACCAATAAACCAAATGGGTTGCAGATAATCACAGTAAAATTATTTCTCTTCTACAAAGCCTGACATATCAGGTACTGTTACCTGTACTGCAACCTGATCACTTTACAACTTGAGATGCATCTGACAACACATGAATAAAACTAAAAACAAATGAGAATTATGTTCTTCCCAAAAAGCAAAGGAACATGAAACAAAGCTGACAGCTGTAATGTGCCAGTTAATGAAATGAAATGACTATGTCTCCTGCCTTATTGGACATTCCTACAAGGACAGTGAGATTATCAAGTAAGGAAGGATTAAATGTTGATGTTCCAGCAGCTGCTGCCATCACATCTTAACATGGTCAAAAATTGTTCAGAGGATTTATGTTTTTAGTAACTGATCATGGCATGTTATGTTTACAGTAAGAAGAAATTGTATAAATTTCCATGGTTATTTCAGACAATAATGAATTTAGCTCTGATATACAGTAAATTTATTTTATATACACTATAGTATATATACATAAAATATTCTTATGCTAATGGCAATATGATCCAACTAAGTTTTCCTAGAGGATGCTGGTGTTACTAACACAGGAATCAAATAGAACTAAATACAACTGTATTGTCTTCAAAGGTGGAAAATACAGTTTGGACTAATAGTCACATGCTTTAACAACACTGCTAACAATATAGTTTTTTTGTGAATTATCTGTCAATAAACCAAAAAAAATTTAACTCAGTCAACAGGTTCAGCTGTAATTAGGTTAATGTTGTTGCTGTGTTCCTTATACAAATAATATGTCAGTGTTCCTTACTCAGTGTTTAAATATTATTTGACGAGTCAAACATTCTTGATTATACCTGAATGGCAGGTGGAGTGGATGCTCTGCGTCTCCTCTTGTAGCAGAATAAATCACACAGCCTGCACCACAGGTAGGAAGCAACCAGACACATGCTGCTGACTAGCCAAATGTCGAAGCCTGCGACAAAGTTCTCCATGTCTTTTACTTTACCCTTCATCCTTCTTCTAGATCCTTGTATTTCCTATCATTAACTACAAAGGACCTCTAGGAGCTTAGGGTGAAGAGTTTCAAGTGTTGGAAGAGGTGACAGCTCCTTCTCAGGTTGGAGAGCGCCTAAACATTAATACTACACCCTCCACTGCAGCGTCTGTTAATTCAGTCAACCCCCCCACTGCTATCAGCACTTACAGCTATAGGACAGGCAGTTTGTCCTTTGACAAAGGAGTGACAGGTGCCAGCAAAGGGTGTTTGGGATACATACTCTCACTCTCTAACATGCCCTCTTCACTAGAAACAGAGTGTCTTGTCCTTCTCTTCCTTGTTCATCATTCAGAAACTGTGCTAATAAGCTCTGTAAACTCACATTCTATGAAAACAAATTTAATCTTCAGCACAGTGCTGACATTGAAAACTGACAGAATAGAGACCAATGCATCTAGTCTCCCTGTCAACACAGACACTTGGATGTGGTGTAAATAAATAGCCTGTGCTATCGGATTACTGCTGCAAATGTCACACACACTATCACAAGGTGGCTTACACTCAGTGGTCACAGCAAAGGCAATTTTATATCAGCTTTTACTATTTGCAAACACCATCCAGTATCAACAAAGAGTGATTCAAGCAAAGACATTGAATTAAATGTCAATCTCAATGAACTTTTAATGGGTGCCCAGTGACAGCTGTGAATGGCTCCAACGCCTTGTGTTTGAGGTTAAGATAAAGGATGGATGGATGGACGGATGGATGGATGGATGGATGGATTATGAGGTCTGGACATTTTTAAACTCAACCAATAGATTATGCAAAAATCACGAACTTTGGGTGTGAAAGCCACATGGCCACAAGGCAAAGAATGCGTTATCTGGCCAACAGTGTCACACACAGCTACAGTATGTCCAGCATGTCCAGTATGTCTGGAAACCTCCCTGGCCTCTCCTGGCTTCGCCGCCAGCTCTGCCAAGCACAATAATGAGCTCACTTTTGGATGGGTGCTGTGCTCTGACTGCTTAAATTAATCTGTTGGCTGTGATGGAGAAAAAAAACATGTATTTTATTGTACACAGTTTCTCACTTTGCTCTGTAGTAGACTGCTTACATTTTAACTCAACATTAATTAATTCAATCCCAGATTTGAACTGTTTTTGGTACTTCATTATTATTTGCGATTATAATTTGAGCAAATAGTAAAACATTGGATTCCCAGAGCATTTGTAATATTTAAAATTTTATTTATTTTTTAAAACCCTCTACTCATACTGCACCCATAGGAATAAATCAAAACATATCGTATTCTGCCAAAAAATAATTTATAAGGAACGAGGAACTATGTGGATACATCTGTCTGAATCTTTCTCTCCCAGAAACAGCACATGGTTTTCAACTTCTCTAAGTAGTGGAATAGGTCAACTTAATTCAGCTTGGACATTCTCCCAGAGGGAGACACTTGGACGCCGGTGCACTTCTTATCCATCTCTCGTCATCTTCCTAACTTGATTGACCTCTTCAGTGGGTTTCTCTAGGATTGATATTTTATCTGAAAAGAGAGAAAGACAAAGGAATAAAAGTACCAATAAAGTATGAAATACGAAAATAGCAATATTTCATTTCAGATTTTTCTAAATTTCTAATTTAGCACTATATTATTTATTTATTTCATTTCCCCAGCGCTGACGCGCGTCAGTATAGCATTCGCTTTCTGGATTGAAACTTCCCGGCCACTGTACTGCCACTACCTCTCTGTTATGGTTCCGTTTCTGTAGTTTTGCAGTTTGGGATTTTTAAACATACAGAAATCCCTGATGCAGCTCATGAGGACACCGTGTGGAAAAGTTCACAGTATAATTTACCGTTATATTTACTCTCTGTCGGGGACAATTAATAATCGTGAATAATTCATAGTTACCGCTGTTGTGACCTTTACAGAAATGCTCAGAAGTTCTCCCCGTGGAAATGTTTATATGGATCCTTTACTGGGCGCTGTCCACAAGCTGGTTTGTGGTGGGAAACAAAACACACAGTACAGTAGACCTGAAATATGCTAAAGTCGGACCATCCCAGCAACACGTAAACGCACACAGGCAGGAAGAAAGGAAGCTAAAATGTCAAAATAAGGGGAAAGTTACATATAAACATGACGTTTAGGCAAAAATGCGGTGAACTTTGGTCACGTGATTAAAGGTCAAACGTTTCGCGGGAATAAATATGGCGACTGAGATGACATCTGCAGCTCCGGACCTGGTGCAGTGTCCCGTTTGTTTTAAAGACTTCAAGCCTGCTACGATCAACGGACACCTCGACCTGTGTCTGCTGGAAAACGTTACCGACGCCAGTTCGTCCACGAACGACGACAGCGGACCTCCATTGAAGAAATGTCGCATTAGTGCGGAGGTATCGCCGCCCATCCCCGGTGTCAACAGTCCTGTGAGCAGCTCCTGCTCCGTCACAGGCAGTCAGACGTCTGCGATGTTTTCTCTGTTTCACACCAGCAAGAGTAAAGTTTCAGTTCAGAGTGAACGGACTGGTTTGTTAACCAGCAAACAAAGTGCTGCCAGTGCTGGAAACAAGGGGGTTAAACGTGGTTTACAGAATGAGGCTGAATCCGGACCAGCACACGCAGAGATTCTGCAGATCCAATCACCTGTGTCCACCACACACACACCAATTGATTTTTTCCCACGGAAACTGCTAACGATGAACAAGCCTCTGGCGGAGATACTGAGACCAAACACACTGGAGGACTATTTTGGTCAAAGTAAAGTTGTAGGCCAGCAAACACTCCTCCGGTCTCTGCTGGACTCCCAGGAAATACCATCTCTGATCCTGTGGGGACCACCGGGGTGTGGAAAGGTAAAGATGCAGCCTCCTCACTCTTTATAGTCAGTTCATGCTGTCAGCAGTGAACTGAGACAACACTAATGATTTCCTCCAGACATTCAACACCATTACCTAAGGGGATTCAATTTTTATTTTTTCGTCTATGTGACAACAAAATTGTGATTATTGCATCTTCTTCAGTTTCCCAGCTTTCTGAAACGTAAATGTTACAATAGTTTTAAGAAGGTATTGTACTTTATTGTCTGATAAACTTCAGCTTTGTTTAGGTTTACATGTGGTGATACAGGGTAAATTGATCTTTTCAACAAAAGAAACGTGCCTAGTGATGCAGACTGTTCTGTTTTAAATTGATCTTCATGCTTTCGGCTGCTCCCTTTAGGGGTCGCTACAGCGGATCATCTGCCTCCATCTCACCCCATCCCTAGCATCCTGTTCTTTCACACCAACCGTCGTCATGTCCTTCAGTATATTCATGAACCTCCTCTGAGCTCTTCTTCTTTTTCTCCTGCCTGGCAGCTCCATACTCAGCATTCTTTGTCCAGTATATTCACTGTCCCTCCTCTGCACATGTCCAAACCATCTCAACCTTACCTCTCTAATTTTGTCTCCAAACTGCTCAACATGAGTTGTCCCTCTGATGTACCTTCATGTTGTCCATCCTGGTCACTCCCACAAAACAGCTTAACTTCTGTATTGTTCTTTAAGTAGAACATGAAATACTGCCTTCTCTCTGTGTTGTACGTGATAAAGAGAGAAGTAAAAAGGTGAAAAGTTTACAGCATGTTGAAAGAGGAGATTACTTTGGTCTCTTTGTCAGAGCAGAATACAGCATGTTGATGACTTCTTAGGTATGTCAAGCTACTAGCATGAATTGTTGTGCACCAGCCTGACATGCTGAGACTTAGTCAACATGCTTTAATAACATTTCATCTCCTTAACTGCCTCAGTACAGCGTTCATGTTTCACAAATGAAGTGGGAATTTTGGAGATGGTTATAAGGAGTTGGTATTTACAGGCTCTCTGGAATATTCAACGCCTGGATCCAACATAAGAAATTATTAAGATATCCTGTGTCATTAAGCAGAAAACATAAACATATATCTTGTTGCATGTGAATATGTGTTGTTAGATGTTACAGATGTGTTTTGTTTTTCAGACCACTCTAGCTCACATAATTGCCAGCACCAGCAAAAAGAATGGCACGGCTCGTTTTGTCACTCTGTCTGCTACCAGCGCGTCCACCAATGATGTAAGAGAGGTGATCAAACAGGCGCAGAATGAGCTGAGGCTGTGCAAGAGGAAGACAATCCTGTTCATTGATGAAATTCACCGTTTCAACAAATCCCAACAGGTGGACAAACAAACTGCAGTTTAAGTTGTTTGTATAGTTTTGCCAAACAATAGAACACACCTACTCTTCTGCCAGATTACTAAGATTAAGTTGTTATTTTTAGTGTTTTGCTTTCTTTCATTATTTTCAAATAGGAATCTGTTTTATTTTAGCTTCCCAACCTATGTAATGATTAAGCAGTCATGTGCTGCATGACAGTAAACCCCAGTATTAACCAGTAAGAAGGCCCAAACCAGATCCTCATTTGTTTACTTGATAAGATTCAAAACCTTAGTATGGTGATGACCTGTTATTGCAACAAATAAAAAAATTAGTAATAGAGGAAATGATAGTAAAACAAATACTCACTTTTGATATATTATTATTCAGAAATTTTCTTGCAATCGTCTTCACACAATATTCTCGTGTGTGTGTGTGTGTAGGACACCTTCCTTCCCCATGTGGAGTGTGGGACTGTAACGCTGATCGGGGCGACCACAGAGAATCCATCCTTCCAGGTGAATGCTGCCCTGCTGAGCAGGTGCAGGGTGCTGGTTCTAGAGAAGCTCTCTGTGGAGGCAATGGGCTTGATCTTGGACAGAGCTGTGGCAACACTGGGGATCAGAGTCCTGGGACGAGATCCAGCAAATCCTAAAGATCAAGACCAAACAGACGGAGATGAGTAAGTGCTCTTCTGGGGGACGTGTGACCTTCATGTCACCCATGATGACCTGGTGTCACCCTACAACTCAAAATCCTTTCACTGAGTGTGAGGCCTGCACTCTCCTTTTGTTCCTGGCTTTGTGGGTTCAGTTGGATAATATACTGTATGGAAAGAGCCACATTAGCCCCTTAGTAGCTTGTCTGCCCTGATATGTTGAAAGAAAAAACCTTGCATATGAGTAATAGATGTGAGACAGGTTGTACCTGCTGGCTGCAGGTGGTATGTGATGGTGAGCTTCAGGAATCACATCTGATGCAACAGGTTTATTATTAAACTGATATCTGCAGCCTGTAGCATGGACTGAGATTAAATGATTAGCCAGCCACTTTTATCCAGGTAAATCACCATGGTAACCTATGCAATACTGCCAATCTGCTCTGAGGATCAGATCAAAACCTGTAAGTGTGGACAGATTGTGTAATTATTTCTACATAACCCAGACTTTGATAAACATTTACTTTAAAATAATAACTAAGTAGAATCACATTGCTTCGAGTCATATAGTTTGTAGATTCCTGGTAACAATGAGTAATTAGACTTTGTAGTTTGTCAGGCATAATTGGATACTGATGAAGTGAATTCACTTGTTAAATTAGTACAAATAGTATAATATGCATATTTTTTGCAACATTTGTCATCATTATTTATTCAGATTGTATTTATTCATTTACTGATTCTTAACAAAAACAGTGTTGACACTGTGTTTTCTTATTTTCTTAGGCCAAAGATTTATATTGAGCAAAAAGCTCTGGACACTATAGCCTATCTTTGTGATGGAGACGCAAGAACAGGGCTCAATAGTCTGCAATTGGCTGTTCAGGCTCAGGTGAGCTCTCCACGACGCAACCGCTTAGTACAAGATGGTTCTCCTCAAGAGATCTTGTTGAAAGAGGAGCATATCAAGGAGGGTCTTCAGAGGTCCCATATTCTGTATGATAAAGCTGGTAAGCCCTTTATTGAAGTAATGAAAATAATAATGGCTAAAAAGTAAAAGAGCAAAAGACTTACATACTTGATATTATGACAGTTAAGAAATTCATGAATTCAGCTTTTGTTTAAGTTGTGTCCATTAAGATTCATCCAGATGACGTTATCTGGAAGTTGAGTTGATCTATACACTATAGTTGCAGCCATTTTAATCATTCATACCTACCTATCCAACCCTCTCCCTGAGGATCCCTGTATAGCCCCACTTGTGTGACTTCAGCAGTCCAGGTACATAACTCATCAGCAGTCCCAAATGTTGAGATTTACTCTTCTGTGCTTCGCAGGATAATGAAATTCATGCTTTATTCATGTATTTGTGTGTGTCTGGGTTACTCAAAGGTGAGGAGCATTACAACTGTATCTCAGCATTGCACAAGTCTATGAGAGGCTCCCATGAGAATGCCTCTCTCTACTGGCTAGGCCGCATGCTGGAGGGCGGCGAGGATCCCCTCTATGTGGCTCGTAGACTGATCCGCTTTGCCAGTGAGGACATTGGTATGTGAAAGCAAATCACATCATCTCAGATTTTTTCTGTCATAAGATGGTCTTAAGACACTGGTTACTTGTAAGGTTTGATTAGCCTTACATAGTACACACTACGTACAGTTTGCACGGTGAATAGATAAAATGGTAAAAAGAAAAAATGATTTTCTCTCTTAGGTGTGGCAGATCCCTCTGCTCTTCCTCAGGCTGTATCTGCCTTCCAGGCCTGTCACTTCATTGGGATGCCTGAATGTGAGGTAGGCTAACCCAACTAATCAGTGATTGTTCTGAGGATTCAAGCAAGACATTCAGTCTTACAATAGTTGTACAAAAGTCTTTACCTCTGTTGCATTCCCTCTGTTCATCCCCTGCTCAACAGGTGATCTTGGCTCAGTGTGTGGTGTATCTGGCAAGAGCACCCAAGTCTGTGGCTATCTACAGAGCCTATAATAATGTGAAGGCCTGTTTGAGGAATCACAAAGGGCCACTGCCTTCTGTCCCTTTGCACCTCCGCAATGCTCCAACCAGGCTGATGAAACAACTGGGCTATGCTAAAGGCTACAAATATAACCCAAACTTTAGCGGCACTGTAGAACAGGAGTACTTGCCTAAGGAGCTGCAGGGCATTGACTTCTTCACCTGGACGCCCTCAGACTCATGAGTAACTCTTGTAAGGATTTCTGGAGTAAAGCATCAAATTAAAATATCATTATGATCAGTGGCTGGGATAAGACGTGAGGTTTTTATAACTGCTGATTCAAATTCAGACATACAGTTTAACATGTTTTCATTAATTGATCATATGCAGAGATCAATTAATTGCACCACTCAACCATAATGCAATTAGAGAAATTTCAAATTTATCCACAATTTTAGTTGTCTAGTCTAGACAATTTTAATGTACCGGTAGTCTAATGTTTTTGAATACATTACAAAAGATGCACCAACAGTTTAGTTTAATGTCTTCTAGATATGTTCACAATCAAGACCTCAATCCATTCAAGTAATAAAATACATACAGTAAATATGGTAAACTATACATTGTATGCCTTTCTACTTCTATAATAGATACTGTATGTAAATATGTAAATGCTTCCTATGTTCTTGTAAAATGTCTATACACTGTTCAAACTTATTAAAATTATTCTCTATATTATAGAGAGTATATATTTTGTATTCTTCCTGTATATTTTGATAAAGTAGAAGTCAAGTATATGGAAATTTCCTTTCTTCCGTTTATTTATTACAGTTAAGAAACTTCTTCAGTTTTGGGCCATTGTCTAAAAGGGAAAAAAAACACAAAATAAAGTATAGATATTTCACCATTTTGGTCTTAGGTTGCTTTTGCACTCGTCATTCATGTGGTTTCCCTCACCTCGCTGATCCAGGGAATAAAAGAAGCCATGCGGGTAAAGACCGTGGGCTTCTTAGGAATATTACAACCACGACCATCCACAAAACTGGTTACTCCTTCCACATACCATCTACCATCTTTGCCTTTACAGTTCAGAGGTCCTCCAGAGTCACCCTGGAAGAAGATGGCAGATATTTAAACTCTGGAATATGATGTTTGTTTCACACTAAGCATGGAGTCATGTCCTTACATGGCATGCTGACTTGCTCTCTCCTCCTGCACAGACCATTGTTATCTTCGCTGAACTGCCCCACCAGTCATTTTGACTACAAACACTGTGATCTACCACAGGAAGTAGAGCTTGCTGTAGCACGGTTGCATGGGGACCACCAGCTGAAAGGAAAATGACACAAATTGCAATAATAGCTATGAAGTTAAAGAACATTTGCATCTCTATAGATTACACAAGGGTGCAGTACACCCAACATAAGCACAATTGGCAGCAAGTCTTACAGTAGAGACGACCCCAGCCTGTGACATAACAGGGCTGGTTGTGGGCAAGAGTAGTACCATGCTGCGGCAGACAAGCCAGCTGAACCTTATCATTGATGATGGCACTTTTCTGTAGCTTAAGCAAGGCAATGTCATTCCTGCAACAGAATGAAAAATCTGCTTACATAACTCTATGCTGTGCACCTTGACCTGTTTTATTTACATTTACAAAACTTTACTGTTTACTCAGCTGCTGTTCAGCTGAAACACTCACAGTATAATCATCTTTTTGATGAAATATTTACTGAGTTTGTCAAAAATCCACCATACTTGGGCTCAGACGTAGCGCACTCTGGGGATTGTTTTGAGAGGAGCCTACCCGCAAGACACACAGTTGTCATTCCATTTGGGATGAAGGAACATTTTTTCCACCATAATGGACTGTTCAGGTCCCTCTTCCCTGTCCATATCATGCTCAGCCAGAATGACCCTGTATGTGTGGAATCTGGAAAATAAAAAGTTGTCTCTTATGTATGATTTAAGAAGTAAATATAAATGAAATTAAATAAGCAACGGACAGGGTCTGTGCTTCCTCTGTGCCGTGGAAAAAGAAAAACATTCATCTCACATACCAATTATTTTACTTTTAAGGCAGTTTTTAAAAGTTTCATCTGAAGCAATAAATGGCACAAATAAACTTGTCCTCACGTGATGCAGTGTGCAGCAGTCAAGATCCAGTTAGGAGCAATAAGTGTTCCTCCACAAGTGGGGAAGAAAGACTCCAAAGAAACCTACAAGTAAAAGAAAAGCAAATCACTTAAATCAGCATGTGAATCAGAGGGGTAAATTTGTGGAACATTTTCTTTTTCCATGATCTACTATACGTAGGTGTTGCAACTATACTAGAGGTGCATACAGAAAACAAATAGTACCAGTATTAATCACAATCAGAAGCATGTCTGATCAGAGGCTGGATCATTAAAGCAGCAACTCTGGGACTTAAGTAATACAGTATTATTTACCTTCTAAAAAAAATGAATAAACCTTTTACACAATCTACATGACTCACCTGCCATGGCCAGCTGTATGGACGGGCTTCTTCACCATTCACCACACGGCTGGTGTTGGGCGGATAGCTAGGTACACCACACCCAAAGACTTCAACACAGTAAGAGACGGAACCAAAACAAACTCAGTAAGAGGCTCCTCAGAATTTCTGGCTTGTATTTATATGCATTTGTTTTATGTGAGCTCACCAGTTGTAACAGTCACGATAAGGACAAGTGCCAGTTCCATGTCTTATTCATCCAAAAGAACTGACCTATCGTTTGGAGCCATTTATGGGCTGGAGTTTAGACAACACCAGTGACAACCTGTGAATTTTCATCCCATGCTCCATATGTTGACACTGTACCAACAAAGAAGTCAGATAGCAGCTGAACATAAGACTGAACTGTCATTCCTTAACAGTGCAACACAATTTAAACATCCAGTACCAAGAAAGTATCACAAAAATTAATTTAAGTTTAATATAAGTTAGGAGAAAACATTTTTTTTACTTAATGTGTATATTAGGAAAAAAGACATCTACCCCTTTAAATCAAATGAACTGAATGTTTTAAGGGATTTTGCATTCAATGACAGACCCAGACCATCCTCAGCAGGTCTTATAGTAGAGATGATCCCAGCATAACAGAGCTGGTTGTGCACAAGACCACTTAACAGCTAATTAAAAAAAAATAGGGAGAATTTCACCTCGTACCATTACCATTCAGACACACCAGCCGTGTGTCTGAATGGTAATTGCTTGTGTCTTCTCCTTGTAAGTTGCTTTGGATAAAAGCGTCTGCCAAGTAAAGTAAAGTAATTAGGGGAAGATTTCTGTACCCCTTATAATCTAATTATTTGGTATTATATGTTGTTTTGACTATTGTACCATTTATAGCATCTCTAGAATCTCCAAAATTATTTTAAAATTATTAAATTAAAATTTTTATTTTAATTATAAAATGAAAATTATTTTAATGTTATTTTAGCATGATGAGAGGTTTTGAAAATTATTTATTCGGTCCTCGTCAAACGGTGTCGCTGTGACCACTGATTTTCATTTTTATTCCGCCGCAGAAGAAGAATTTGTAGTTTAAAGATGGCGCTGCCCGGTGTTTTACTCGTGCGGCTGAGATCGCTGTGCAACATTGGAAAATGTTTTCATGGTGGAGGCAAAACAGCGTCCAACTGGAACAGAGAAATGCGGTGGTATAAGACAAAGGCTCGACGTTTTCAGGAACATGGATCGACATATTTTCAAACTAAACGAGGTAAGTGAAAGCGATAGTTAGCTGTGGCGGCTAAACCTCAAGGACACCCATCATTTCTAAATATCAGAATCTTCTTTCCTGTTTACCTGATGTTATAGTGGCATTAAAACTTCCCTGACTGCTGTGTGTCTTACCTTTTGTTTTCACGGTTTAGATAACCTTAGTCCAAATCTCCTGGAAGAGTTTCCAGAGCCCAAAAGTCTCTTGAATAACACCATCTCACGGTCACTGGGAGTCAACGACTTGTCCCAGTTCATCCAGTACAGCTGTACAGAACACGCGGGTGTCAAGGTCCGAACATAAGTCACGATGTGATGGGATTGTTGACACACCATGTCAGTAAGAGACGATGCCTCTCATAGCTGATGCTTTAAGTCTCGTTTTATCTATTTGTGTAGAAAGCCACTGTCACTGTGCTGTGGCCATGCAAGATTGAGGAGGAGGGCTATGCCAACAAGAAGAGCGACGCAGAACGATTTGCAGCAGCTGCTGCTTGTCTCAAACTCAGAGTAAGAATTCATATTGTTAGACGTGGACATGTATTACTTTTGTATTTTGTTTCTCTGTAGTTATTTGCCCTTTTCTCTCTATTGGTGCAAAGGAAATGGGTGTGATTGGACCAGACAATCAACTCCCCAAAAGGAGAGCCGGTCGGGGGAGAGGAGGACTACATACACATATTTATGATAAGGAGGACGATGCATGGACAGATAATGTCCACATGTCTACAGCTAAAGCAGATGAACAAATACAATACCTGCCTCCTGTGGAAGACCCCTTCACAGCCTCTGGAGCTCTTTCCTTGTTTCCTCAACCGAAATCTCTCCTGACCCGAGTCATCCAGGTGGCCACATCATCCAACAGGATCAGGGTCGGTAGCTCTCACCCATGTCACAATGAAAGCTAGTCACTATCACACGTTCTAAATTCATCTGTCGTCACAGGAGCTAATGCAGTTCAGGACAACGGGAGGGAAGCTGAAGAAGTGTCAGCTGACCTTGCACTGGCCTGAGGAGATGACTTTCACAGCCACAGCGATCAACAGAGTGACAGCAGAGAAGAGAGCTGCAGCACTTGCTTGCATGAAACTGAAGGTAGGAATGACTTTGTAAACATACTGTGCTCACACATGTCCGAGGTGCTGTACTAACATATGTACCATGTTACCTGTTTTAGGAGCTTGAGTTGATAGATAGAAACAACAACCCGTTGACTCACGCCAAGTACCACCGTGAGCAGGTGAGAGAGGCTGGAGAGCGGGAGAGACGCCCCCTCCCACTGGAAGTCCCAGAATACCTGGAGGAACACATGAGAGAGTATCTCGCGCAGGTCAGTTCTCTGAAGAACAGTTTCTTTATTTAGTATTTTTGTATGTATAGCCAAAAGTTTGTGGACACATAGATACTTGCATAGCCACCTTTAGGGATTAACACTAGTACAGTAGCACCCAGCTAATGATTATCAGTTAATCATGTGATTATTTTCATCCTTGTATGATGTTGGCCATCATGTGTGTAAATTGTTTAGATAATTGCTGCCTTAGACCTCGTAGCCACATAAACTAATGCACAATCCGTTCAACAGTACCCTGTGGCAACAGAAGTACAAAAACTATGGGAGGAGGAAGAAGCGAAAGGACAGCAGATAAACCAGGAGGATGAAGAAGAGGAAGACCTGATAACAGACGCCATCACAGGCAGGCCGTACAGACCTTTGTCCAAACAAGAGGCTCAGGAGCTCAGCACCCATCTGCAGGAGAAATGGGAAAGAGCAAATCCGGGACTGAGTGTGGAGCTCCCAGTTGATGCCCACCGTCGGCGAGTGGTCTCAGCAGTGCGGTCCTCACAGGTGGTCGTGATCGCTGGTGAAACGGGATGCGGCAAAACGACCCGCATCCCCCGCTTCCTGCTGGAGGAGAGCGTGAGAGGTGGGGAGGGAGCAGGGTGCAACATACTGGTGACCCAGCCTCGTCGGATCAGCGCTGTGTCCGTGGCGCATCGTGTTGCTCATGAGATGGGTTCAGCTCTAAAACATTCTGTGGGATATCAGGTAGATACAGGTTGATAGTAATTTGTTTTTATGTATGATGTAAGTTGTTTTTCAAGTAAAAATGCTAAACTTTACAGCTTCCAGCTTCTCCTTTGTGAGGATATGTTGCTTTTCTTTGTCTTATGTGATAATAAACTGAACATCTTTTGGGACTTGAAGTGTTTGTCAGACAAAAGCTATTTTTAAAGACATCACTTCAGGCTTTAGAAAACTTTCTGAATTTTAGCAGCAGAAAACACTGAATATTTTTTAGTTGCCTGGTTTTCATGAAATGAATTATTTTCAAGAAACACTTTGAATAACTTTGTGCCAAACTACTTAATAGAATCCCCAGTATACCTTTTTAACAGTGTTTTAGAAGAGATGTTTTCATACAAAGGTAACTCTAGTTACCTTTTTAAAATGTTGTTTTGAAAGGCAAATTTGTGTTTTAATTCCAGGAAAAAAAAAGAATTAGCAGGATATAATTTAGGTAGTCGTTACTCTATAAGAAACACGCAGATGGAGCAGGAGGTTTTTCCCCTACACCACTGGTTCTTAGTGTGTGTTTGTGCAGTAATGTTTGTCTGTTCAAAGGTGAGACTTGAGAGCCGACCTCCAGATCAGAGCGGAGGAGCCTTGCTCTTCCTCACAGTGGGTGTCCTGTTAAGGAAGCTTCAGTCAAATCCCAGCCTGAAAGGAATCAGCCATGTGGTGGTGGATGAAGTCCATGAGAGAGACATAAACACAGACCTGCTGCTGGCATTACTGCAGTCATGTTTGAAAGAGAACTCCGACCTACGAGTGGTGCTGATGAGCGCTACTGGAGACAACCAGAGGCTGGCCCAGTACTTTGGAGGCTGCCCAATTGTAAAGGTGCCAGGGTTCATGCATCCAGTGAGAGACAGATACCTGGAGGAAGTGCTAAGAGAGATGGGACGCCCACAAGTCCAAGAGAGAGTGGAGAAAGACAAGCAGGTGAGATTCAAGTATGATATTTTATTTATGTGGGGTTTTTCTTCTTTCCTATGTCTGATTTTTATTTTTATTTTTTGTTGAAGGCCGGAAGAGACGAGGTTGCACCAGATCTAGATTTAGTAGCTGATGTAATCGAGCACATTGACAGACATGGAGAGCCAGGTAACTAATCTCTACCCCCCTTTTATTGAAAATCAGACCTTTTTAGTCAGTCATACTGTCAAAACTGATTTTGCTTGTGCTTCAGGGTCAGTGTTGTGCTTCCTACCTGGATGGCAAGATATCAAGGCAGTTCAGGAGAAACTTGAGGCAAAGCCACACTTTTCCTCAGGCTCACAGATGATCCTGCCATGTAAGAAAATACAGAGAAGTGATCAAGTGATTTCTTTCACCTAATTTGACTCATTTATAATTTCTTATGTTTTTCTGTCAGTGCACTCTAGTTTATCAGTGGCAGACCAGCAGGCAGTGTTCCAGCACCCCCCAGAGGGCCAGAGGAAGATTGTGCTCACCACCAACATTGCTGAGACCTCCATTACCATAGATGACATTGTTCATGTGGTGGATACGGGAACCCACAAAGAACAGAATTATGACCCACAGACGAAGGTTGGTTCAAATGTGCAGATGTTGCACCAGTTTTCTTTTTTTTTTTTTTTCCCTGATGGATTTATGAACAACAAATCAGAAAAATCCATAATGTTACATCTGGTTTTGCAGGTCTCCTGTCTGGACACGGTTTGGATATCTCGTTCTAATGTCACTCAGAGAAAAGGGAGAGCAGGACGGTGTCAGCCAGGACAGTCTTACCACCTTTTCTCTCAAAAACAACTACAATCCATGACTCTCTTCCCAATCCCAGAAATCCTGCGTACCCCGCTGGAGAGTTTAGTAATGCAGGCCAACATCCACAGTCCTAACAGCAAGGTATTGAAAGTGCTTATGTGGGTTTTTTACATAATATTTAGTATATTTCTCACATATTGACGCCTTGTTTTTTGTTTGTGTGTAGGCTGTAGATTTCTTATCCCAAGTGTTGGACAGTCCAGACCGAGAAGCTGTGAGAGATGCTGTCCAAAATCTACAAGATATAGGTGAGTGACTCGCTACACCTTATTTGTTTTACATATTCGTCTATCTCTGTGTAGGATTAAACCCATGTGTGTTGTTTTTTTTTTTTTTTCCAGGAGTCCTTGACAAGACGGAAACCCTGACACCTTTAGGAGAGCATGTGGCCTGTATGTCATGTGACCCTCGGCTCGGCAAAGTGCTGGTCCTCAGTGCCATGTTCAGATGTGTTGTGCCCATTTTGGCTGTAGCTGCCTGTTTGACTAGAGATCCCTTTCACAACTCACTGCAAAACAGAGCACTAGTCAACAAGGTGCAATGCATTTACACGCATGTGTTTACTGATGTAATTTTTTTTACAAAACATATTTTGTTTTTTAAACATAATAATGACTTATTTTGTCATCTGTGGTCTTTTTGTCCAGGCTAAAGAGACTCTGAGTGGCTCCAGCTACAGTGACTACTTGGTGTTTAGTAGAGCTGTACTGGGCTGGAGGCGACTTCAGCAGGAGGGCGACAGAGAGGAGAGAGATGAATATCTGGACAAACACACTCTGTCTAAGGCTGGCCTTCGATTCATCAATGGTAAGTTTGAAGCAGGAGCCTTACAGACATTGGGACAAATGATCAAACAACAACAAATGATTTAAGATAAGCTGTAGAATGTCAACATTTTACTTGTTAACTTGCTTCACATAATGCCTCCTGGTTTTTGTTGGATGGTGCTACAGGTCTCATCTCTCAGTTCAGTGAGAACCTGCATGAGGCTGAGCTGGTTTCCCGAGCTAGTGAGTGCCAGCGTCAGACTTCTCTCTGCAATGAACACAGCAGCCAGGATGAGCTGCTTAAAGCTGTGATTCTGGCTGGACTTTATCCTAACCTCATTCAGGTACATGGCAACTTCTCAGATTGGATTCTAACTGAATGCAGCTTTAAATAGACTATTTCCTGGTGTGTTCCATCTCAGAATTGGCACACGTATGGGCTTATGTGAAGAAGTATGAATTGTTGAATACTTTACTTCTTTTAGGTGAAGAAAGGTGTCGTTGTCAAAGGAGGGCGCTTTCGCCCCAACAATATGTCTTTTCGCACACTTGGTGGACCAGTGCTGCTTCATCGTTCCACAGTGAACAGGTCTGCACATGCTCCACAGTCAACAACATCAGCTATTGACTCACATCATGGGTGTAAACTCTACTTGTTCCCTTGTTTTGCAGAGGAAAACAGGAGCTCCCCAGTCGCTGGTTGACCTTTTTCAGCGCAGTCAAGTCCAATGGGAATGTTTTCATTCGAGACTCTTCTGCAGTCCATCCTCTCGCCCTGCTGCTGCTCACAGACTGTGATATCACAGAGACAGGTAGGATGTTCACTGCTGTCCATACAACAGGGACAGGTGGATGGCTTCCCCTTCTTATCCCTTCCTAGAAGTCTTTTTTTGACTCTGGTTTTCCAGCCAGTGTCCACAACACCAGAGCAATATTGTTTTATTTTATTATTGTAGAGTTGCCTAAACTTTTGAGGTCTGGAACAAGTCTACCCTGTCCTCTACTATATTTTCTTAATGACTGAATTGTTACTTTATGTTAATGTAAAATGCTGGCTTTTAATCTTCAGGACTGTTACATTCTTTAGGGAGGACTCACAATCATGTTTAAACCACAAAATTCTATTTAAAAAAATTCTATTTTTTTCTCTCTCTCTTATCCTAGTGAATGGAGACAGAGTGCAAGTGTCCTTTCCTGGATGCCCACTGGTGCGCTGCGAGTTGTCAGCTGAGACGTGGGAGCTGCTGTGGGAGCTGCGCACTTCCATTCAGACCATGCTGTACCGAAACCTCAGTGATCCCAACAATACAGTCGCCAACTCTTCTCAAGATGGAAGACTCATTTCCTTACTCGTGGAGCTGCTCAATAATACAAACTCAAACCCTTTTGCTCAGAATCTCAACAGCGACAGTGAGGTGGACTGATGACCCGGAGTGTTTTTTACATATCTAATATCTAAGTTGGATCTGCTGGCTGGTACAGAGGAACCAAAAAGAATGTTGGTCCTTTTTTTGTTTATGTTAAGAAATAAGACATTTTGAGTATTTAACACTGCACTGATCAGGACAGAACAGAAATCCACAGTGTACTGTTACCTACTGCTGTTATTATTTTGATAAATGACAGCTTCTGTGTGGTTAGGGGAAATCCATTTTAATGGATTTTGGACAGTAGCTTATTTATGGTTGTTTCTGAAAAGCAGAAGTTAAATTTTACTCTAATGAGTAAGGACAACCGATGACTAGCTGAAGGTCAATAAAACAGACTACATGTAGTATATATCATATTTATTGCAATGAATAATTACATGCTGATGCGAGGAAAGTGATTTGATTGCTTTATTCTCTGCACTAAATCAGTGAATGGCAGAAATTGTTGTGCTTTTTCTTCCTTTTTTATGAAAAATCAGTCATAAACTGCATGTGGAAGCTGGTCAGGCGTTTCAGTAATTCCTCAATGACGTCCACAGGTGCCATGATGGAAAATCTGAAGAGACAAGCAGGGTTACAAACCATTGTTTGTACTTTTTGTCAGTAAAGTCTGATATTTAAGCTACAAAATTATACCTGATGTGGTGAGTGCCTTCCTTCTGTCCATACTTACAACCAGGTGTGGTTACCACACCAACCTCTTCCAGCAGTCTGCTACAGTAGAACGTGTCTGGCTGCATTCCCGCCTCCTAAAAACAAGCAAAACCAAGACTGGGTCTAAAATTCACACGACACTGCAGAGAACAGAGATGTTAATGATTATATTGCTCTGGCTTTCTGTGAGATAATGCTGTAACCTTGGCTTTCTGAATGGCCTTTGGTGGCAGATCCAGTCTGGGGAACAGAAATGCTCCTCCTTCCACTGGCTGGCAGCAGAAACCTGGCAGGCTGTTTACAACCTCACAAGCTCTCTTTGCATTATGAAGCAGTGTGTTCTTAATGTGCTGTATCTCCTGCAGAAGAGAGAGTTAAAGACAATTAATTATCAAACTATGGGCCTGAGTAAGAAAGCAGATCATAGAATTGGACTTCTCACCATATTATAAAGGGTGTGTGAGGGATCTCCTGGTTGTGGAGGGTTCACCATCACATCCAGGGCTATCTGAGCCAACACAGGTGCACAGCTGTCTTTGGAAAATATTGTGTAGATGCTTTTCATAACATCAGGGTCCAAATTTACCAACTCGACATATCCACCACGCAGACCACACCTCATGGTAGACACAAATCCATCAGTCAGTTATAGTCGCTGACAAAATCATTTCACCATTAAAATAGAAAGTTCACGCTTTACAAGCCGTAATTGGTAAAACACATCTCACCACATGTGAAGTCAAGGGATGGTAGACGTTTACATTTCTGTTATTCTGAGCACTTCATGTACTAATTTATGTTACAAATTGGTAACCTCAAGATCGAGAAAGAATTCAAAGTCTCAAGTCTGTTTCAAGTCAAGTTACAACTTGGTGCTTGGCTCAGGTTTTGAGTTAAAGATCACCTAGCTCATAGTAGTTAACACATTTTAGATATTCATTAGTACACAGAGCTTACTCTCCCAAGTAGCCTTTGGATGCTGAGTGGAAAGACGCCAACTCCACTGTATCTGAAAGAGGAGGACCCATCTCTGTCAAAACCTTCTTGTAAGAGACAAACTCATTGTTTTCCCCATAAACATATTCCTGATAGACCTGTGGAGGACAGCAAAGACCTAGATATTGATTTGCACATTTATTCACATTATGCTTGGCCAGAGGTTGAAACTTGAAATCTACCTCATCAGCCAGAAGGAAGAGTCTCTTCTCTGAAACAAACTGGATAACATCTTGTATTGACTTTCTGCTTTGAACGTAACCTAAAGGCAAAGCAGCAACAACCATGTGATATGTGCTCTTACAAAAACTTTTATACAGTATCATCTTGTTTCTTGTGGGATTTATCTACCTGCTGGGTTTCCAGGGTTGACGACATACAGAGCTACAGGATTACAGATTCCCTTTGCAGATTCCAGAGCTCGATGCAGCTCCTCAACCTCCAGCTTCCAGCCCTGTTTCTCGTTGAGGTAATAGGGAACAACAACTGCTCCCAATTCCATAATGGACAAAGTGGTAGTGGCATGACATGGCACTGGAACCAGCACACCTGTTCTGGGTGAAGCACTGCTGTTCACCAAGAGTTTAAGAATGTTCTAGTAAACACAGGAAAAGATTGTGTTAATTTGAACGTGACGATAATTTACAGGAGGAACAGTTAGTTAGAACATACACAGTGTGTCAGTAATATTGTCTATTACCACGATTGACCACTGAGAGCCTGAGGACAGATAGATGTTTTCAGGGTACGATGGAGCCCCACCATCTCGTCTTGTCATGAATTCTGAGACTTTGTGCACTATATCTGGTATACCTGCTGCTGCAGTGTAAGAACCTGTACAAATAGACAGATAGACAGAATAAGACAGATTCTGATAAACTCTAATAAAGCAGATTGAATATATAATTTCTTTATGCTTTATGATTTTTTTTCTTTTTTTTTCTATTTCTATTATATTTCTCATGTCTGTATTGTGTGTAAATACACATGATGATTACATATTACTGTATATAGAACACTACAGTATACATCAATATACTGTATCTTGTCAGGGTGGCAGTAGCTCAGTTTCGCTAAGGGGATCAATAATTGTTGTTATGTTATTTATAATTTGGGTTTTACATTTTCATGATAATATCACTAACAGCCCTACCTACACTCCCAGAACAAGCCTCAAGCAGCCTCTGAGCCCTCTGTTTGATATCCACAGGTAGTTTGTTGCTGTTCATAAGCTCAGGGTAAACACATGCTGCAAGAACCTGCAAAATATGAAGACACGCAGTGGGGACAGTCATATATTTTAGTTCAAAAGAGCAAGAAATGTACAGGCTTTTATGTGCAGTATAATATCTTTGAAAGTCTCACATTACCTGTCTGACAAATGTCAAAGGTTTTACACCTGTCTCGTGAAGGTCTCCCTTGGAGACATCTATTAGTTCTTTGTATGGTTTTCTTACTCCCTGTGGATATGTGAAGTTGAAGCACAAGTCCAACATATCACAACACTGTAATTTACTATTTCCCTCTGGGATTAATAAAGTATTTTTAATCTTGGATATATTGAAGATCTACTAATATGTATACTGTATATATACATATATAGTATTTACCTGTCTGAGCTCTTCTTTGATTTGTGTTGCTCGTCTGACCACAACTGCAAAGTCCGAGTGCTTCATGTTCTTCGCATTTGGCCACAGTTTCTCCTGCAGGATGGATATACTTGTTATTCCTTTTCACCTTCCAATCAGACCAGCAGCTGTATTGCACTGTTGCTATTAAACTTGCTGCAGGTTCAATTATTTGCATGAAAATGAGATTAAAAGTTAAAGATATACAAGTGAAATGTGGTAATATGTGCCTTATTAACCATCCAGGGAGTGAAGTCTATGGATAATCTGCTACTGGCAGGTTGTCAGATTAACATTGTTTTATTCCATAACCTACTTCTGAAACAGTTAGAGTACAAAAATAAACTCCTTTGTTGTATATTAACAATGAGTCCTGACGGTGCATGACATGGCTTCTTTCAATCTGCGCTGTTACACGTTATGATGAAACATTTGTGAACAGAAATATATACACTGTATATATCAAATCAATATAAAGAGACAAAGATCATGTGAGAGATAAACATAATAATCAAGTCAGTCTCATTTCTGTTCCAAAGCTGTGTGTTGAAGAAATGGGTTGCATTAAACTGGTGATAAACACCTCATCTGTACTTACAGCTCACTATCCCACATTAACTCAGCAAAGTACACCACAGGCAAAACATTTGGGAATTACTAACAGGTTAGATAAAACTGGATCTTATCCATGACAGAACAAAAGGCCTGACCTTTGTTTCCCTTTTGCAGAGATTTTTTGCTGTCATTACAATGCGTTCAGCTAGTGAAGTGAAGTGTGAAGTGTTTTGCCTCCAAGTCTTCACAAAGTTTATAAATCAATAACCTGCTAAAGTTTCAACTGCCAACAGCTCACATCACTTCTATAATCCTTACACTGGTTCCTTGTTCATATTAAGATATTTTAGAACTATTTCATGATTGATGTACTTTCAATATATCTACATATTACTGCATCATAAACAAAGGCCTACAGTGCAGTTATACTAGATTCAGTTCACCCAGGTTTATATTTTTCACTCCTTTCTGGTGAGATTTACTGTTGAAAGATTTATCCTCCTGAGACCCAGGGAAAAAAAAGTATTTTGATTTTGATTTTTTTTTTT
>JAUBNQ010000009.1:12472350-12502414 GCA_032353495.1 Ctenopoma kingsleyae
GAAAGTTGAGTCATGGCAACTGGACTTCTTTCTTTAAGGTAGATACGTTTCATTCTGCATCCACAGAACTTTGTCAAAGAAGACTGATACGTGTAATATTTTTCACCGACTTTCATATTTGTGAAATGTGTTTCGGGACATTTCTAGTAGGTCATATATTTCACTGCCGCGTTTCTCCACGGAGATAAATAAGAGTCGTACTCCTCTACTTCCTGTTTTCTTTTTCTTTCGTTCCGTGTGTGCTTGGGTTGGGTAGATATGGAAGAATTTGCGAGGCGAGTAGAAAACCATATCCTTCCCGTGAAGAAACGTACTCTCTTCCATTACCGGTGGACCGTATAAACCACGCAGAAGCAGCGGGCAGCAGTAGCACCTGCTGCGGGGCTAGAGATACCCTCACTCCGCTTGTGGTGCCCGCGACATGGCTCTCAGCTCGGGCGGTTGGGCTCCTCCAGCCCCGGCCACTGCCTCGTCCCAGCAGGCTTCATGCGGCGGGCCTGCGCCAACGGCTTGCTGCAGTACTGTACTAATGTCAGTCCGTGTTTCGGTGTGTCATTCCGGGATCAGGCCCCTGTGTCTACCAGGAGCAGGCAGCGAGGCTCTGCGCCTACAGCTGAGCATGGACCCGAGCCGGGCCGGAGAGTTCCGACTGGCACTGAGAGATACGAGCGGAAACCGCAGTGTGGTGAGACTTCACACATCCACCTGTGTGTTTACAAGAAGTGTTGTCGTTATTGGCTTATAGATGTTCGTGATGAGCCACATTACTGAATCATATTTATGTTTTATACCTGCCTGGGCCTGTACACGCCATTTTATGGAGCACAGAGTCAGAGATGTTCACTCAACAGATGAGGATATCACATCACGTCTGTGTCAGTGCATCTCTAAATCATTACAAGGGGCTGCAGCACCACCCAAGACAGTTGTGTAATAACATTTAGAGAAACGTCTTAATTTTTGAATAACTCCTGACCATATCTGTAGATCAGTGCCAACATTTTACAGTATACTCTGTTTGCTTTAATAAGCCTAATAGCTGCTTATGACTTTCCAATACTGTAACTATGAGGGTTTTTGGTTTCCCTTTTATTTTAGCCTTCCCATAACCACTACATATTCAGTCTAATTAGAATCATAACAGCATGACAGGGAAATGGTCACAGTGATGAACAGCTGCTTAATAACAAGACAAACTAGAATTTTCCCTCTTAGTTGTCACCAACTACCAGTTTACAGCCCTGAGTTTGTCATACATGGCTCATCATTTCTCATGTTGCCATTCATTCTGACAAAATCTACACATGATTTAAATGTGGGCTGAGGAGAAGGAAAATTTGGGGCCCAGAAAAACGGTGATTAGACTGGCTACTAAAGCATTATTACACTCCATGTTGTGAATAGACTTTTCTTTTCTGAGAGACATTAAAAAAAAATGTAATTGTAGACAATAGCACATAGATATAAATAACAATATAGAGTAGTAGTGAGCTGAACAGGAAGGTTTGTCACCCACACACCCAGTTTCAGCACAGATCAGAAGAAAACTGATGCTTTACACAACACCACAAACAACACACCAGTTGGTTCAGAGTTTTCAAAAACACCTGTTCAAATCCTAATCCAGATGATAAACTCTCTTTTTGTTTTAGTTAACAACATACTGTGGTGTCAGCACAAACTTTGGGATGTGACTGTGGACTAACGGTCACATGGCTGCAGCTTCCTGGTTCATGACTAGCTGTTAATGGTCCTTGTTACACATTTTCCCTGCTCCTTTATTTCATGTCAGTCATTCTACTGTGCACATCAGGGGAAAAAAAGCCATTTTCATTCACTCAACAGAATTGGTTGTGTTGTGCAATTAGTTATAAGTCCAGACAGAACCATCAGCCTTTTACCTGACCTTTTCAATCCTACGACATGTGTTTTACAAGTTGTCTCTCATAAAGCTCATCATACACTTGTTAAACACCTTCTTTAGAGTACAACTTTGTCTTTGTTGCTAGAACATGTGCTTTAAATTCTAATTTTAGATATGTAAAACATATCTGTTTCCATGCGGTGCTCCTCTGCTCAGACATTGATAGACACGCTGTAGTATGAGTTATTTTTGTGCTCTCAGTATTAATGTGTGATTACGGTCAATGGCCAGATAGTTGGTAAGTGTAGATACGCATCCTTAATCATGATTGAAGTTGAAATTACTTTGCACACTGCCTGTGTAACAAAGTCCAAACCTAACTCTCAAATCTATCCGCTGCTCAGAGTTCTGCTTCCTAAAGTCTGACAGACTCAGAGTCAGCTTTTCATCTCAAGTCAGTCCCCCGCTGACAATTGAGATGCTTCTTGATTTGCATGGTTTCACTTTGATCCTGGATTTATTTCAGCTTGTCTGTCAGGGCTGACAGACTTTTCATACGCATTCATATCAGAGTATGCATACGTACTCTCTGTCTGGAGGCAAATCCCTTTTCTTGCTGCCTTCATCTGTGAACAGCAGACTTCAGTGCCCTAATGATTCCCTTCATTTCCACAGTGAATGTTTGAGGACAAATTGTGTGCTACAGTCCCAGTGCTGCCAAACACTTTTGTTTATGAAGCCTCTTCCTCAGTCAGAACGAGGACATCACTTGATTTCACCATATTTCAGGATATTATTTCCATTCTCCACAATAAGTCTTCCAAGGTTTACTGCATCTTGTACTTTCTTTGTGCTCATGTTAAAATTAATGGTTGACGTAATTAAGAGTCAACAGTGTATTTGCAGATTTTCACTGCAGCCTTAAATTGCCAAAGATCCGAATGTAATTATTTTTTTGGATTTTGGATTAGACACAACAATCAATTTGAAGGTGACACGCGTCACATTATGACTTCCTACATTATGGACATTTTTCTTTACTCTCAGTTCATTGCAGAGTTTGACCTGCGCTCGGTGCAGTATGAAGTCAAGTCCCCTCGTTGCCATGAGATGCGTCTCGCTGCTCCGCCCCATGACTGCATCCGCTTCAACTTCCGCTGCGATCGTGAAGCAGAGGAGTGGGCCACAGTGGTGATGTCATCACTAAGAGAGGCACATAGAGGTCAGAAGTCTTTTCTTTTCTTTATTCCTTTACCTGCATTTTCCATGACCCATGTTTTTTCCATTCAAAAGAAAACTTCACATTTTGAATTGGAAGCTAGATAATGTGGATATGTATTAAAATCCTAGTTTTTAGCACTGTTGTCCATAACAAGCGCAATTATTCAAAAACAGAATATACCTAGGTTATATAGATTAATTATACACCACAGCAGTATGATAGCTTGAGATCAAACAATTCCTGTGTGTTTGCATTTATATGATTACCTTTTTTAGGCCACATGGAAGATTTGGTAAACTAACTAATGGCATTTTGTGGGCTAAGATGAAAATAAATAGGATAAAATATTTGTGAACATTTTTAAGAGGCACTGTTTCCCTTAAATTGAAGTAATATGGAAAGAACAAAATAAGTGTCCTCTGACATAAAATAAAGAGACCTGTTGCACTGTAGCTGTAACTCTTTAGTACTTCTTCTGTACTTATTAAATAGTTTAGAAACACACTATTATTGCCATATTTAACAAGTCAAGTCAACAGTTAAGTCAGTCTTCTCAGGTCAGGCATAGTTGCTGCAAGAATCTGTTGAGGTATAGTCAGTAAAACAGAAAAGAATTGAGATACTGTATTAACACGTTATATGGTCACTCATATTATCCGTAAAGTATGACCTGAATACACCTGCATTTAGTTATTGCTGATACATACTTTGGTCTTTATCAGTGCTGATACTTGCAGCCAGAATAAACACTGACATGAGTTGATTTTGGTGTGTGTTGAAAAATGTGTTATAAGCCCATTTGTTTCTCTCCTGACAGTTGCAAACATTAACACATATGACTCAGATGGCAGACATGACCACACGGCAGCAGCTATGGAGCAGTGGAGCTCAGCCTCACTGCCGCTCACTGGTGGGTATCTCTGTTTACCGTCATGTGTTTTCCTTTTTCTGTGTAGCCAAAACATGCTCTAAAAATGTCCCTCTTCACTGCTGCCACTCTTGTTTTTAGAGGAGCTGTGCTTGGAGCTTGCCAGGGCGATCGAAGCAGGTGACACTCAAGCTGCCTCACAGCACGCATCTGCCTTGGCTCGACAGAAAGTGGTGCTGACGATTCAACCATCAGAAAAGAACTACGCAGATGGAGAGATCAGGTGATAAGTGTGGGACTGAAGAGATTTGGTCATGGTCATTATGACTGGTATGTCTGATAGGTTATGTGTGTTTGTCACCTATAGTTCCCTGTCTGTGTTGCAGTTTAACTGTGGTGGTGGAGGATGTGTCATCGTCCTGTTGTGTCACAGTGAAAGTGTTCCCCTACATGACTGTGGCTGCACTCAAGCAACAGGTTAGGAAACAGTCAATTAACCAACACTGAGATAAACAAATTACACCATAGCTTCCATAGCTCCACTGACTCCTTCCACCCTTGTTCTTCTTCAGGTGTTCCTTGAGTATGGATTTCATCCTCGCGTGCAGCGCTGGGTGATTGGTCAGTGTTTGTGCACTGAGCCCAGGTCTTTAGCCTCCTATGGGGTGCAGAAAGACGGCGATACAGCGTACCTCTACCTGATCTCTGCCCGACAGGCCCGCATAACCCGCCAGCTGTTCCAGCAGGACCTAGAGAGCGCTCTCCTTGCCCCACCTCTCCCCCCAGGCAACGGGCCAACTTCCCAAGACTGGAGGGGTTACAGCACTCTGCCCTCAAGGCTACCACACAACAACCAGGGTCAGTTCTACAAATGGCTCCTATATGTCACAGGATGTTTTCTCGTTTTGATTTTGACTCCATTGGGTTTAAAATATGAATGAGGTAAAAGCGCAGGCTTTGAGTTTTAACTGTGTTCACATCCATAATGTCGGAGTAGGAATCAGCCCTTTTATATTCATAGGTCCGCTGACACTGCAGCAGGACAGTGTCTCTAAACATACAGCCAAAGCAGCAAGTAAGACGTTTTAAGACCAAACACTGCAAAGCGTTGAGTTGGCCAAATTAGTCATCTGGCCTCAGCCCATCTGATCATGTGATTAACTTGCTGACAACCAGACAAAGGGCAAAAAAATCCCAGGAACAAGCAAGAAGTGAGACCCAGCAGATCATTATTACAGCAGATGTCTGTGGTCAGTCATTTAACGTTAAATGAGATTACTTCATTTGTTACAGTAAAAGGGATACTCCTACAGTGTACTGCAGTAAATGTAATGTTACTGACTCGAGTTTTGTTGTGAACATGAAGGACTGAAACTCTATGAAAATTATTATTTTCAGACTTCCTGGATGTTTGTTCGAACAATGTAGAAGATATAATTTCACTCATTCTTTTCTGCATTGTTCAGCTGATGGTTTAGATTTAAACCCTTTAGCCTTGTATCATCTCAGATCCAATATGGTGGAGTTCTGTGTCAACACTAGAAAAAAAATGTTTGTTTTTTTTGTCAGCCTCTGGCAGCACAGGTGGAGGAAGTGATAGACCAGGTGACATCAAAGATGTCCTCGACATTGAGAATCTGCAGCTGAATGACCACACCAACAAAGCCAGTAAAACACAAGTATGTCAGCAGTTCATACTGTGAGAACATAGTTTTGTCGAACATACATGGAAGCTAATCACTGGTACTTGTTTAAATATAGCATTACCTGAGCTAAAAGCAGGAAGATGTATGCTACTTGATTCTGTTAAACTAAGTGACTTTTCAACATACCTGTGCTAAAACAAATCACAGAAACATATAAAGACATTTTGGCCTTTTGTGGCATTGTTTAAATAAATAACATAGTAAAACTACCTGAAATCTGAACTGTCCTTTTAAATCTGTTTACATTTTTGTCTTCTCAGCAGACAGAGTGGGCCTGTCCCTCATGCACTTTCATCAACAAGCCGTCGCGACCAGGCTGCGAAATCTGTGCTACAGCCAGACCTGACACACACATCCAGCAGGTACTGCACAATACCTCACAGTCACTACCGTTGTAATACTCTTCTTAACATTTCCCCTCAGTGACAGTTACTCCTTTTTTTTTTTTTGTTCATCCCTCAAAAAGGAGAAAGGAAGGAGAGACGACCGAGGGGAGTCTGGATTAAGCAGCAGCTGACTGCACATCATCAATGTCTGGTTGCCATTTCTCACTCACTCACATACACATAAACACAATAAGAGTGAGGATGCTAAATCTGACACCTACATATTGACAAAATCCTCATATAAAGACTGTCAAGTGCACTGAGAGTCCTCTGACAGCTCACTGCTGGAGACTAGAGCGTTGGAATCGCTGTAGCATGATACAGAGGCTCAGACAGAGAGTGTCAGCTTTGACCTTTGATATGGACATAACCATGACATACATCTTAATTTGGCCAGATCTCTTTCTTATTTATTTTACAGGGTGTGTATGTGGTGCAAACAACGGGCCGCTTAATATTTATTTAATGGGAGAGAGATGTGATGTGAAGTCCTCTGAGTTGCAGCTAAAGATGAGGGAATGTCATACTTTCAGTTTCTACCAACTGTGAAGTGAGAGGGAAGGTGAAGCCTCGTGCAACTAACTGTTCAGTTTAACTGTATCATCTGTTGGTGCCAAAATTATATTGAAAGGTAAAAAAAAAAAGCTACAGCTGAAAAGAAAAGGAATGTCACGTTTACAGGGTTGTCAAGTGCTTTTATTTTTTATAACATATTATGTGTATTATTTTTAACAATAAGCCTTGAGTAACTGATGTACATTTTAGAAGTTGATCTATTTCCTCTGAGCTGCGAGAACGACGTATTAATCTGTTTTCAGTACATAATACTGTAAAAACTTGCATTAGCTCAATAAACATAATGGAACTAGATATTTGCTGCTTGTTTATCTGTGGATCTGTTCTTCTAAGATACACTGGTGGACTTTTTGAGTACAAGGCGGAAATTTGTACCAATATTTCCGATATCTGAATTTAAGAGTTTGGTGTAAACTTTTCCTCTTTCGCCACATCATAAATCTTGTGAAATGTCCCATTCATCAGGTATTCATCATTCTTGTTGAATGTTTGTTGCTCCCAGATGATTTATTCCAATACTAGCACCAACATGAAGTTAACGTAATCAGGATTTCGTGATGTTGAAAATCAGTGAAATTGGTGTGGTGTAACTGCAGCTACTGAAGTTGCTTATTTATCATATTGCCTTTTGTAATCCATGACTCAAATTATTGACTATATTAAGTTAGAGATTTAGCATTTTTGGATCAACAACAAAGTATCATGCTTTAAAATATCCAAACCAAACATTTCCAGGCTTTTTATTTTGGCATTCATAAATAAAAAATAAACATTTCAAAACAAGTACAAAAATATTAGATGTAGTGATGGCTTGTTTGACAGAGGCAGGTGTATAAACGTCTTAAAACCAACCAGGTGGTTTCTTCTGCTTCAGCACCATTTACCCTCAGAACAAACCATGTTGGTGCTGTCTAAACTTCGTCCACCATTATGATCCGGACTGATTCTAAAATAAAAACTGCCATATTTTAAATGTGCACCACAAACAAAGATCATTAAAGACATTCATAAAGAAATTATTAAACCAAACTGTTATTACAGAATGCAACTCAGCCGTGACATTTATAGTTACTTGAAAACAGTGTCTCCACTTCAGCTTAATTATCTGTAATTGAGATGTACAGTAAAAAGCCTATTCTGCTTAGTTTAACAGGAAAACACAGTTCTCCACAGTTTTAAGAATAAAATACTTGACGTTAAACTACCAACAGAATATCCAAAAAGGGAGTCAATGCACTTTTAAAGTCAGCTATAAATATTCGTCAACATTCCTCACATTTCTCCAGTAAAACCAACCTGAGAACACCTCAGAGGAGTTTTCTCCCACTGAAAGCTTTCGACAATCCTGTATGACTTGCATTTATTTCCAGAACAGGATGTTCCAAAAAAGCAGCCAACATGGGTATATCAGCAGGGCTATGAGTGGGTAAACCAGAGAGCCATACAGGGCATGATCCAGGATGCCCTGTGAGATGACCGACAGGTAGAGCAACCAACCCTCTTGGAAGCTGACAGGCATTTCCTCCAGCTCTTGGAAGAAAAAGACAGAAAAGAGGAGTGTGCAGGCAGGGCTCAGGATCACCAAGATGAAGGCAGACAGAACCCTAAAAGAAGAAGAGAGTTAAGCATCACGTCCATGTGACAAGCTACAACAGACGAAGCATCTGTTTGTTTCTTACTTTGGTACGTGGGGTGTGACGAAGGCAGCCACAGGCACCAGACTGAGGGCCAGGATGAAACCCAGGGAGAAGTTGATGAGGGCGGTGCAACCTAGCAGCACAGCTAGATACAGCACCGCCACCAGCTTCAGCACTTTCCAGCCCTGCTCCGTCCCCTCACCTGACAGGAGTCTGTAACACAAGGACAAACAGCTAGCTCTCTAGCGTCACAGTTTTCCATTGTCTGAACTACAGTGTCATTTGATCTTTTCAGCTCACCAACAGCACAATAGATTCACATGATTGCCAATATGTTTGAGGGATTCAGGAATAATTTCAAAGGCTGTGAATGTAAACCTGAGCACAAACATATCAGCAAACAGGCTGCATGGAAGGTTAGTGTGTACATGTGTTTTTCCATGTACACACAGGTGTTGGTACCTACCTGTGTGTGTTATGAGGCAAGGCCAGACCTGCTGTGTAAACAGCAATAGCTGTCAGGACCACAGCCTCAGTCTCAGACACTGGGAAGTGTTCAACAGCCATCTCCTGAAAACGTATCGGCAACATGTACAGGGCCACTCCAGTCAGATGACTGATCACCAGAGGAGTCAGCACAGACAGCACCCCTGGACTGGACTGGTGGGAAGAAACACATTTTATTCAAGTGGCAACTCATCAGCTAAAAGTAAATACTTCTGTTGTTCCCACATTCTCAGGATGTGTTTTACCTGCTCAATGTCTGCAATTCCATCTTCTGTCCTTGGTGGTGGAGTCACAAGTTGGACCCAGAGGTCTAAGGCCTGTAGTATAGTCAAGGTAAACTATGATAACCAATTACATATCAATAGCAGCAAAAGCAACTTATTAACATGTGATCAAATAGATGTTACAGGAGATGCAACATCTTTTATATTTTGCACTGTACTGTGAATTTTCCCAAAAATTCCCAAAACTTTTTTTTCCCCTTTTGCAGTCCCAACTGTTTAGAAAGGCACAGACCTGTGTATGTTATGTCTCACAATTCACACTGCATATCAGGACATAAAACAAGCCATTAAGAGACTCTCTGAAGATCTCAACAATAAAATTTTCTGATGAGGCACTGATCAAGACAAGGGACCATTTCTAAAGCTCTACGTGTTCAGAGGAGCCCAGTGGCCTCAATAAATATGAAGAAGTCTGAAATCAAAACCAAAACTCTTCCTAGAGTTGGCCATCTGGCCAAACTGAGTAAACAAGAAGGATCTCTCAGGAAGAATGGGGTAAAACTGCCTATACCCAGGTGTGAGAAGCTTGGAAAGACTGTCAAATTAAGAATTAAGGGTCTGCATACTTGTGTAAAACATACATCTACATACATGAAGTTTTTAGGTAAAAGTCAAACAAAGTAAAATAACTGTGAATCTGTGAAAGGATACACGAAGCAGCAGGATGACGGCAAGCAGTCCAAAGGCCGGCATGTAGTAACCAATGGAGACAAAGTGAGAGAGTGACGGCATGAGATAGAAGAAGTAGGACTGGTGCAGACGCTCCAGGAGGTTATTCAGCTTACGATACATTCCTTCCAGAAGCCTAAAGTATATTCATTAAGACAAAAAAAGAAAGACCTGTAAGGATATAATCTGCTTTTAAAGTCATTAAACCTAAAATGCAAGAACACTTGCTCTGACCTGCCAATAGTGGTAGCGTCAGTTTTGTACTGTCGGAAACTGTTAATTCCCTTCATGGTAGCAGCCTCGATGTGATAGCGCAGGAACAGGCCGTGATCGCCCCAAGGCCGCCCGCTGGCCTGCTTCATCACCATCAGCATCATGGTCTGGACTGCATGGCTGTAGCCTGACACACTGTCCCAGTCATTTCTCTGCAGCTACAGAAACAAAAGAGAAGAAATAATAAATATCCCAGACAACCTCAAGTATCTTTTACGTTTACCAAACATGACAAAAGAGAAAATGTCCCTTTACCTTGCCTTGAATGGTGCAAAGGACTCCTATCTTCTGACAGAAGGCATAGAAGAGGTTAGCTAAATCCAGGTTGGGCAACTGTCCGTTTAGGCCTTCCAGCACCAGGTCCAAACTGGTGATCACATCACTGCTGAGCTCCAGAGAAAGAGCAGCCTGTATAGAACCTCCACGGCCCTGCAGTGGAGACCAGTCCATTCCTAGACAAACCATTACCATTGATATAATAAGAAAATTCAATTGAGAAATTGCTTTAAAAAGAAGCCCCTAAAAGTTGTTGACTCTCACATTAAATGAAAAATTCTAAATTTTGAAGGATATTTGTAGATGTGGTTTGTAACTGGGTGAAAGCAGGTGATCACCTGTTGTGTTGGTATGGTGGTACCCCTCCAGCCAGGCCTGCATACCAATCAGATCATGCTCATTCACCAGGAAGATGATGTCCTTGGCCCAAAAAATCTGATCTATTTAGGAGAGCAGTAGTTTAGCATTGCAGACCCATAAATTCAATGTCATTGAGATGTTGTAAAATTATATTAAAAGGCAGGGGACAGTGGGTGCTGTACTCACTTCTGAAGTACTGTGCCAAACCAAGGAGCAAGCCCACAGCCTGGTTGTTGTCATCGCCTGGGCTGCAGGGAGCACTGAGCACCAGGGCTTCAGTCCGAGGTGCTCTAGGAGCCCGAAGGATCCCATATACATTTGTGCCTTTTACCAACTGAAAGGAAAGATAATGGCATGAAGTAAAGAGGAGCTACACACAATGCATTAAAAATAATATATAAAAATGTCGCTCATCAGAAACTCACATATCTCTCTTTGTTTTCATCAGGAAAGGGCAGCGTACGAGAGAAGCTCTGAGTAAACACTTCTAGCCCTCGAGCCTGCATGGTCTTCACTAACCAATCCACAGGCATCCCACTACATAGAAACAACTGGTTAACCTACAGCACAGATTTGAGGCAAAAGCACAAAGCCTATATGGACCAGTATGGTGCTAGCTCCAAATGCATATTTAGAGCTATTTTTCATTGAAGCTGCATGCTACTTACCCTACTTTCTTTTTATGAGCTGCAAACTCCCTGCCAGTAGCCAGTGCCCTTTCCCCTGCCGGAAACCGCTCCTCCACCATGGTAGACCCCATAGCATTTTCTGACATGTAGGTCCTCAAAGTGAAGGGCTCAAAAGCTAACCCCATGAACCAGGCCACGCCTGCCATGTAGCAGACCATACTGAGTTGAAAAGATATAAATGACAGAAATTATAAAGTATGGTCACTGGTGCACATTGGGTATTGAAATAAAGCAGGCTTCAGTGGTGCTTTTGAAGGTCAGCGATGGCACAATAAGCTTTCACTAACTAAAAAACATGCACAGGTCTTGAGACAATAAGCCTTTTGCACAGACATGTAAGGTAACCTCACAAGTAATCGTCTATGTTGGTATTTTCAACCTTGCAATGGTATTTTGTTGTCTTTATGTTACCATTTTACATTTTAAGACTTGTTTTGTACCGTTTTTGGTCACTTTACATCTTCTTTATAATCATTTCGCGGTCACGTCAAACAAAGGCCATGCATAATAAGGCTACTGACTTTTAATACAAAAAACTCACCAGATTGGGGCATTGAGGCGGGTGAGCAGGCTGATCAAAGCCTGTCTCCTGTTTGGGTCAGACAGTAGTCCCATGGTTTTATCCGCAGCAACACAGTCCTGAGGCCTGGAAACACTGGACCCTGAACGCAGCACACACATCCTTCCTGTAACTATCACACTATCAACTATCAATTTGTGATTGCAGATCACTTATAAGACATGAAACAGCAACTACTGGTATCACGAGTTATATGTATATGAAACTGTCCATTTTGATACTCATGTTATTATATGGGTATCCATACAGTTAGTTCTTTTTCTGCAACCCATTGTCAAAGCATTTATTGACAGAGGAGGTTAGCTTGCTGCTAGCCAAAGCTGCTAACTAGCAGACCGGCTTATCGAATATGCTATAATGTTTTACATTACCGCCCTCTGTGAAGACGTTGTAATTATTAACAGCTATGTGGTTGACCTCTCAGTATTTCACATAATATGTATGAAAACATACCTCTTTCCAGTCTGTTGCTGGTCACATCTATCTGCAGAGGTGGGACTGCCGCTGACAAATGTTCTCGACTTCCTTGTTCCTGTAGGGAACACTAATGCTGCGGACTCACTTCCGGTTCGGAGATATCTAACAAAATAAAATAAAATACAACTCGCCCCACAGGAAAATGTAAAATAACATGAAATAGCAATAAAAATAAAGTGGGAGAAACTCCTTTTCTGACACTTTACCTGGAAACATACATCATCTCCTCAATTATACTTAAAGATTCCTTTGTTTAATCTTGGCTTAAAAAAGACATAGCTTTAAACTTCCGGCTACATCACATTACACACATTCACATTCTTTGACAGACATAAATTGAAGTAAGAGCACTATTTAACAGTATTTGACTTATGTTGATAAACATAAGTCTAATCTTGATTTTTCTGACAAACATTTGAAGGTAAACATTATGGCAAAGAAAATATATAGTAAATAAAAATAAGGATAAATTGTATACTAAAGACGTGGAGTAAAAGTAACTAATAAAAGTTAGTAATAAAATGGAGATACTCCAATAAAATACAAGTACTTAGGTACAGTAACTACTGGAGTAAAATACTTAGTTACTTACTACCTCTGTCAGCCATGCACAAAAATAAGGAACAAAGAAAGGATGCAGTGTCCACATATTTATTTTTAGTTAACATATATACAGTAGTACACAGTAATTGTTATGAATGTATAAAAATACATAAGAGTCTCCATAATTCCTCCCCATTTAAAGTCCAACAACACTTTCCAGACTGCTCACAAAGACAGTCCAGATGTTCCCCTGTCTCCCTGCATCACTCTCCAGTGAGCACTGACACTTCTTGGAGATGTTGCCGCACCACCTCATCCAGCACCTTGCTCACGCCTTTACATGCTGTCATTGCAGCTTCAATCAGAGTCTCTAGGTGATCCTGATGTAATCTGGCATCCATCTGCAGCAGAGCAATCTGTCCGCCCCGGGGTAGCAGTGCTAAGGCCAGAGAGCTCACTCCTCCACTTTCCTCTGCATAGCAAAGATCAGCAAGGGGTGTCTCGTCCACAAACCCAACAGTGCAGGCACACACATAGTCCCTCATGGGGATGCCAGCATCAATCACCGCCAGAGTGGCAGCATTCACACACACGCTGTAGTTCCCCCCATCTGACTGCAGAATCTCAAAGAAGAAAGAAAGCAAAAATTAGTTCACACAGATCAAATCATACCAAGTAAACATAAAGTGTATTTAATTCATCCCTCCCTGTTACTTACCTTGACATAAATGTCTATCTGAGATCGTGGGTATAGCTGCGTCATAATAGCAGCTTCAAATGTCTGCTTTAAGTGAAGGCTCATCTCAGTGGACTTGCGGTCCCCGTGTGGTCTCCTCTTTCTCTCTGCTGTGCTGAATGTGGCCATGCTGTACTGACAATTGATGATGGCCCGATCATGAAGAGCCCGGCTGCGGGAACCTCGTATCTGCAGTGAGAAAAGCAACCACCTCTTAAATCCTTTATTATTTATGTACTGTACCTAGATAATGCACATTTCCATATACTGCACAGTTACATTTACACATCGGTCATGCATGGGCACTTATACGTAACAGCGTATGTGACGGTGATTGTCTAAGATGCAACTGTGTGCTAAAGACTTCCCTCCGTTTGAAGGGTTAATTAGATTATATTAGAAATTTCTGACTGATTTTATTGCTGCTGGCTAGTCCATCCCTCCATCCACGCTGTTACTTACTTCATGTGGGCCGTACACCACAGCCAGAGCTTTTGTGTTTCCCTGCTCTAAATACGCAGAACCGTCCGCCTGAGCAAACACACCCATGCGGGCCTGAACCTTCCGCAGCTCGGTGGCTTTTCTTCCATCTAAACGGTAACCCTGGTCAGACAGCAGCTCCAGACCCGCCATGTTTCCGCAAACTTCGATTGAACAGCAACGCAAGGACCCACGTGTTTTCCGCTGCACTACGTTACCCATAAAGCACCATGATGGCGGGACTACGGCAAAGCCAAAGATCCAAAAGTACTTAGTTTGGATTATTAGTCGGAGATTCTAATAAAACTTTTCTGTACCCATGGTGTAGATACAATATGATGTAAATATTATTTTATAACTATTTAGTTTTCATAATTATTTAATTTAGTAATCATTTGTTTTAATCAAACTCAACTATTGCAAAATCAAAAAACGAAAATAAAATGTCACTGATTTATTATTCTTTATTACTTTAAGACCACAATGAGTAACTTATAGTTGGGAAAAAAGATATTTTTCAGCTAAATTTTTTACAAAAAAAGAAAAAAATTAATGGAGTAAAACTTTTGATTTTAAAGCTAACCTATTTTTGGTCCTTTTGTTTGTATGTGTGTAGCACTTAACTGTTAATAAAACCTTTTTCAAATAAACTTGTATTTACTCATCGTCGTCTTCATCACTTATACCTTTAATAAATTATTTTCTTGTTCTATGTTCTGAAAAAATATGGAAAAAAGAAAAATCCACTGCGCTGCAACAAAAAGAGTTAAAGTCTGAGTCTTCACAGAGTATTCTAGATAACTATGTGGTTAAATTTAGATGTTGATCTTTATGCAAGTGTACCAGTAAATCTGATGACAGTGTTGCAATGCAAGTGGAGCTGCACAACTTCAACACTTTTAAAAATAAAATTTATTAGCATCTCTAATGTGTATAAATAAAAACATATATGAAACAATGCATATACGTATAATGTAATGAGCTTAACAATGACAGGGTTACATGTGATACAAAGGAGCAGTCGTTATTTTTAGCCAGTGTACTGTGAGGAAAACTGTACCTTGAAATCAAGCTTTCAAATATGCATACCCATAATTTGCAAATCTACATTCTTTCACAAGAATGAAACAAATAAATCAGTTTCAGGGTGCTACCAGGGAGAATATGGAAAATTGCCATTTTGTGATCCCGTTTCACAAAACATTTTTAATTTAATACATTATAAATTCTGTATGTTTTAAAGGTTTTACTAACAATCTTGAGGCGCAAGGACGCAACTCTAATTACACTGATCGTCCCAACTTCACATTACACTCAATGAAAATCCTAAAGGATTCAATTCAATTCAATTCAATTCAATTCTTTTCTTACCATTTACTGTAGTCATATTGTTCCACAAACTTGTAACAAAGGATCTTTCTATGAAGACCTGTAATCTAGGGACAATATGACTATAATGTTAGACACAGCGACAAAAAAATAAGATATCAAATGACAAACTGTAACTGACAGATCCAAAAGGATCAAAGAACTGGATTTGCTTTTTATTAATGTAACAAGGTTTGTCATTTTCTGTGATGGCTTGCTGTGCCTGGGTCAGAACACCAAGAGACAGTGAATAGATGCTTTTGTTGGGGGTTAAGAACTTGGCTTTCTAAGGCAAAAAGCAAAGAAAGGAAAAGACCTCTCTTCTTGTGTTTTCTATTTGGTCATGCTTTAAACATCTGACATTTTCAAATGTCTTAGGAAACTGACAAATACAGTATGCACATAGGACGAATACTACCTCTGAAAGCTGGCCAAAACTTGTGGACCTGTAACAGACCATTAAATATACACTGCTGACAACTAGAGGGAATTCCCTACAACCCACACAAGTGTGTAGGTTGTGCCACAGACAAGTCAGTTACAGCAAGTGGACTCATATTGGCCGTTGTCTCAGTTCTTCCTCAAAAACTGAAGAAAAAAAAAATCACATTTTGAAAGGGGATAACAACATTCAAAATTAACTGCTTAAAAGTAAAAAAAAAAAAAAAAAAACAGTGGGAAGGTACAAAAAAAAGTGTTGTTTTTGCTTTAATACGCAGGTGTATGTGACAGTGAGAGGTTATCGGCACCCAAGGATCTTGGCGACCTCATTCAGCCTTGTGGAATGAAGAAACTATGTAGTAGATCTGAAAAACGATGGTCTCTGCTCCATCCCAAGTCTTTAGAAGAGTGCAAAGATCCCCTTATTTTCCCTGATATATCCATGTTCTTACGTCCTAAAACTCTGCAAACTCCTTTGCGCATTTTTCTGTTAAAGAAACACGGATTTCCTCCTCCTCATAGTCGTCAAAGTTGCTGGTGTCCCCCGGGCCTCTGCACTTTGGTATGAACGGGGCTTCCACCTGCATGAATGACAGAAATACATATGTTAACAGGCAGGATTTATGTTTTTTTTTTCTGCACTGTCAGTCAGAACCCAGCATAGAGAAAATGAAAGTTCCCTGAGGAACAGCAGACTGTCCTACAAAGAAACTGTCAAAAACATCATGAAGTCACCACACCTTTCCAACAACGCGGTTCAGGGTACTTTTTGTAACATTCCAAAACTAACAATCCACATCCAATGTACAAATGTGAGACAGTAGGCTGAATTTAAATTTTTAAGTTTTCTCATTATTCACACAACTACCTTCATCACTTTGCGAACTAATACAGCACCATGAATCTCTCCGAGCAGAGAAAGCATGCACCTTAATCCCTATTTGAACAATAATCATGCCTTCTGTCTCTCTCCCTGATGACAGGCCTTTCATCTCACTTTTCATACCAGGGTTGTCATTCAGAGGAGCTACAGTATAAACACTTGTACCTTTAGACATGATCCAATGACATTTTGTACAGACTAGTTAATCTTAAGTATAACACAGCCTTAAAGTGTTACCTAACGTGACGGATTTTTTTTACTCAATGTTGACTTGGAGAAGCACTTTCTCCTGTCTATAACCCTTTAACGATTACACAGTAATGTGCATAGGCTTTGAAATAACACAAATGTGAGCTATCCTTCTAGTATTTCTTCAAAGTTGTCAGTCCACCTCTAGCTAATCTGCTGTAATTAACATCTGATGTTCTGATAAAAACAGAGATATGGCTATAGCTGGTATCCAATAAGTTGTGTGTGCAGACCAAGTCACCATAACACCCAAAATCTCTGAATATCTAGTTTCTGTAGAAATAGCCATGACTATTTGTATAGATAAATAAATGTGATGCAACTGATCTGATCAGCTTACTAATTTCAAACACCGGTTGACACCGCTCCCACCCCATTCATTCAGAAAAAAAATTAACAGGAGCTGTTAAAAAAACCCCTCAAAACTCAAAGTGGACAAGAAAAACAAACAAGGCTCCTAACCTGTACATCTAATCTAGATAACTAGGTCTAGGTTTTTGATGTTTCTGCAAAGAATCTCACTATTTACTCATTTACAAATTGCAAATATAATTAGGCAGAGTTAGATTTAACAATGCTTTTTCCAAGAAAAAGTTACCAGTTAAAAGTTTCCATAAGCATAAGCACCGTGATAGTGTGTACTATAAGGGGAAAGGAGGATATTATCCTTGTATAATGACGTGGTAGTGATACCTCACAGCCAACAGTAGACTTGGGTAATTTCCAAGAGAGAAAAAAAAAGCACACAAAAACGCACACACAGACACACACTCTTACTAGACAGTTGTGAAACCGCTGTTAATATTCAAGCAAAACTGTGCACCCTGTTCCACACCAAGGATTAGTTCTGCTCAGTCTTGTTAGGTTCCACAGGTTGCTGCATTCACAGAAAGGCTTTTTACTGCATTTTACCTGAGCCCATAAACTCCCTACACTGACCCAACATAAAATAACATTGCAATGTCAGAGCAGGAAATTGTACCACAACTGTGAACAAATCAATATATAATTAACTTGGTTTTTACAGGAGTTCTCTATTAAAAAATGCATTTGGTGTCTTGCCTTTCTCTCATAGATTGCGATCCAGTCTGTTGTGGCAAACCATTTGTGGCTTTTGATGTCGTTGACGCCGTTCTTCAGGTTGCCGTACCGTTTGGTCAGATCCACTTGCAGCAGGTTTCTCAACAGATCCTTTAAGTCGGAGCTGAAGTGGGAGGGGAATCGTACCTGAAAAAGACAAAAAGAAACACTTTTTGAATTTTGTACATGCACAACTAAACCTAACTCATTTTCAAACTAAGTGTAGGATTCATGTTTTAAATTTAAATTTCCCTTCATGTAGAAATTTCCTTACCTTTCCTGACACAATCTTCTCATAGATCTGAATAGGTTGATCTGCAAAGAATGGAGGGTAGCCAGCTGCCATTTCATAGATGAGAACACCGAGGGCCCACCAGTCCACAGCTTTATTATAGCCCTAAAAAAGTCAAGGTTAATACGGTTATAAGTGATGCTTCACACATTCCCGACTGAACCAACTGAAACACAGTGTGATGATACTATTCTTTGCCAAACATTTTTGACTTGTATAAAAATCCTTATTAATAGTAATGTACATTTCGACTTCTGTGGTTGCAGAAATAAAATAACATTTCCTATTGCAGCCCCCTACTTTTAAAGTTACTTTCTCGTTAAACACACTTTCCTGCAACATGACATATCATGTTTTCATAATTTTCTCATTTTTAAATCAAGTCTACCCAAAATCCGACTAAAACTGAAACCAACACTAAGTGCCCCATAGACATCTAAAAAAAGTCACTTTTTTGAATGTATTTCTTTAATTCAGTTTGTGCTGTCAAAACTGTGTCTGTCTGTGTGTCTCTCACACAGCGGTCTCATTCACGTCTCCTCTGTCTCTTTACAGTTAAAATCCTCCAACATAAGCTTCCAAATAAGCCAAAGGTAGAGGAGTAATCAGATTACTCATCTGCTGCATGTATAGGCAGATTTCCAGTAACCAGGTTACTTCGATGCATATAAACTATTCTCAAGTTACCTGAGGAACCTGGTTTCTCTGAGTAACGTGGTTACTCGAGTGCATGTAAACACAGTCAGTGTTGGTTGAATTTTAGTGTGAATACATCCATTTGAAAAAGCATGCTACATCCATACTTTGCTGAGAATGATTTCTGGTGCCAGGTACTCCGGTGTCCCACACAATGTCCAGGTCCTGCCTTTTACCCTCTTGGCAAATCCAAAGTCTGTCACCTATAAAATCAGGAGTATACTTAACACACATGGGTAAAGTGTGGTATAGCAGCATGGCATATTCGCTTGTTGAGTTTTGGCTCACCTGAATGTAGCCATGGTGGTCAATGAGAAGGTTCTCAGGTTTCAGATCTCTGTATATGAGATCTAGTGAATGAAGATACTCAAACGTCAGAACTATCTGAGCGGCATAAAATCGTGCATGCGGTTCACTGGAAAGGAAGCAGAAGCGTGTCATTTGTGAGCAATCTCATAAACTCATCAATGTATGAGACAGATAAAAACTGTAGAAAATAAAGATTAAATCAAGGGAATGTTGCAAAAGAAGACTGTGTACGTTATATATAATATGTTAATGACTGTTACAGACTACCACTCACCTGAACCTTCCAATTCGTCTTAGGTGTGAGAACATCTCCCCTCCTGGAACATACTCCATTACCATGTACAAATTGGAGTTGTCCTAAGACGAAGCAAAAATACTTTACACCACGTTCAAAATTGACCAAAGGAATTTTAGGTACTAAATTAAAAAAGCAGACTGTACCTTAAAAGCGTACTCAAGTTTGACAAGAAAAGGGAAGCTCACAGCCTGTAATATCCTTTTCTCATTTAATGTGTGTTCTATTTGCTTGAGTTTCACCACCTGACAGTTAAAAAGAGATAAGGCAGCCTTGTCAGGAAAGTCTCACTTTCAACAGAGGTAGCATACAGAGAGGAATGACAACTTTTAGCGTACCCTAGTAATGCAACAAGAACATGTATTTTTGGTAAATAAGCTGCTGATTTGTGGTTGTGTTAAGTGTCACAAACTTTTATTGTCCCTGCAAAATGTCCCATGAGGGCTGATTTGTGTTTCCACTGACCTTCTGCTTGTCCAGTATTTTCATGGCAAAGTATTGCTCTGTTCCTTTGTGTTTCACCAGCATGACTCTTCCAAATGAGCCAGTGCCCAGAGTCTTTAGTCTTTCAAAGTCATCTAGGCACGTTGTGCTCTGTGGAAATAACAACCTGTTAGCCTTCACTGTGGACGAAGCTACTGAAAATGTTCAGATTTTCATCACCCTGACCTGTGGTGGACATTCCCATTTGCGTAAGAAATCTTCTTTGGCTTTGGCTAGAAACTCTTTCACTAAAAGAAAAAAAAAAAGAGCGCAGTAAGATACAGTTAACATATACTTCAGGTATTTGTATGAAAACAGATTCAGGTTTTAGAAAAATCAAATGCTACTGTACTAGAAGGGGAAGGGGGGGAGGGGAGCAGAAATCAAACTGCAAACCAAAGGAGAAGAAAACAGGCAAAGTCAACTCTCATCTGGATATAAATTAAATAGGATATTAAAAATATCACAGATTCTAATCTAAAGTTACGACAAAACAGAAACACAAGACAACAACATTCAGGACAGGCAGACTACTGATGCATGCCAAGAAATGCAGAAAATGTTCTGTTATTTAGTAGCCTTTCAAAATGGGACAGGACCACAACACTTAAAATTTACAAGGAAGGTTTCTTTGAGCATCTTGTGCATCACTTAATACAATTTGGGATAAGGCTATTAAACACAGCATAGAAATGGTAAGCAAAGACAAACCAATGTATGGGAAACACAGCAGACAGCAGATATCCAGATTGAGAGAATGTGGATAAACAAAACACTGACTTATTATCAAAGCACACAATTAAAAACAAGCACATCTAGCACGTTTTCACAACGAGACCAATGCTGTTCTACCATTCTGGTCATCTTTTAGAGGAATAAGCATACCAAAAGTCTCTATTGACCATCATGGTTTGGCAGGAACAATCACCCACATGGATGGGATGATACAGAAGAGAAGATAGAGAGAAATACAGAGTTCATGTACATAGAAACAGCTATACACATCAACAAACATGAAGCATATGTAGAAGTGAATCAAAGCAACAGGCATGGAAACATAGTTGACATTCACTGGAGGAATTTAAACAGACACTGTCTACTGCAGTTTTAGAAGAACGGGTGTACCAAAATGCCACTTAGGTGTGCTTAATATATCATATTACATAATATCAGACTGAAAAAATAAAACTCAATACTAGATAAAAATACAAAAAAATGTATTAATTATACTACAAAGCTTTTTGTAACTTTAAACTCCACACCTATATCTGACATTTAGTTGTTTCTGATGACTGACTGATCAATAACTTTGACTACAGTCTATCATTGATATCATTGATCAATGATTAAATCACAAAAATAACCTGCAGATTAATAGATAACAACAACTGACAAAATGACAATTGTATTTGTAGCCCTAGATCATAAGGGGGTACAACTGTAGAAAAAAAATATGAGGTATACTTGTACAGACAAATATTTCTTTAACACTTTGCACCCTGAGGGGAAAAATAAATGGTTGAAAGGCAGAGTACTTGGCCAAACCTTCCTGACAAATCCAGACAAGCATAACATGGTTTAGTATGTCGATCTGTCCTTTTACACTAGAGTGTGAAATGCAATCCAAAGGCACCGTGAAATAAAATAGGTGTCATGATGGCAGCTGTTTAATCTCACTGTGTTGGTGCTGTTCCAAAAGATCCAGCTAATGTCAGCTTTATGGTGTAAACACAGGTAGTCTAGTGTATATAAACAGCATTGTAGGTAACCAGGTCGTCTTGTCAGAGCGGCTACACTCCAGACAAATCTGCAGCTCAGGCCACAGTGTCAGCTTAAACAGGTTTAACAGCTAGCCATGACACAAGATCTAGGGATCATAGGTGCACTCAAAAGAAATGCTTGGCAGTAATGGAACTATTGCTGATCTGATCATCTCTGTCTTCCAAAGTGTCTCTGGTTGGCACTGTTCGCTGTGTCTGCCTGGTCTCTCTCAGCAGGTCAATAAATCTAAGGGAAACATTTTCACTGCATCATAAAGTGACGCTACTTTCAACAAACTATTTTAATGAACACAGACCCAGTTCTACAAGCGCAGGTTTTTGTAAGCATGAAAAAAAAAAATGCACAAAAGTAATTGAAAAATCAGTGCATAAGTGGCTTCAAGTGATTTCGTGCCCATTAAATTTGACCAACTGCAAAAAATGAATTAACACCTACAGCTTTTTTTTTCTTTACAAGCAGGCATAAGGAAACACTCGTGATTTATTGCACGGGATGTTCAGCAATGACCAGCTGCACACATCAAAGTATATGAGCGCAAAGTAACACTGGTCTAGGCCGAGTTACGTCAAACCTTTCAAAGCTTGTAATACCCCTTATCCTCTGACGAAGGTCTGATGACAAGCTGCTCCAGTCAATGACAAGCTGAGTGTGAGAAGTGAGCCTTGGTGGACCTTTACCAGTTAGATTAGAAAAGGGGGCTCAGAATAAACAAGAGTGACACAGTTCAAGCGTGTTTGTTGGGGGGGGGGGGGTTGCATATGCAGAGAAGACAGTAGTAGGTCCCAGTTTTATGAATGGAAAGAGGGCATTTGTCAATTCTTCACCATATTTGGTCATGTTGCTGTACAGAGAGAAACCTTTGTTTATGTAGCCAAGAATAAAACATGGCAATGAAGCCTCAGGCAAAGAGAGTCCCACACTGCCTTCACTGGATGTTTATTACAATTACCTATGAGTTATTGTATTGTTGATGTATTGTTTATTGGTGCAGATTTAGGATGATCAGTGCAAAGTTTCTGTCTGATACTGCTCGCAGTGCTGAGAAGGGCTGCAACAACCAAACATACAGCAAGAGCCACATCACGATTGTTTTAAACCTGAGCATGACACCACAGAAGACACGATGAGGTGATGCTATCCAGGAGACTTTTTTTTTTTTTTTTTTTTTAGCCAGTAACGACAGGAAACACGCCACGGCTAACTCTGTGTGCACAGGCCTGAACAGCTACCACCATCAAGAGGCAAATGAAATGACAGGGGCCTTCTGAGGGCTAATCCCCCCCACTCACATAGCTAAAGTTAGCAGACTAGCTGGTCGTCAAGCTTGAGCCTTCGTGTGCTCCAGTTGGCATGCAACCAGCATTTTAACGTGTTCAAATTATCAATGTGTCATCGATAAAGCTTCGTCTTCACAGCTATGTAACATGCTCGCACTCTACAGCCCGTTAACAGTGTCGGTGCTCTCCTTCACCACCCCCGTGCCGACACCAAAACTATAACATCCACGGGGTCTTATCGCTGCTACAAGCTACCTTAGCTGGGCCTTTAAACTAATTTTTTTGTGCAAACAAAATCCACACAAACAACCCCCTGCGTTGTCGTATATCACCCACTAAAGGGGCGAGTGTTTGCAGCGCTGCTGGGATAACTGTGCAGCGGATGACGGACGGCACTCCCCTGCTTTACTCGAGCTGCGAGTGAGGACCGTAACTGTTTTATATCAGGCTAGCTAGCTACTAAGAGGAAGCTCGGCGAGTGTCAGGCGCCTCGGTACACCGCGAAAACACCGATGAGGCCGAAGTACTCACCGCTCTCTAGCTCGTTGCCCTTTTTGGCGGTGGCAGCGTTCCCCATGGTGTGGAAGACACGGCGGTCGCTCCGGCTGAGAAGAGATGGCGGGCGGGCGGGCTAGCTAACAGTTAACCTTCCCTACAGCTGCTATCCCCGAGCTCCTCCAGGCAGATAAATCGTTATGATTATTTAACCGATTCACACGCAAAGAAATAAAATCAACTATCCCTTCCAGCAGCCCCCCCTCGCTCACTCTCCCCTCTGTCTCTCCCTCTCTTTCCTCCCTCGGAAAGATTTCCGCTCTTGCTGCTTGAGTACCGTGTGGAGGGCTCACATGAAGCTAGCGGTCACTGCTGTTTCCTGCTGAGCTTCACCCCCACCTCACCGACACTCGGCCGCCCTCACGCTGCTCGTTTTAAGGTTTGGATTACAGCCACAGGTTCATCAACATGCCAAACGTGTTTTTCCGCGTTTTTAAAGCATCACGGTTGCATTCACAGATATGTGATAATATTTGTGAAGTCGTCTACCTGATGTTGTTAACACGAAATATAACTTTTGTTTGAGTTGTGACTTGCTACTAATCCAGCTGCTAATGGACTGAACTGCAGTTTTTTACATACTGCTTCCATTATCTAACATTTTAGTATTTAGCCACAAGTGGAAGAAATACACAAGTTGAAGTCCTAAATACATGCTGTAAAATTACTTGAGGTATAAAAGTACAACACAAATCATGGGGTCTATTTTAAACAGTATTGAACTTAATGCTGTTTGATCGTCTTTCAAAGGTGGAAGTATGAGAAATAGACATTTATTATATCATATCATGGAACAAAAAAAACATTGTATGTGCTGCCAGGTGGTCAACACATAATAGTACTTCATCATTTATTAGCTGATTATATATTTTTTAATTTAAGAATATGCTAAATGTAACTAGTAAGTAAGTCTGTCAGGTAAATAGTGGACTAAAAGTGGTGTGTGCTGTGCTGTGAGTAAATGTACTTAGTTACCTAGCACCTCTTTATTTAACAGGCATTCAGTTTTCTTATAACTTTTCTTACACTTTTTGTTTATTATTTACCTGCACATATGCTTTGATTCTGTACATTACATAGTTGCAAGCTACTGTATTCACTTGACAAGTTTGAAGGACTTTATAGAAAAACACACTTATTTAAATAGAATTCATACTTGTTCTTATTTGTGCCACTTTCCACCACTGCTATTCCTGCCCTTTCATGAGTGTTTATGTGGCACAAAAACTAATAGACCGTTTCCTGCTAAATATTGACCAAAATGTTAGTATTTAACAGGCTTTTATTTTTCAGGGTCCCTTTACATTTTTTGTCATAACAATCACACTTTTTATTAACTGCACACATGCTTTGATTATGTTCACTAAAAAGTGCAAGGTTATGTACTTAGGTATGTATGTAGAACTTTATAAAAACAGTGCACCCCAAGACAAAATAAAACGCAAGGACATAAAACAACAATTGAAAAAAGTTGATTAAATTCTATTCAAACAACACAAAATGCTAAATCTTCCTGAATTGAAAAAAATAAGTACCTTTTTAAGTAAAAGTAATTATAATAGTGAAAATCGTAATCTATCATTAGTAAGATGTCTTCATTCAGAATGTTACTTAAGTGAAAGTACCACAAAATGTAGGAGTATGAAACATGGTAGGGCTCATTATGCAGAAGAATACTCTCTGTCAGTGTAATGCTATTTAAACGTGTGTCTGTGTATTAAGGATTATTTATTTATAGTATAAGTATAAATAGGTATGCATATACAGTATATAAAGGTATATAATGTGTATTAACCTCACATAAGTTAAAGTATAACTACATATATGAACACTTTGACTTAATCTGCATGACAGGATTTCAGGTTAATGTATCTATATGTGACAGACAAACAGACTGTAGTCATTTAAATCTCCCAAAAAACAAAAAATAGGCCAGTAGTCATTAATTATAGTCTAAAATCACAAGTCAGAAATTTGATACAAAAAACCTCAAAATGAAACAAAACAAAAAGTATGTTATTTGCTTAAGTAGAAGTCATGTTTTATTGTTACATTACGGAAAGATATTATTATTATTACAAATTGCAGGTCTACATAAATAGTATACAGAACTACTTTACTGTATATGCAGCTGAATAGCATTTTTTAGTGTCATGTATATCATTGTTTTGTCATAGTGAGGGAAAATCCACCACCTCCAATACTTATGATTGTGAAATGGCAAAACACAGGAACTGTTGCTGATGAGTTCTGCAGACAGGGTTGTTATGCAAACCAATGTTGTAGGTTGTTATAACAGTAACTGAGATGTTGGTTTTGACTGAGTGGTTGATAGAGCAAGATTTACAAATCTGAAAGTAAGATTTACAAATCTTGCTCAATATTAGCTGGAATTTTTTTATTTAGTTATATTATTTTTCTAATGCAAAGTATGTATGACAAGATTATTTTTCTTTTTAGAAACAAGATAACACTTACGTATATCCCAGAAACAAGTCTCATTTTTAACCTTCTTAAAATTCCTTTTTTTGAGTGAATGGATTGTTAAATTAGAAAGCAAAGTATAAATAAGTCCCCACAACACAGTGATTAATACAGTAAGCACATGATATAATGACACAAAACCACCTCAATAAAAGTAAAAAAGTGTAAAATAACACCAACGGTAGATTAAATTAAATACAACAGTAAATTAATTATAATGTTGTATTAGCAATGCGTTAGCTAACATAATTGGCTAGCTTGGTTACCAGTCATCTGAACACATGAAAGCAAATTAACATTTGAAATTATAAACGGTGTCTTGGGAGAAGATAAAAGTTGCTTGTTCACAATTCTGTTCAAAATGGTGGATTTAACTACAGCACGACTGAACTGTGCCGGTAGTGGTTGCCATAGCAACAGTATGTTCAACTGAAACCAACGGCTGGTGATAAAACAATACTGTTCCCATTTCTTAGCTACCATCAATATTCACTTTAGGAATCCTAAACATACTCTTAAACATGTCCTAACATATTTTTTAATCAAAAGGCTTTTTCTAACACCTAATTTGGGTAGTGTTGCTTCCATGTGTGTATTTGCATGTTGGCTTATCCAAGTTTGCATGTGGAAAGCATATATATACTGTATGAACTGATCAATATGTATTCTATGTAAAGCTTATTTTGATAAGTGTCATAATAATGGATGCAATATGACAAAATTGACCCCTGGGAGGCCCCCCACCCTTCCTGTACAGAGTGAAAGCAACATAAAATGTCTGTCCCATTGTTTGTAGGCAATCAACTTTTAGAGGTAATTTTGTGTGTCTCTTTGGTCATTGTCTCCTTTTTGTTTTGTTTTTTCAGCTGTTTATGCTATTACGTAAGACTTTTTGGTCAATTTTTGTCTGGTTGGGAATATTTTGTCTAATTTTGGTCATGTTTGTCTTTTTGGTCATTTTGTTTCTTTGAACTTGAAGTTTTATGACATTCAGACAAGAAATATGAACTCTCTTTTCATACACAAGCTTTGGAGCAGTGGCCCCACTGACCTCTCAGTTTCATGGGCCTGTGACTACCATGTTTATAATAATGCAAAATTTGTTTTATCACGTCACCAGAAATAACATAATATGTAACTCCCTGAAAGAGAACATTCTGTTAGTAAGTACTTTCGTATGGATGTCTCTTCAGCACACTGTTGTTCAGAGCAGCAACTGATTAGAAAGGTTAGAAAATTGAAGCATCCTGTGGGCACAGAGTTATGTTGAGAATAACTGAAGCTGCTGTGGCTTGGATGGCAAAACTCACTGTTGACCCTAGGCAGATACTGTGCTGTGAAAAAGTATTTGCCCCCTTTCAGATTTTTTATTTTATTATATTTGTCACATTTAAATGATTCAGATCATCTTCAATCTTTAATACTACACAATGATAACCTCAGTAAATACAAAATGCAGTTTTAAAATGATTTCATTTTGATTTGATTTCATTTCATTATTAAGGGAAAACAGTTGTCCAAACCTGCCAGGCCCTTTATGAAAAAGTAACTGCCCCCCTTGCTAAATCATAAATGAACTGTGAATAACCACATTTTTGGGGGAAAACTGCATTCAATTTCACTTACCGCACCCATGCCTGATTACTGCCAGACCTGCTGAATCAAGAAATGACTTAAATAAAATCTGTCTGACAAAGTGAAACATACTAAAAGATCTCAAAAAGCAACACATCATTTCATAAACTAAAAAAATTCAAGAACAGAAGAGAAACAAAATAATTGACATGAATCAGTCTAGAATGTATTACAACGCCATTTCTAAAGGTTTGGGGCTCCAGTGAACGTTCTCAGGTTCTGCTGGATATCTAAAATCACTGCAACAGCATAACAATAATTCATCCAGGAGATCATAAAAGAACCCAGGACAACATCTAAAGAACTGCAGGTGTCACTTGTCCCAGTTAATGTCAGTGTTCATGATTCAACAATAAGAAAGACACTGGGCAAAAATGGCATCCATGAGAGAGTTCCAAGGCGAAAGTTACTGCTAACCAAAACGAACACAAAGGGTCATCTCACATTTGTCGAAAACATCTTGATTATCTCTAAGACCTTTTGGCAAATATTCTGTGGAATGATGAGATAAAAAAGATTTTAGAAGGTGTGTGTCCTGTTACATCTGGTGTAAAACTAACGCAGCATTTCATAAAAAGGACATCATACCAACAGTCAAACATGGTGGTGGTAGTGTGATGATCTGAGGCAGGTTTGCAGCTTCAGAACCTGCACAACTTGCCATAATCAAGCTCAAGCTCAAGCTCACTTGGGTTATGCAGTAGGACAGTTCCTTCTTCACTTAGGCTACACACACTTAGCCAGCTGCAATATTTTGCTAGGATGTCTGATGATTGGTGTTTCCTGTTTGATTTTAGGCTGACTGCAACAACTGATCGTTGAGGTGATCTTATTTCTCATATGTGTATTCAACATTGGATCACGTTACAAGACTTACTATTTATACTATTAGTAATAAAGTGTATTATATATATATATATATATATATAACATTCATCAAAAGCTTTAGTGCTTTACAAGGTCAAAATGAACAACAAAATAGAAAAAACTAATTGAACTGAAGGTTATAAAAGGCCTACCACAAACATAGCCTACATTTCCAGAAGCAATATGAAAAGGTTGATCAAAAGCCTTTTTGACAGAAATATGTTTTCAGAAGCAATTTAAAAGACAATTTTGCTCACTCATTCTCTCACTGACATTTATATGCTTTTCATTTTAAGACTATTTAACTAATATATAATTCACCCATTTACATTCACTATGAAATTTGGGTCCAGTATAATCTTAACTGTCACTTAATGAAACTCAGACAGACAGATAATGTACATAAGGCAGGCAAAGGAGGACTACAGGAAGAAGATGGAGGGCTATCTGCTAGACAACAACCCACGGCAGATGTGGAGGGGCATCCAGGCCATGACCAACCACAGAGGCTAGAGTCCCACACCCTCCAACAGCAGTAGCAACAGCACTCTGGCAGAGGAGTTGAATAACTTCTTTGCCTGCTTTGAGACCACTGCAAACCCACACACACTGCCTCTCCAGGACCCCAACACCTCCAGCACCCATACTCTCTCTCCAGGAGTATGAGGTGAAAAAAACCCTGAGAGCAGTGAACCCCAGGAAAGCCGCTGGACCTGACGACATCCCGGGGGCAGTGGTCAAAGCATGTGCAGACCAGCTGACAGGGATCCTCACCAAATTGTTCAACTTGTCCCTGACACTTTCCTTCATGTCTGAAGGCCTCCACTATTATCCCCATCCCCAAAAAACCTACCATAGACAGTCTGAGTGACTACAGACCTACAGCTCTCACGTCTTTAATCATGAAGTGCTTAGAGCGACTGGTCTCCCAACACATCAGGAACTGCCTCCCTTCCTCCTTGGACCCCCACCAGTTCGCTTATAGAGCGAACCAATCCACGGAGGATGCTGTCGCTGTAACACTTCACAAAGCGCTGAGTCACCTGGAGAACCAGCAGAGCTACGTGAGGGTGCTCTTCGTGGACTACAGCTCAGCGTTCAACATGATCTTCCCGGACATTTTGATCACAAAACTGACACAACTGCAGGTCCCCATCGCCACCTGCATCTGGATTAAACAATTCCTCACACAACGCCCACAATCTGTCAGACTCGGCCCCCACCTTTCCTCCACA
>JAUBNQ010000009.1:12502514-12536117 GCA_032353495.1 Ctenopoma kingsleyae
CCGCCCAAAAAATTATTGGCTGCCCTCTGCCCTCCCTGGATGACATATCCAGATCTCACTGCCTCAGGAGAACTAAGTCCATCACAGGAGACCCCTCACATCCTGCACATCACCTGTTCGACCTACTGCCCCCTGGAAGGCGCTTCAGGTCAATCAGGTCTCACACCACCAGACTCACAAACACCTTTTTCCCCTGGGCCATCAGGACTTCCAACAAACCCTAACAGACACACACATAAAACAACAAAGGACTAAATCCATGTGTAAATATTCATCTGATATGTAAATGACCAAACATCTGTAAATTAAAATTTTTCTTCCTGTTCTTGTATTTTTTATTTATTAATACATTGTTTTATTCCTCTTTTTTGGAGCACCCACAATTACGTTGTACTCCCTGTGCAATGACAATAAAGTCTATTCTATTCTATTGTAGTGTATTCCCTTCTGGTTGCCAAGCATCAGTTTGTGCTGTTATTATAATTCACTACACAAGGGGGCAGCAGATCCCTGTTGCACAATCTGTGCACAAACCATTGCCAGTTGTTTTTGCCTGGTTTTGATTTAATTTCTAAATTTAATTCCAGTGTTTTCAGTTTTGCATTGAGTCCAATAATCATATTGCATTTGGCTGATGGAAGTCTGCTGGTTGTCTGCTGTGTGAATTTAAGATTTACAAACAGAGCTTTGTTTGGAAGTTGTGATGACTGTGACAAACGTGTGACAGGCTAATGTGTCCTTTTAGAGCTGTGGTGCGTCTGATGGATGTATTTTTGTGTATCCATAATTGTCCAAGAGTTTGTCTTTCAGCAAATAAAGTACACTGCTTTGTTTTTCGTAGAAAATGTGTCAAGCCAGTGAAGAGATATTTTGGTTATTGAATGTGACACTCATCTGTTTTTACTCTTTTATCTTCTCATTTCTCCTTTTCTTTCTATTTTCTTCCCAGAGAACAACATGTCATGTTCATCCCAACTGACCAGCTGCTCTCCATATTGGCTTTCTTGTGTTCCTTGCAAACAGACTAGGCTGTGCTTCAAAGAGAATAATTTATGCCCTTAAATGAATGAAGGGAAAGCCATATCTTTCCTCTTTTCAGATTTAGATGTTTAGAGCTGTAACTGCTTCATTATTTTTGCCTGATGCATTCAACTGGTTTTAATCACAACAATAATTATTATGATAATTGTGTTGCTAGAACCATAACCATCACTTATTTACAGAGGGTTTGTTTGTTTGTTTACTAATTATACATTGAACACTATTTTAAGCTTTTATTTGTCCAGGCAATTTTAATATTGGATAGAGTGGCTGTATTTCAGACACACCCTGCTGCACATTCACACAGGAGCTGCCTTGTACAACCACAGATTTCCTCTGTTGGCTACCGACCAACTCCACTCCAGTGGTTGGGGCTTGAGCGCCTTCCTCCACAGCACATCAGCTGAATTTATAGGGAGTGGGGTGTGTGATATTTGCAGCTCTCCAGCTTCTGGTTGTCACTGGATCCCTAAATTTCCTGCTTCTTGCTGAGATTCAAACCATATACGATGCTAAGGCAAGCTTGCTGCTATCATTTTAAGAAAGACATAGAGATTACAATTACTGGTCTCATTTGTCTTAAAATTATATTTATTTTCTGAACTGGGGCATGTGTGATGGGATTGGCACTGCCAGAATGAATAAAGTGGACTGCTATACATTATTGACCATAGTGTAACTATCAATGAACATTCCTCAATATGTTAATATCAGCACCTTTTCAAGGTTGAGAGATATAATTAAAGAGAAAAAGAAGAGCTTGCAGGTTGCAGACAGACCGTGGTGATCTCGTTATCTCCTCCTTATCAGTCACCAGCTTCTATTAGGATGTTGCATGTGGTTCCAGGACATTACCCATTTCCTCCTCTGTATATCAAAGCCTGTAGGTCCCCCTCCCTCCCTCAGCCTAATTCATTCCAGATGCGCACAACGGGACATTTGATTTAGTGTGCGAAGACACATGTATACAGCTGTGTCAGGCTGCCTCAAACAGCTGGCGCAGAGCGTCAGTACAACTTTTAATCATGCATTTGTTTATGTAATTAAGATTTTCTTTTTAAAACAACTACACTGTGGACTGTGTTGTCCGATCAGATATTTCAGCCTGATGTAGGTCTTGTCTTTGTTGTAGCTCACATATCTAGCAAATGTTCATGGTTTAATGACATGCAGCTGATACAAATCATGTGCAAACTGTAGAAGGTTTTCCAAGTGTGTGTCAACACGCATGACAGCTTTCCCAGTGAATATATTTCTGCTGAATGTGTGCTTTGGACCCTGGACAACAGGCTCAAATGACCTGTTGCAAAGGCCTAAAGTCTGATATTGTATCTAACATGTATACAATTTTTTACAGGCTTTTATTAAGATTTTAAAAACGTGACAGAAATGAAAAAAAGTGGAGCAAGTGTGAGCTATAATGTACACAGATCCCACCTTATTTCTACTTTCCATTTTTGTTTTGTACTTACATTGATGCATGCATTTGCAGCTAGGTGCCCTCTTTCTGTGTCAGCTTAAAGAATGGTGAGTGAGCTCTGAGCATTGGCAGTTATCTTATATACATATATATATATATATGCAGCACGTGTAGCTGGGAATGTTGCTCTGAAAACCATTAGGGCTTGTCTTCATTCACTTTCTATTCACTGTACCAGGTCTCCTTTGTGGGTTCATGCAGGGAATATCCAAGTTTTTTGTCCTTTGGCAGGCTCAGTGGTGCACTACAACATAAATGCCTGTAATTTCACAACCACAGGATAATGTATTCTTACCAACAGAGGATGGTCTCAAAGTGTTCAGACAGTTGCTCAGGCAGCTAATTTGGGATAGATGCACAATATCCCTTTGAAGTTCTGCTTTAGAGTAAGCGCTCCAAATTTTTCCCCTAGAAAACAGAACATAACAGCTTCTATGAAGTACACTGTTTTAGTTGCTAAAGGGAAGGTAATGTTGCATTTGATTAAGTGCAAGGTTGATTCATTAACAAAGCAGTGGTCTGGGTCAAACTAAAATTAACATATTTAGCTCCTTGATAGACTGAACTATGTTTGTGTGATGTGTTCCATCATATATTCCATCCAGTTTTTTATTCATAGATAAGATGATTCATGCTTACTCTGAGGGGTGAAAATATCGACCATGGTAGTGCAGAGAACTGAGAAACCCAGTCAGTGTCTTTTTCACTGCAGCGTTTCAGATATGGCAGAGATTATGGGAGGATAACACTGCACAACATGGCTGCCCCAAACCAGATCAAAGCTAAGACAATCAAAGCCAGAGTGAAAGCTACAGCAGTAAGCTCTTTTAAATGTCTGCCTCCCCTGCCCCAACTCAGCAAGAGAGTCAACTGTTTCCATCCCCAATTTTTCCACTTCTGAGACAGACATAAGCCCCTTTTGCCTGAATGCTGGACAGTGAGTATGCTGGACATAAATCCTTCAAAGCAATGCAAACAGAAAAGTAAATGATCTATGATAATATTATACCTGAACCGTCATACTGTAAAGCCTGTGTAATGCCAGTATTGATAAGACATGACACTGGTCATAATCATTTATGGCTCTGAGGTTAGGCTATATAAGACTGTCATGACAAACAACTTGCCGTGACTCATGTATGGTTTTAAATGAAAGGGTATAACCACAGGACTTACATACTGCTTGGCCAAAAGTGAGTCAAAATTCTAACCCAGTTTCTCACATAGGTTACACTATAATATAATGCAGGCTCGAGAAATCCACTGACATCTCACTGCACATCAAAAAGTCAAGCCTCCTTGACTTTTGAGTCTTTGACCTTTGACTTCCCTGACTTTTTCCCATATGTTTTGAGATTGATGAATGCATTTTTCCTGCCCCACAGACAGCAACTGGTTTCAGTTCATTTCAGAGTGGTATGAAAATCAACATCAGAGACTCACTTGAGGAAGGTAATCCATCATAATGGACATTTATTCATCTTTATTCTTTGTCAGTGTTATGTTAATGGTTGCATGGTAATGCACTTTAAAAGCATGGATTGTTTTGAAAATGCTTTCAAGTGCTGATAGGAATCTTCGGTGATGAAGACCTGCCAGATGTCAGCTACTAAACAGCCAGTATTTTTTTGCAAAAAACTTTGAAATTCTAATTTTCATCAAGTGAAGTGAATTAAAATTATTGTAAAACTGTATTAAACAATGTTGAATTTTGAGGTCCAACTTTGCAGGTCAGTGAAACTTAGATCTAGATGTTTTAGCTCATTGTTATGGTTTTCTGGCAGGCATGAAGACAATATATATATATTTGACAGTTTATAGAAAAAACAGCAGCTTTTGGGGTCTAAAGTACAAATGAATACTGAATTCACATAAGTCAGGCCACCAGAAATACACCTCCAGCTTCGTACAGCAAGTAGACAAATGTTACAATATGATAAGCAGATATTATCCTAGGGCTGTATTTGGGAGTGCTTCTGCCCCCTTACACTCAGAAGTCACTTAATGCAACTTTATACTTTAACAAAATTCTACCACTCCTCAGCAGCTTTAACCTTTTAAACCCAAACTTTTGTGTCTATATTTAGAGGGTTGTAGCAGGGTCACTACATGTTTTTGCTGTATACTGTTGTTTTCAAAATAAGTTAGACTACTCAGAAATGCATCAAATCATGCTCATAGGCCTTTCTGAGCCTTGTAATGTAAAAAGATGTAAAGATATTTTGATAGTGTAAACCCCAAAACAGCTCATATCAAGTTGCATTTCATTAATCCGCTTTAAGTTGTCGTCTCCAATTGAGTTATTCTAACTAGGGCAGGGAACAGCCATAGCACTAGACTCCACTCAGACAGAGTTTATGGAGCCAACACAATTAATGAGTTGACTTGGCAAAATAAAATGACAGGAATTTGCTAAATGTTTGTGTTTAAAGTTTCAAACAGCAATTCCCACCAGCATATGAATGCACCACATGGAATATGTTTCAAAGCATTGAATAATTTCATTGGTATTACCATAATATTATAAAACAATATTTCATAAATAATGTCTAAATATGTTTGCTTTAAAGGATTTACTGTCTGAAGCAAGTTTAAGATCACTACATTTTCAACAGAAGTGACATTAAATAGAAAACAGTGGCTCCTAATAATAAAAACATTAATGCTTTGGAAAATGTTTGGCACACAGCATGGAATATGCACAATTCATAGTAAGTGGAAATGTTCAAAAACATGGTTACAGTCCTGTTGAAATCTCTATATCCTCTTCATCTGACTTTGCAGTCTTAGATGTTTGAATTCGCCTCAGGAATGGGATGACACGTAGCCCTAAGCACCTCTCAGGGATAGGTTTACGTCAAGGAACACATATCAAATGTTTCACACCTGGACCTGCAGCAGTAGGGGACAAACCTGTATCAATTAAGAGCATCGTAATGATTACGACGGGGATCAAACGCCCGACCTGGCACTGCTTGTCAATTCCACAGACAGCAGCTTTTAGAGTGCCTATAATGTCTGTGAGAGCAGGGATGAGCGCTGAGGGGGAACTCTCATTTTGATGATATTTCATCAATCTGTTTGAAGGGGCTTTTTGGACTCCTTTTTTCTTTCTTCTTTTTGGCTGCACTCTTGCTTGGTTTGCGAAAGCTTTCAGCCTTGCTGCCTCATAGCAATATTCTGCTTTCCTAAGTGTCCTTGAACATTTCTTACCAGTGTGGATAAAAGGTAGCTGACAGTTCTTCTTCTCTTACCAGAAATCCTATGGTGTCTTATATGTACAATTCAATGAGACTGAGCTACAGGTTAAGTGGTTTGTTGGCTGGTTGCTGTAGAGATATTTCCAGAGATAGGTCAAATTGAAAATGACTGTATACTGTAGATGCCAGTAGTCTTAACACATTCATTTTCAGAAGTTTTTTTTTTTTTTAACCATAACTCTGTATTTATTCACTATAGTGACATTCTCCACCAGGTGCTGCTTATTTTTATTATTGGTCTTATCAATCAAGTTTCTACAGTTGTGACAGGTCACTTATAACTTTTGTGTTGTTATATTTTTCCACATCTCAGTTTTCAGAGTACAGTTTAAATGACTTTTTGGCGTCAACGCAGCAGACTGTGGTTGTGTGTTTCAAGCAAATAAAATGACTATTGCCTCTCCTCTAAATATTTAGCCATTATAAATCAGTAGTTCATGCACTGTGTCTGCTTTAATAAGATGTGACTGTGTCTGGACTTAAACTCCATTCACATTATTACAGTTGTTCAAGTAGCTCTAAATTTTGCTTTGGACACTGAGAGTTAGAGACAGTTTTGGCCTTAGGTATCAGTGTTCAGTGGGGAATGGCTTGTTAAATAGCTTAAAATCAGAGCTGAGAAGTCTGCACAGGCTTCTCACACATATTACTCAAGACATTGTTGATTCCAGGACTACTTTCTGCTCTTTTAGTATTCAGCTCCAACTTTCCCTTTATAAATCAACAATGTGGGAGGGGTATTCTATCTTTTTTAACTCTCCTGATAGCTCTGCTTCTTATGTTCAACATCTTTTTGTAGCCTAGGTCTGCCTGCTACCGTTGTAATTAAGACCAAAAATTATCAGACCGGAATCAGATGAAAGGCTCATAAAGCACTGCTGAATTCAGACGTATGCCAGGGGCCAGCTCAGTTACAGACTTAATTCATATTCCCTTTGTTCCTCTCCAATCTCACAGAGGGCTTGAGGGCACTGAAGGACTGGTGGGTCTAGTGACAATATAACAGGTATTAAATAGACCATTTGCAGTGTCACCATGTGGTAACGGAAAGCTTCAAAGAGCCAACAATTTGCTATGAAATTAAACCAGGGATCAGTCTGGCCCACATGATACTGTATATCTTCAGCGCTGCATTGTGAAATGTTATGATGCAGACATTTAGCATGCCCACAACAGAGATCCCTAAACAACATTTTACTGAAGATATTAGTCCACTGTGGCAATGTGAAAGAGCTATGTTCACTCATAATGTACATAAATCATGGTGTTTCCTGAGGAGGCGGCATGGACTGGGGTGTGCTACATCATCCGTTTTGCTTTCCTTTTTTTGGCTCAAACCCTCTAATAGGCTGTTTCTAGTCTATTTCTGTAAACATGGCAGAAATTATGCTGCCTAACCTTGCAAGTAAAAAGAGTCAGTTTGTAAAGCTTGTTTGGTATTCTAGTCATACCCAAATAAACCATCTGGTGGCGGTCTTTGCACTCTCCCAGTGAAACATTACTCTTTGTGATCTTGTTGCCCTATCACTTGTTACCTCATTAAAATGAGTGATGATAATAAATCCCACAGGTCATATGCAATGAAATCATATTGATCTGCAAACACTCATGCACACCCATATCAACACCATAGGCATACATATCAATCCACAAACAAGTCCCTCCAGATGCAGAACACACCACTCTACTATTAAAATATTTCATTTCAAATCCCTTTTCACAGTCCAGCACCTTTGTAGGTGCTCAGTACATACACACTATAGAGACATAGTGAAGACTGGGTTTTTGGAATACAAACCAGAGAGGAATGTTTAATCAGCCAAGGTCACTCTGTGTTGCCATGTGCTGTTTTGAAGGAGGTTCTGGGAGAAAAGAGGGACCATCTCTCATCTGTATTCTCTTCAGATGTCTTGTGTTAGTAGGATCATGCAGATATGGGATTTTTCTCTGAGAATTAAAACCCAGATGTCATGCTAACAGACACACACATCCTCGCCACAGTAAAAATATTATTTATGGCTCTGCAGTCAGCATAACTAATGCCTCACACTCAGCAATCACTCACTGTGAACAATGCAAAAATAGTCTTCAATTTGAACTTGTTGGAAATAATCCAGTTCCACCCATGTACCAGAATTTATCAGCCCTGTTCTGCTCACACTTCAATGTTAAACAATAAATTATTTCACAGAAAGCAAAACAAAATAGTGCTGTTTCTTTGATTTTAATCTCACTGTGGCCCCAGTTATTTCTCGGTGTTAGTTTGAATGTCAGAAACACTGAGTAAAGGGACTTTTAGTGCACACTGCAGAAATACAGTCAGTTCAGCTGTTTCTTTAATACAATCCTTTAGTGTAATGTTGAATGCAATGGGAATACACAGCCTTTCACATTTAAATGTTTTATATAAGGTTACACCTGAAAATATGAATAAGAAATCCAGTTAATTGCACACTAAGGTGAAATATGAAATGTCCTGTATTCACATTATAAATGCAAAATGAAACATTCTTTTGATTATACAGACACGCAGATAAAAAGAAAGGTTTTATATGAGCTTTTCTCACAAGAGATTTTCTCAGAAGAGATTCTTAATGCATTTCTCTTCATTTAATGTAATTATTATAAATTCGTGTTTGCACAGCATCACTGTATCTGCAGATAAATTTGACAATATGGCATGCTCATAAATTTGGTTGCAAGGCAGAAATCCAAGATCCATTCTAAAGTGGCAGTCAACTGAGCTACAGTTACCACAGTGTAGAGAGCCCTCTTTTACATAAAGAACAGAATCTTCTATGTCCCTCTATGAATTGTGCTGCAATAACTGTGTCTTAGCAGGAGTGATAACATCCACACGTTGTGGGTACAAGCAATTCAACAATATGACAACTGTGCAAAATTTGATTATGCTAATACACTAAACAAATATGGACAGGACATGAATATAGACTCAAAGGAGTTTCAGTTTAATGTATGTTCTGTTGCATTGAGACAATTTGGAAGTTACAAACATTATTCTTATGATATCTGTTTTACAAATGAAGACAATTTTACTGACTATACCCCGACCTCTGTTAAAACCATTGACACAACAGTACAAGCTCAAGCATGTTCTGCTTTGCCCTACAACAACAGAGAGCAATGCCTACAGAAGCAATGAAGTTGAGAAAAAGGGGTTCAGTCTTCCTACACTAATATTTCTCAAAATATTTTGAGTATATTACTCAAAACCATAAAACCAACATAACACCTATATGATGATATATTGAACTGTGGATAATATTTTTGAAATTCAGGTGGAAATCAGTATGTCTTCTTCTTCTTCTTCTTCTTCTTCTTCTTCTTCTTCTTCTTCTTCTTTTAAGGGACACCACAGTGGATGATGTGTCTCCATTTCACTGTGTTGTCTGCATCTTCCTCTGCACCTTCTCACACCAACCTCTCGCATATCCTCCTTCACGTGGAAATCAATATTCAGAAAATAAACTTAATTTTCATTCCTTGCTGTTTACAGTGTACATAAAGGACTATATTAAGTATGCACAGCTGCTACTAATTATTATAATTAATTCAATATTATAAATTACAATTTCCATTTTTAGCAAAATTTGTGCAATTTACAATTTTATATATTTAAGCAATTTAATGGTATTCTAACCAAATTATTTCTAGAGAGATTGAGATAGAGTTACTGAGATCTGCTAAGTCTTGTTAGCTTTAGCAAGAGTTTAGCCAGGTATTTAATGACTGGATTTAGCTACAGCCTCATTTAATTGAATAACTACCCAACCAACAGTTCATGAAACTGATATTTTTATATTAAAATTAACTGCTAGATAAATCCTATTAAGCTTTAGTTTTAGCTAGATTAGTTTTAGGCTAGCTGTGTAAATCTTATCAACCAGCTGTAGTGGTTTATATAAAATACAATAAAGACATGTTTAGTGATCCACTTGCATTATGAAAAAATTAAATAATTTCTTTAAACATAACTTATTTAACCTTGTTTTAGTAAAATAAAGAATAACTGTACTTAGGGAAATATTCATGTTCATGCTGTGTTACTTAAGAGGTATTATCAAGTTGGCTCGGCTTTTATTGTTTTCCTTTTTTGTACATTTTAACCTCTTTTAATTGAAATTACACATTTCAATTTTGTTACACCTTTACACCATTTAGATACTTTGTTTTGCCCTTGTGACTGAATGTTGGATAAAAATACCAACATAAAATACATGAGATCTTTAATATTTTAATGTTTATCATGGCTTTTTCTGACAAAACACAAAGAAGAATTACAGGAACCTGGGATTGAAACTTTTTTGAGTCTGTGATTGTATCATTGCATTCTCTCTCCTGTCATTATACTTCCACACAACGAAAAAGCACTTCAAGTCCATGCCAGCCACCTATACTTAGAGCAGGAGACAAAAAATGGACACATACCTGAAGTGACACAAACTTGGCAGGGCCAAAATAGTTTCCAGATAGTTAATTAACCTTAGTGACTGGTACAGCAATCTTGCATGGCTGGTCACTCGCAACCTGTGCTGGGATAAATACAACCAGTCATGTTGACATGTCACAGTTCATACATGTCACGCGTGTACTGCCAGCCTTTACACTTTGTTTAGAAGTGTTTCACTGGGTATTTTCATCAAGCAGGGGAAAACAGCGCATAGCCGTAATGTTATGCAAACATACCAGACATCTTACTACCTATAATCAACTCATGTAGTATTTGTATAGACTGGTATAATGACATGACCTATATTTTTTTCTTAGTTTTCATAATTGTAATAATTATATATAATCTATATTTAAAGGGCCCGCACATCATAATTGCCAAATTATTTAGTCACTTTCCTATAGTGTTACTTATCCATGCACATAGTTTTGATTTAGTATTTGCTATTTTTTTTTAGATCAGAAATGATGGAAGTACTTAACATACTTACAGTAAAACAAACAAAACCAATTTGTATTGGTCATATATTAGTAGTTAAAGTCCTATATTCATCCTACAACTCTTTCTACAAAGAGTACAGATATAAAAAGCAGGAAAATATTTATATACAGTTGTCAGATACATGTAGTGGAGTAAAAGTATGTTTGCATTTATTTGTGTTTGAAATGTAGAGCAGATGTGTAAAGTAGCATAAAACTGAAGTACTCAGAGAAGGCCTACAAGTACATAAGTTGCTTTTCACTCGATATCTGTGTTTGAAATAGTTGCCTTCACCCCTGATGTTCCAAGTATGGAATTATGTATATGGTACAAATAATCCTCTGGTTTTAGCATTTTAGATGATTTCCTTCCTATTAAAGTAAATTCAAGACTGCGAGTGTTGGTGGGACAAAACATGTCAAGATCAAATTGTCAAATTGGGACTGACATACTTCCATATTTTGTCAGTTTTATATGTAAGTAATTAAAAATAAAATAGGTAATAAACTAATTATGCTACTTATAAACCACAGTCTTACCTGAGATTTCTCCTCCCTTATTTCTAGAATGAAAAGTAAATGAATACATTATTGCATTACTCTATACTGAAAACCATCCGGATGTTTTAAGTATTACAGTGGTCTGCTACATGAAGTCCAGATGTCACTCTGCTGTGATTTTATGGCGAAATAATGTCAGGCTAGAAGGTGGCAGCTCAAAGTAACTATTAAGTCCATAGTGCGACATAAACATTTATGTCTCTCACCCCTGGTTTTGAACATTTCCATATTTCTCACCACTATCACACACACAGCTACATTTCAGCAAGACCTTTAAAGTATATGTCTCCAATTTGACATGTCTCTATGAAAGGACTGAGAATAAAACATCTGGTGGGTAACACCTCACAGCTCCTGGGAAAAGAAAAAAAGTCATCACATTTGTTGAAAGAGATTGTATGTGTCAGAGAAATTGATATAAAGTTGGTGGAATGAACCTCAAACTGAAATGAGGGAATGATGACACTAGCATGGCTGTGATAACACAAATGAATAGAAAACAGGTGGAATCGGCATGCACTCACTAGAGACACTGAATTTTATCTGAACAATTTTCCTGCACACTATTTCTCAACCATCTTTTTGAGAGGAGAATCCTCATTTTTTGGTCTGGCACAAGGAATTTGAAGATACTTTCTTGGCCACAGAGCCACTATGAATCTTTCCCACTGCATGCATGCCATTTTCGAAGCAGGCTCATCCTCTTAGTTCAAACACAGGATTGAGATCTTTCTGTCAAGACCTGAAACAAGGCCAGTTATAATGCTGGAAAGTTCAGCACGACTGTGTTCAATTCCTCAAATGGACTTTTGTTCAGACAAACAAAATGACAGCAATATTTTGCACCAATTTGTTGGGCAAACCTTGTTAGTTTGAAAAGGTATATTAGCATGATATTGATGCCAAAAACAATCAAGGCTGACACGTTGAATATACCAACTTCATTCCTATATAAACTCCACAAACGTCATGCACCCACATTCACTGGCTGATGTGTCCCTGTCAAATTGCACCATGATATTATGTTTAAACAGAGCTGAGGTGATTTAAGAAACGCTAACAGAAGAAGACATGCGGTTTGTATTCTCATGGTTGTCTCAGCTTAAATGTCTCCAGATTTTTTATGGAAGGGATTGCAGGGAGTGATTTGCTGACGTTATTTACATGGAGAAGGTTTTGTAGCCTCCCTGTTACCCAGAACATCAGGATTTTGGAATTTTTTGGCAGTGACCTACATCTGGATTTCTGCATTTAGAGCATGCCCCACCCCCTGACAACCTCTCACAGAGCAACAAGCCTGATTTTTCTCTCTTTCTCTGAGCTACACTGCAAACCTGCATATTTGTGAATGTAACTCCTCGCTGTTCCCTGTCACACCTATCAGGGTAGAGTCCAGTGAAGTCCTCAGCTCCTCGCTTTTACAAATCTGAAGCAAAGGAGAAAGAGACAGAACGCGTCCTTTGAGCCTTATTCTCATGCTGTATGTTGAGCAGCCAATCTGGTTTTCATCCTCAGTGCCCCACCCTGGCTGAAATACAATGGACTGGGAGCAGGCTTGTGACTTTTTAACTTACTCTGCAGATTCTATGCTCTGCCGCCAGTCTGGCCAATCTGCAGCCCAGAATATTCTCTTGATGTGTTGGCCAAAGCAGCTTTGAATCCAATCATAAGGCCATAGGTTCTCTTGTAATAGTACATCCATGTTCCTTCACTTAGACGCAGGGGAATTGCGTTTATGGTCAGCAATGTGGAAAAAGACTGATTGATTTTAGCCATGAATCTCAGCTCCAAAAGTGATGTATTGCAAGACACAGATAGTTTAGTAAACCTTTTCAATAGTTAATCACTGAACTCCCAAGTGCCCGGAAAAGAGTTAGAGAGTTCTGTTTTTTAGTCAGTTGTTGAAATTTTACAATAATCTTAATATATAGTCAAATAGATAGTTTGGCACTTTGCCTAGAGTGTGTAATCAAATATATATTTGTCTTTGCTATTTCGAGTCCAAGTTTTCCATAGTAGACACTTTAATTAAAGAAAGCTGGGATGAATGAGTGAATACCAGCCTTTGGAAGTCCAGTTATTCATCCATCAAACTTTGAACTGCTGTTCTACAGACTTCAGTGTCTCCGCAGTGGGTTTTGAATGATTTTCTTGTTGTAGCCACCGTACAAACAAAGGCACCCCTGTAGATTTATGTCTCATCCCTCTCTCTCATATTGGACTCTGAGGGTTTTAAGGCTGTAATTAAATTCCAATCCCCACTCTCACTTCTCCACCGACTGTCCCTGTCTCTGTGGGAGTTTGAGAAGCTGGGTTTTACCGCCTGTTGTGGTTTGTTTGAAAGATCCAGAGTTCTCTGGAAACCCCAGCCATTATGATAGAATTCACACATGTGGTGCAGAGAGAGAAAGAAAGGGCCTTTGCTCATGCACAGACATGGGTCTGGTGTGACATCCGGTCTGGTGGAACAGTTGAAGCATTGCAGCATGTGTGTGTGTTTTGCCCACAGCCACCTCTGCCTGTGAAAAGCAGGACTTGAGCATTCTCACGTCAGTGTCAGGGATCGCCATTCCAACACGCTGCTATTTCATGCATATGATAGTGCTTTTGGGGTGTTAAGATGCCCATATGAATAACTCCATCATTGTACCTATCAAAGCCTTTGCTTACCAGACGGCCACCCACTGCCAAAGCACAGATTGCTGGCTTTGGCCCACAGCAGGGCCAACAAACTGGAATCAGCTGCAGCGGCAGGCTGTCAGTTGGGACTCCTGACAGTGATATCAGGGGCTAGACTGACCAAGTCCAGTCCGGCAGGGACCAGCGGGAGAGGAAGGATGAGTTCTGCACCACTGATCCAGAGTGACAGTGATGGACAGGTTCAGAGAGGAGAGCTGATGGCCTAGGTTTTTCTCCTGTCTGGACAGTGTTTAAAAAGATAGACATGACGGTCACAAGGCTTCAGAGTCCAACGGGGCATGTGTGCCTGAGTGTGTGGTGGGTGTGTATGTCTGAGTAGCTGTTCCAGGGTACTGATGTGGGTGGGTGGGTATGCATGTCAAACGGTGAAGCAAAGCAATAAATGTTAAAAGTGACACTGAAATCAGAGATCAAAACCTTCATTGTGCTCAATTTTAGGTCAATTTTGACAGCAATGTATTAAATATTCAACATACAAATACAGTGAGGCTGCAATTTAATTTCATTATCCACTGATTATTTTTTGAATTAATTGATTGATCACATGCATCTTTACCACCACAAAAACTTGTCATGAATTACCAGAGACATCATCAAATGCCTTGTATTTTTCTGTTGATAATCAGCTGATTGTTTCAGCTTTAAGATGCAACAATTTATAAAACAACATTAATAATAAAAAAAAGATAAATTATCTTGTGCCAAGACTATGCTGAATTTGAAATGACTATACAAGTGAGAGTAACATAAGAACACACTGCTGTGTGTTCATTATAGTGCTGGGAATTGGCTCTGTCTTGTTAAAAACCTGAGTTATTTGTCACAAAACACGTTCCTCTGCAGCTCAGGGTTCCCTCTGACAAGTAATTACGTCAAGAGCTAACGTTCCCAAAGGCAGCAATTAATGCTGAACTCATAACACAGGATGATACCCCAGGGCCCTGGATCTAATATGAATGCTGGCACTCCTCGTCGTCCAGTTTACCCACTTGTCTGCTTTGATGACTCACATACACAGTTTTTCTTATTAAGCTGTGTGAATGTTTTATTCACTTGCTCTCAATATTTCCTTTGTGTGCTTAATTCTATATACACTGATGTCCGGAAGACAGATGACTCAAGGACAGGAAACAGAGCTCAGATTCTTTCAGACAAACACATTATTGAATCATTAAACTTCAGGGCACAGCCTAGCTGTATATTTTTATGATAAAATTATATAATATTTTTACGTTTCCTCATAGGTTTGCAGTTCTTTCAAGAAATATATGGACAGTACATCCAGGACTGATCCCTCTTTCCCTCCTTTGGAAATAAACTAAAACACAAGCCTTGTCCTCCCCTTTTCTTCTGGATGCCTTCAAGGTCCTCACTACCGTATATCTCACACTACCCACATCCAAATCTGAATTATGTTTAGTTCAGCTCAGCCACAGTCAGGAGATGCTTTCAGAATCAATACTTGATAAGCTTAGTCAGGAGAATGAAAGTGCAATGATCATGACATCTGCTCGATGTGAAAGATTGACATGCACCATTTGGAGCCTGCGGTTTGAGGGACAGTTTTCTCTTTTGCGTGAGGTGTTCAGAGACAGCTCTGGGTTTAGGCTTTAGGGGCTTTGTGAGGTAGTTAAAAATGTTCCTGCTTACTTTTCCAGCTGCAGCCTTTTAACGGTGCATTAAAAGACAGTTACCCCCAGGAAGTCACCAGGGAAAACAAGAAATGCCGTTTGAAAACCAGGGAAGGGTCAAGAACAATCCTTTTTGCACAATCCACTTTTTTTCTTTTTCCTTTTTGGCATTGCTCGAATGAATGTAAAAAAAAAAGTGAAACAGATAAAAAGTGAAAAAAGATCATTTTAACCACATGGTCACTGGTAAAAAAAAAAATAAAAAAAAAATCCTACTGTCAGGAAGGTGAGACAAGTGTCTTGGGTGTTTATGATATTACCCTATTTGTCAGTAATCATTATTTCCAAGAAAAAATGTCTGTATTTTTCATTGTTGTCATTCATTACATGTTTATACATCAGCCTCTAGATATGGGTGTCCCCAGGATAATTTATAGTTGATGACAAATGCATTAATAGAGTATTAATGCACATAATCTATGTAATTGACATGTTATAAACAATTCATTAAATATTTATGTAGCACTTATAAATGCTAAATAGGTTAATTTGAACTGTTTCCTATATGCATGTTTTTGCATAAGAACAAATTGTATTTTACAAAACTGCCAAAGTTGATTTTTAAAATAGGTTGCCCAGTATCCAGTACCCAGCATGCCCAGTATGGCTGGTTCTTTAATATCAGCATGATGACGTACTCACAGTGTTTAGCAGGTGTAATGGCTAACATGCCATGATCTTAGTTTAGCTTGTTTGACAACACTTGCTAATCAGTATTAAATGCAAAACATAGGATACCAGAGATTGACAATAACATGAACCTCTGAAAAAATGTTTTTGACAATTTATCCAGCAGTTGTCAAGACATTTCAGTGTGTATCAAAGTGGTGGGCCGACCAGTAATGGCAGCATTACACAATACTCCACATCATAGTATGCACTTCCTTTATTTAACTGAATATTAGGCACAAAACCATATCTTGATTTGATGCCGTTAGAAGTCTGTTGCTGCTTAGGTCTCAGAGAAAACAGCTCACACTCAAGGCCACATACTATATGTATGTATTTTTCTTTATTTGTATGGTTATAAGCCCAAAGAGAAACAGTGTTGCCATTACCTGTGTACTTCTTTTATTTCTTTCTTAATGTTTCATTCAGTTAACGTCACAAATACAGAGCATTCACATTCTCAGCACTCTTAAAGCAGTCTTGAGTCAAGACCTTTCTCAATGTAGAAAAAGCAAAGTGATAAAGACAGGAGCAGAGGGCACACAGCACAGGCTCTGAGCGCAGTGGGGGGATTTTCCTTTATGCATTTACCGAAGAGGCCTTTCTTGCCCTTTTCGCTCTGCTGAAGTCGAAAATGTGAGTTCCTCAAATGCAGTTTATCATTTAAAATGCACCTTCTCAAAAAGTTTATTTATGGGAGATGAAAGTGCCATGTGACCGAGGCAGAAACAAGTGTTGCACTGTGTTCTCCATAGGCTGAAATGTGAATGACGGATGGAGGTGTGGGGTGAAACTTTGAGATTTTTCAGACTGCCTCAAGCTTTTATAGTCTGATCTCTCACAGAACAGAGAACACAGAGCTGCAGCTCACAGTGATTTTCCATGAAATATCATGGTTTTTCTGCTGCCGTCTTCTGAATCGTTTTCCTTTCTGACATTGTGCAATTGAAAAAAGAAGAAAAAGAATAACTTCTGAACAACACAGAAGCAGATGTTTGCCCTTACATGTATTATTTATTTTACATCATTACAGTTCTTACATTTTTAAATCTTCTCTATCCAAGAAAAGTAACAAGTCTGAGTGAGGATGCTTGCTTTTTTACCAGAGCTCTGATTCAAACTCATAGTCATTTAAAACCAGAAAACATACAGAGTAGTCGGATGAAAAGATCATAGGGTCCTTACACCTGGAGAGCCAGTAAGATGACAGTAGGGTTCCCCTTATGTGAGGTGTTTCACTTCCATTACGTGTCCTTTTTAAAATTTCATTTTACCAGATTTGGAAACAGTGTGGTGGTGCCAGTGTAATGTTTTATATATAATGTTATATATAAATATATGTATGTATATATATATGCACATATGTCGTGGTAACATAAAGTGCAGGTATATTAGCCTGTTTAGCAAGCTAATATTTACAGTATATTTGCCCAATAAGACAATTTGAAACAGATTCTAATGTAATGTAGCCTATATCCTGTAGAGTAAAACGAAAAGCATAAACCTCATTTGAGCCATTAGTGTCAGTATTTGATTTTAGTGCTTTATCTGTGCACTATGTTAACTCATATTGTCTTAAAATAAGGTTTCAAATCCTTGACTGCACATTAGCTGACTAATGTTTAATGACAGCATTAAGTTGGATTTTATTCAAATGCTATAAATGAAATAGATAATGTTATATCTGCTCAGTAATACCTGAATATGTCATTCTGTGTGTGGCTTTTTGTTGGTTTTATTTCACTTACAACATATTGAGGTTGAGATATATTAACTGTATAAATAGTAACCTATTTCCTTATGGCATCTGGAGACCCTGCACACTTCCAAATGGCTCACAAACCCGGTGGTCCCCAAACATGCCGTCGCACTCTTCTCTGAAAAACTCCTCACTTCAGCGCCTGCTGGTAGTAAGAAACATCTGAGAAGCTTCCTTGTCTGTAGACGTGTCAAGTATTATTTTCAGAAAATTAAAAAATGAAAAACTGTCACAAAGTTTAGTTTAGCAAAATCTTCCAAAAATAAATACCACAATCAGACATTTTATTTATTTTGTTCTAGTTTTGCTTTTGTTTTTGTGTGTTTGTGGGTGACTTGGATCATGTGTGTCTGTCTTAACTCTTAAATTAAATATTTTGATGAAATACGAATCTTTGTTGATGTAGTCTGTAACAAAGGTCGTTTAGTGGCTGCAAGAAAGCAATAATAAAATGTCACTTTGTGTAGTGTCTCACTGCATCACAGCTCTGTAGTTTTCAAGCTGAAGCCAAATCTTATTCAACTTTCTTTTTTTTTTGCTTTGAACCCGTCACTTTGATTTCCAAACCAGTGGCCCAAGAAAACATTGCTTGGGGCATCTTTTGAATGCAACTTCAAGCATGACATTGATTATCTTAGCATCATAATTATCTCCACATTCTACTGTACCACAGCATTTTGCATTCAGACAAGGCTTGGTACATTCAGGGTGAGTGATTATAGCAACTGTAAGTAAATTAGCTGTGAATAAAAACCTTTTAAATAAAACATTAGTCAAAGACACCCTGCTGTTTAATGCTATAAATTTTCTCACTGATCCAACAGTGAAGTTGGTTGAAAAAGAAGTACACACAGCCGAGCTGTCAGTTTGAAAATGTCTGCTTCTGCGACAACACTATTAAAACATTCAGTTTTCACATTAAATTTTCCACTTTAATTCTGAAGTTAACTTTTACAGAAGAATCACACCAAAAGTGCTTCATTTCAGTGTTTCATCTCTTCTTTTCTCTCATTTTTTGAGTTACAGAATATATCTGCAGATGTGTTTGTGTAATGGTTGAGCTTTCACATAAACAATGGCTATACAGTTGCAGAGATGTATGGAAAAGATCTGCATGAATTTGCTGTAATTATAACTCTGAAATACAACAGAACAAGGGTTTTTATTTGTACACTATACATGTTTCATCAAAGAAAAAATATGTTATTTATCAAATATTTCTGTCTTAGCTGTTTTTGACAATGCTGTCTCTTTGAATTGGCATATCAAAAGGTACTTTGAAGTGGGACATGCACAAAGAAAATTATAATATTTCTTGTTCAAATCATGCTGAATGCTTAACTGGGCTTTATTAACACATTTACATGTTTCTTTTCCCTGCCGTGCATTTCTAAAAGTTACACTCCATACATTTGTTCTCAAATGGCCAAAAACTGTGGAACCAATTGCTGCTGCAGTGTTTACTGTAGAACGGGTGTGACAGAATTCTTTGCCCAAATCTGTGGTCACTGCTGGTGTTTCCTACGAGGTATGACAGTTTTACAACTGCAGAGCTCAGACTCAGATTGTTTCTGACATGTTAGACTGCTGCTCTCCATCTGTCTCACAATTTCTCCCCTTCTTACTCTTTCTCCTCCACTTTCTCTTCTGCCTCCCTACACAAAAACACACTTTTTATTTCCTTAATTTTCACACACACACACACACACACACACACACACACACACACACACACACACACACACACACACACACCAAGAAATTATATCAAGCCTTTCTCAGTCGGACTCAAAGAGGACTCTTGAGCATATTTTAAGCCTAAAGTCTTAATCTCTCATAATAGGCTTCTTTGTGGAAGTCGAGGAAGAAGTTCATATTTCTTGTTAAACAGCTCTCTGTTGGAGGGGGGTAGTTGTGGTGCAATCCTAACAAGCATTAAAACAACAAACTTGAAATGCCATAAGGCTAAAATAAAAAAAAAAATTGCAGTGCATTTAAATTGCAATAATTATATTGGAAGATTATGCAACAAAACAAAAGCTGTTTTTAACAGAGCAGTGGGAGTTTCAGGTCACTATTAAAACATTTTGTGGTTACTATATTAGTATGTGCAGCTTTATCCCATCACATATGCTCACATATTTACATTCACACAATAATGCGGGCAATAAGTACTCTATCCATTATGACTCTGGGCTTTAAAACTCGGAGGAAACCTGATTTGGTCTTGTTTTGCTGTTTCGCAGGCAGGAGTTTTTAACCAGTGCTTTAAATGCACACAGAGGCTTTGAGTCAGCCAAGGCAGTGCAGTGTTGTTCGATGGGACTGTGGCAGCAGAGCAGGAGCGATTCAGATGTTCTTTATCTGCCTGCTGCAGAGTGAAATGTAGAGGAATGTAAGCTGTACATTTACAGAGGCCCTGAGGAAATATAATACTCCTTCTGCACTGTGGCTGAGCTAATGTAATTATGCATAGTTCCTGCACTGGCTAAAGAAAAGATTGTTATCCAACAATATAAACACTGTCTGCAACAACACCTTTTCATTTTAATAATAATGCTTTTTAGAGCTGATTCTATAAATGTAATATTCATTGCAGTTATGAGAATGGTTTAGAATAATTCATGTATGAGTACATATAGGCTACATGTAGTCAGCACACACACAGAGATGCATGCACACCACATTTTGCCCAGACTCTATGATGTGATTTTGAATGCAGCATGTTGTTTGATGTCTTTTTGATGATGGACATGAAATAATGTCCAAATCACCAGAGGCTGGAACATCAAACAAATCCAAATGAAAACACGGCAGTGTCTTCTCGGACTGAGCCTTATTGCGCCTTCATTTGCCACTGCCCCATGGAAGCTGGGCTTTGACTGAGAACAGATAAAAGATGAGTTGATAAATGAAGCACTTTCATCTCCAGCAAACTTCAACAACTTTTTCATTTGCAACACAAACACTGCATGGCTAATATGATGCATCATACAATAATCAGATAATTACAGACGGTAATGTCAGTGACTCAGTGAAAAGTCAAAGGTGGAGGGAGGATCTTTGAAGACTATTAATGGCCAAAAATCATCTCAGCAGGACAAGGAGAGCCCAGAATATGCTGATCTTTGTATCAAGAACCCCTCCAAGTCTTACTTGGGGGAATTGACGTGATCATCTATGTATTGTTCAATTTCAGAATCCAATGTTCTTTAAGATAATAGGGTGGGATATATAATACAGAGCACAGGTGACTTAGTGATAATGAACCAATATATATGCATCATGCAAAATCAAGCCTTATGCTTGGAAAAAGAGGCTCAGCTCATTCATTCATCACAATTTTGTCTGTTATGAAAACGCAGATGGTGAAACTTCCCTTCCTCACAGTGACATCATGCATGCCCTGAGTCCAGTTCCCCAGTGTTTACAATAAGGAAGCTTTTGCAGATGATGTTGAACTGTTCACAGTGAACCGTGATCAGGTCATCAACTTTGCATTTAATTTGATTTATAAATGAACAGAAGCCAAGTTTCTGTATAACTTACAGATTGGTTTGGTGTCTCTCTGGGCTTTTTGGATGGCTCTGTGTAAACTGAGAGGCTGATGTTCAAACAATAAGCCAGAGAGCTGTAGTGGAATCAGAGCTTTGCCTTGGCCTCCGCGTCAGTCTCTTGACAGCAAACTGGCACCCAGCTCCAGCTATTAAACTGCACCACCAAGATCCTAAAGCGACAACATGTACTGTACGTCTGCTGACTGTGTGTGTGGTCAGTTGGAGCAGGATACTCCTGGAAAAACCACAGATGGAAGACACGCTGAACGCAAAATCTGCTAAATGTATGACGGGAGTCTCATTGACTCTGTCTTCTATCTTTGACTGACATGCTACAATTCAATATATGGAATGACACCTTGGTAAACTTATATGTATAATCAGTGTGTGCATACAATGGTATCTGCAGATAAGGGTTATGATTTATTTATTTATTTATTTATGTTACAGTCAGCAAAGAGCAAAACAAACAAACAAACAAACAAACAAAACTATTAACTGACTGCAACAAGACCGGATTACCATCTGGGCATGAGTAACTACAGGAGTCCCAAAAGCCTCAGGTTTACTACACATGATTTGGGTCTACATGATTTGATTAACTGCAAATATGTACAGTATCAGCTATGACTGGTCCTCCATCTTGTGGCCTTGTTTTGAAGAGAGATTCTATGTCAAAGTGTATTTTTAGACCTTCACTGTTTTAAATTATATTGAGCTCATTTGCTGTAACTTTGGGTTTTATCAGATTATTTTAATTCTGTAGGTGCTGTTAAGTTGTGAGTGTGTAAATAAAATGTCAGAAAAATCAGCGATGGGAACATTTGAACAGGCAAAAAGATGTTGGAAGGGGTTTATGGTTTGTTAGTCATGTCTTTAGAGTTCCTTATTTATATGAATTTATTATACTGTTACATGTTTTTCTATGTATTTTACAGACTGTATTTGCTGTGAATATGGGACATTGACCAGCCTGTTAAAACTTGTTTGTGTATTGTATGTTTATTCATCAGTTGTAATATTTAACTTCATTACTGAGTTACCATGTGTAGAGCTCAGTGGGAAATAACATTAAAAGCACAGTTCCTTCCTTGACATCCGGCCGCCTCGACTTAATATATAAAAAAGATAAAGACACTTTTTGTTTTGGTGCCAGTGATGAAACTGAAGCCTTCTGATGCACAAATGATGATGTTTTGAGTGAGTGAATCACAAAATGTGCTTGATGATGGCAAACATTGAAAACTGTACTGTAGTTTATTGTCAGACACACACACAGTAACACCTGCTGTACATCCTCAGTAGCCAAACTGGTATAAACCAACAGCTGAAAATAGTTCCCAACAACACCACTATTTACTCCTGTTTTCGAATTGCAGTGACCAGCTGTTTACAGAAATGATCTAGTCTTTTTTTTTAAATAAAAGTGAGTAAAAGTGAGAATAAGGAAGATGATGATCCACTTTTCACTTCCATGCGGTTCAAACAAACACTGTAGCATCATTTTCCTTTTTGAGAAATGCTGAACAACTATTTGGGAAATGCATCACATGTGGTACTTTCTGACATAGCCCAAATACTGTTTTTGATTTTACTTTCAACAAAGATAATGAGAAAATAATAAAAGTAATGTCCCAGATAGACTGGGGAAGTCATTCATATTGAGAGATGGAGCAGCACATTGTTGCTCAAGTTTTTTGATGGGAATAGCTGGGAATAACAAATATATTGCAAAATGAGAATAAACAAGCAGACATCTGCGAACAAGAAAAAAATTCACATTTATTTGATATCAAACAGGAGTTGAATTAAATATCAGCTAACGATGGGCTCTTACAAAAGAAATAAAACGAACCTTATCAGTGCTGCAACAAGTTTTCACACTTTTCAACCATGTTGTTTTTTCCATTTTTTCTGAATAGTTCCTTTAATAAATTAATTAGTGTCAAAGGATGAAATATGTCCACAAAAACTGCAGTATCGCCTTGACACAAACATAAGTCTTTAAACCTGACAATTTCTTTCAAGTAAAATAAATTACATCCAATTCACCCAAATCTGTGCATGGCCCGGTGTTAACAAATATACTACTGGCAAAAACTTATCATTCATGAAAGCAAAAGCACTTCACAAGCAGAGACGTGAGCATGGTTTCATATCTACTGGTATCTCTCAAAACTTTTTTTTGTTTTTTTGATATTCAAACATACTACAACGAGTCAAGTGTGAGAGGAAAAAGCACATTTCCACCATTTTGATTAACCTTGTTTGAAGAGTCTTATTGAACATTGTAAGGGCATAACTACTGAATGGTTGCCGTTTCTTTTTTTCTTTTTTCTTTTTTTTGTACTTTTTACACTAGTGGTACAGCAAAATATATTTTCTTTAGCTGTTACTTTGACAACAGTTAAATGTGCAATAGAGAAAATATAAGGCCTGAGTCTGAATTAGTGGTTTCTTAACTTTACAGTCTTGACTGTGTAGTGGAACCACACTAGTTCTAGTTCTGTACTTCATAACTAAAAAGACCCTGGTATAAAGTCCCCCAGGAATATGACAGGAGTTTCATAGTTCTTTGCTTGAAGTATTTTTCATCCCTTATCCTTCGACTCTTCTTTCAGAAAAGCCAGACTTTTTTTCTGGCACGGTGGCCTGTGTGTTATTCTCTGCACCTTTTTAGTCCAACAGCAGAGCTTTCACAGTCTACATTTGTCTGGCCTCGGATGGACGTGTTTTGTGTGTTAATGAGATCTGTGTGCAAAAGTTATTTATTCATTCATTTTCCCACCCAACAACATTTCACTTCCTGTCCTAACAGGAAGGGCATGTGGGGTGTGGAGCCAAACTCTCTGGCTCTCTTGACATCAGCCGAAAGCACCCATCTGTTAAAACCTGTGCAAACAAAGCTCAGAGGCTGGTAATGAGCTGCATTTGTCCATCGTTGGGTGCCTCTCCCTCCTGCATGCAGTCGTCATTGTTGGGTGGGATGATGCAGCCATCGCTGGTGCCTCGGTTTATGTGATAGTACGACAAGGGCTGCGGCGCATCACCAAGCTCAGGCATGCTTTTGTGATATGCGTCTTCACTCTCGCTTTGAGGTGAAGGGGAGAGCTCCTCCTCCTCCTCCTCTTCCGGGAGGTATGGTGAAGCTGAGGGCGAGGGTGAGTCTCTCAAGTTTGGCATGCTGGTGTAAAGGGAGTCTCTGTTATTGTTGGGTGAGTCCATGTCCTCCACTGCAGTAACAGTCTCAGAGCCATGGTCGCCCTGCCCTTCCAGGCGCCTGGGGGCCTTCTGGGCACTGTAGAGCAGGGAGTGAGTCCTCTGAGGCAGAAGTGGGGCCTCCAGCACCTCCTTGTGGTGGGGGTGCAGGAGCAGCTCCAGGGTGGTGTGGCCTCCTCTTCCACTTCCTCTCTGGGGAGATGAGGCCTCGGTGTGATCTGCCACAATGGCGTCATCCTCGCTGCCACTCCCGCCTCCGCCTCGGTCCACTGTCACTCTGGTCTGGGGAGGCAAGGCTCTTTCTCGCTCCCTCTGGGCATCATGACCTTTGGGAGCCCCACGGGGCCTTAGATTATTATGGACTATCTCAGATATGATCATCTTCTCAAAGGCGGCATCGTCAAGGTTGAGGCCCCCCAGGTCAGCCGGGGCTCGAACACCCACTGCCTCATAATCGTCGTTTCGCAGGGAGTAGCTGTTGTTGAAATTGCCATTGAGGGGGAGGGTGTCCATGGCACTGATGTCCCTGCTGTTGCTCAGAGAGTGCTGTCCTGCAAAGAAAGCCAAAAGGAGCATTTGAGATACTGTTTACTTCTTTACCTTTTGATAGAACAATACAGTCTCCACTACACCACCCACATACACTTGATACTGCTCAGGACACTTCAAACTTTTCTCTTTGATGTCTGGATTAATTTTAATTTTACACATGTAAGAAAACTGAAATTCAAAGGAGAGCCCAAATAGCTCTTAACCATGTCCACAGTTAATATGCCTGAATACCATTACAGCCAATCTAAGAAATGATCCTGAACAATATTGGAGATATGAGAACAAGCAATGACTTACAACTTAAAAAATACAGTACAGCAACAGCTTATAGAGTAGCCAGGTAACAACAGTGCAGCATACAAAAGCAACAGAAAGAACAATAGCAAAGGAAATAAATAAATACAAGCTGATGAGGAAGTGTTGGGACATTAACAATGAATAAAGCATTCCATCTGTTAAGAGAAGGCAAGACAAAAGAGTAATGTCGAACACAGATGGCCAGCCATCTCTCTGCACTGGGGACCCGCAAGCACAGCAACAACCCCCACACACTACAACAGGCACGGTGCAATGACTCACTTTGCCACCACTCACATCAAGTGTGTCTGCTCAGGCTATCTGGCCTAAGAACAGCTGATGTGCAAAAAAAGTAAAACAGATGCTTTTTTTCAATTGCAGCAGAAACAACCAAATCACCCAAATAAGACAAAAGTGGAAGCTTGTAACATCCAGCCTGGATTCAGTCAATCCAACTCAGATTGTGTCCTTGCAATTAACTCAAATTTATTCCACGAGATGCTTTGCTCAAATTGTTGTAGGTGGATGGAGAATGACAGCAAAAATGTGTGTTTTTAACAGTTTGAGAGAGCTAAAGGACAAAACAAGGACAACTGAATCCTGGACTCAGCAAGTGAAAGGGTTTAGCAGCAAGCACAGTCTTTAAAAAAAAGAAGAAACATTCCTTTGTGAAATAATTTTTCTCCCGAATGAGATATGATTTTTTTTCCTTTTTGAAGTGTACAATTTTATGTGAACAAAACACATACACACACACACACACTCACACACAGCAAAGTACTCTAATTTTGTGCAGCTCTCTGACTACACTCAAGCAGCAGGATGAAAGTGAAGGCGGCTAGTTTGATTTGATATGAGGAGTTTATTTACTGGGTACACTCTAAGCCTGGAAGTAAAAAGCAGACATTTTTTTAGGGCGAAGGGGATGTCGTCATAGTCATAGTCTTGAGTCTCAAATGAATGTGTAAGAAAATGGATGAAAAAAAACCCGTCTAAAAACAACATCAAAGACATTTCTAAAAAAAAAGAAAAAAGAAAAAGAGCGCAGAGAGCAAAAGGACAAAAAAGGGAGGGGGAATTATTAGATACTTCTCTCAATAGATCCTACTTGCAGATTTGCATTTGTTTATGCACAGGGAGTGATTTTATCGCAGACAGGTATTGTCTACTGGGAGATGGGGAAATGATGTGAACAGAATTCAACTGGACACGGCGACAGCTGCACTCTGGGAACCGTTCCAGCAAAGATTCATCCAAGATGTTCTCCTTACTGATTTTACTGCATCGGATGAACATCTGCAGAGTATTACTTAGTATTAATACACTTACACTTAATAGAAGACACGCTCATCCTTTTGCAGGAGCTAAATGTAATGACTATAGCAGAGGAAAATCTGAAAAAGCTTATGTTAAACTTGACAGTCTCTCTGCACGTATTTCTTACTTGGATGCTGATCTTCACACCAGGTTTTGACATTTGTGTGTCCTACTGTTGTCTGCTCTCCTTAAACTACTTTCCGTATGCTAAATCCTGGAATATTTCCTGTTAGTCATTGCTCTGCTGTTAAATAAGTAGGTGTAAAACTGTATTTTCTGTGTTGCTACTGTGTTTAAACACAACTATGTACAGGGGGTTCACCCCAGGGGAGAAGAAGTGTTTCTACAGGAATAGAAGATGTTTGAACTGACATTTAAATGAGCTGCTAATTAAATATCGCCACTTTTTATCTGTCTCCTGTGCTCCAATATTAAACTGCAATTAACCTAAAATGATTAAGCAGGTAAACATTTTAGGGCAATAAAGCACAAGCTGTTTGCATATACAGTGACTTCTGTGTTGCTGCTGCTTGACTGCTGCTGAGCTCACAAAAAAAAAATTCAAAATGTCTTTGATTTTCTGTGCAGACATTTTTTTGTTCCAACCCTGCTTCATTATCTCTGAGTGTGAAGTGCTCTCATTGTGCGGGAAGTAAGCTTTGCAGCAGAAAACAAAAATGTTATGACTGCAGTAGGTTAAAGCTATATGTTACTACATATCACCTCCTTAAATTTTTTCCATACCACAGTTTTTGTACATTCACTTTTATCATCAAAAGGCTGTGAATATCTGAGGGCTATGAATCCCTGCATTGCGTCATGTGCTTCTGCATTTTTTTCTTCCTTTGATTGGATTTCTTTTGCTTTGCCAATGAGGAACTAGGTCACCATAACGCATAAACACTAACGCAATTTAAATCAAGCTTGGTGTATGTTAAAGCATAGGAAAGAAAACAAAGATTTTCAACATGTTGTAACGATATTATCCGACCATTATAGATGACATGTAGGTCATGTAAAACTCATGTTCTGAGAAGTATTCCCATATGACTGCTCAGCAGACGAGAAAAGATAGGACTGACATCTCAGAGCGTTATCTTAAAGGATAAACTCGATAAAAAAGGTGTGAATGAAGAAGAACAACTGGTATATGCAGTGTAATTATTCTCCTTTTCATTCATGCTAACACAGGCACAACCTCAAGAGTTTTCATGTTTTCAATAAATATATCACACTGAAATTAATAGTTTGACATCTTGGGAAATACACTTACTCACTTTGTGGCAGAGAATTAGATTACCCACTCTTATTGTACATTTATCTGTTAAATATGAAGCTACAGCAAGGAGATTAGCTTAGTTTAGCATAGTGTAAACAATGGAAATGGGACTAACCTGGCTCTGTCCAGTATTAACAAATTTGCCAACCACCACTAGCTCACTAATTAACACCTTATATCTGGTTTATTTGACACGCACTAAAATTTAAGTGTCAATATGATAATTAACTGTTTATATTGGATTCTGTGCTGCACTAGTTCTTGGCTGCAACCAGACTCCTGTCTCAGTTGGTTGCCTTGGAACTGCCCAGATCCAAGAAGTAGTCTGGCAGATAACGGCTACTTAAAATGGCAAATTGTTGCTTTTGAACTGATTAAACAAACAGGATATAAAGTGCTAATTAGCTAGCTTTAAAGGTGCTGACAGGCTAATTCTGTTACTGAAAAATAGGTCGTATTTCTGCTAGTTGTTCCTCAAAAAACTGCAAGCTGATTTTACACTTTACACTGATTTTTGTTTGAATTTAACATACAACCTGAAAAGTGTTAATTACTAACTTGCATGGATTACCATACAGAGCAATGCTAGTTGTTTCCCTCTGTGTTGCTAAGCTAAGCTAAGCTTCATATTTTCATATATTCAGACAGATATTAAAGTAGTTACAATCTCCACATCTCATCTTTTCTCCTCCAGAAAGTAAATAAGCATATTTTCCAAAGAAAATCTGAACAGACACAAATTTTTATAACAATAAAGGGTAGGGTGGATGTGCACCTGGGGAGTGAAAGGCCGGAGGAGAGGGGGTGTTGCACACCACTGTTTCTGCCAGCAGGTTGTTATAAGGGTTAGTATCGTGGGTTCGGAGAAGAGGGTTAGTTAGGAGGTAGTTGCCAGTCATCCCTGAAATAACATGAACAAAGAGACAGGGAGAAAGTCAGAAGGTAAAAAACAGTCAAGGAAAGAGAGCTGGAGGTACTTCATGGTCTGTAGGGGTTATGCTGGATAGCTGTCGACATAAACAAACACTGACATTCATTGTCCAGAATCTGACACCGCAAAAGATTTATGACCGCCAATCCGCCAGCCTTCTAGTACGGACAAAGCAGCCATAGTAACATTGGTCAAAGCAAGTCATTATCTAAACAGTCGACTGATGTAACTGACAAACAATATAATCGCGACAAGTGTTGACCAAAGCACAGCAACACAATCAGCTGCTGTGTTTATGTGAAACTAATTCATCTAAACAAACTCATCCAGTTGAGACACTAGACAAAACATGTCTAAGTGGTCTGCCATGTATAACAGAGTATCCTTATCATCCTCAGCACGCTTGTGTAAATCCTCAAGAATGTAATAACTGTCCTCAGTCATCTGGACGGATCGCCGAGAAACTCTGCGCTGGCATGTGTGTATGTGTTTTTTTTTCTTTTTTTTAAGAAAAAACTAAAATAATTCATAACTACAGCTAAATCTATGCTGGAGACGGAGCTTTATCTTTTCTGTCCCAAAACCTGCTTTTACCTCAGCCTGGCTTTCCTTGCATCCATGAGTCTCTCCAGTCACGGTCATTACAATCCTCATCAGTACTGTTTTACACCAGACTAAATATCGCACCTCTTTTCTGTGTGAATTTTTCTCTTTTTAGAGCGAGCAGAAAAGTGAAAGAAACTGCTGTGAACTTTGATACACATGCAGCATTTAATGCTATTTTTTGATTGTTTGACACTAAGAAAAAAGCAACATTAAATCGCATCTTAACTTACCCTTCTCCGCTAGCTGACACAGAGTCAAGTAGGCTGCATCCATTGAAGTGTTTATTGTGAATTCAGAGCCTCATCACAAAGAGAATAGCATATGTATCACGTCTGGCGGTGGTGTAAGAAACGGTTGCTTACCCTGGTTGAGCGTGGAGGTGCTGTTTATGTCTCCTGAGATGAAGGAGGACTCCGACTGCTTCCTCACAGTGTCGTTCCACATCCGCCTGATGCGGCTCTGGGTTGAGAGAAAAGCAGCGATTGATCAGGACTCAACATGGTGCCGATGTTATTCAAGGCTTTTGGCCCTGAGGATTGAGTGGCTACATGGGTTTGTGATTCTGAGCTACACTTGTTTACACGATTCAACTACCCTACTGCTTGATGATGTGCTACGGTAAAACAAAGCCCCACACGTGCTATATCTGACTGATCCCAAAAATGAATATGGCGAGACTCTTACAGCTTATCATTTGAGAGATTGGCCCTGGGTGCCTGTTTTTCTCTCAATAGAAAGCCTCCAAATTCCCAGAAATGCTTTTAAGATGGATCTCACAAAGTCACAAGAGAAGAGATTATAACAGACCTGTACATCCAATTCAGCTATATTTTCTTATCTGTTTCTTTCTTTTTAAATATTGTCTACCTTCCAAACACAATAACGCCCATAAAAGAAGAAGTAAATACATCAGTGCTTTCTGTCTGCTAGTTACACTATACCAATGCTCCTTGATATGAACAAAAGTCAGTTTCTTTATATATAACCTTGGCAGTTTAACAGCTCAATAACTAAGCTGCAACATTACAGTGTAAAGCCTAAAATAACATAAAATACCACAAAGCACATTTCTATTTCAATGTCCAAACTGCGCGTTTAGGCGAATGATTCAAGTGACTGAACTGTCCAATGCTGCAATTTGAGTGAAAAATTCAAGAATTATTTTAATCTTTACTAAAGGATAAAGCTGGAGATATTCTATTTTTATTTTTGTCAACAAGTACATTGAAGAAACTGCAACCTGCAGACTGTTAGATTGTCTCTCACAGCTTTCCAACCTGCCTAATCACTCTGAAGCGTTCAGCCCTTAGGCTTCTTAAAAACAAGGTTACAAATTTATTTTTAAAAAAAAGTCAAATAATTTCCTTACACAGTTGGCCACTGTAGTTTTCAGTTATTTAAATAGGAGTGAATAGTGCAGTGGGGGCTGTTTTCAGCTGCAGGCTGATACACATTTTGTGTGTTGGCAAGTATTTACAGCAGCTCTGTGTATGTGGGACTGACTGACAATAAACTTCAGTGCCCCCGTTTGTTGTAATTAAGGAACGTGGCACCAAGTGCAACAGTGTGGCTCATTTATGTGTTTTTAATATTTTCTGAACAACAATGGGAGTCTGTGGCACAGAGGAATAAGCTGCAGTATAATAGGTTTAAGCTAAACAGACAATAATTATTAGTGTAATCAATTTATTGTTGGTTTTGGTGTTTTCATAAGATTTGTTGACAATGAAAAGCCAAAGAATAACAGAAGACGCTCTACAGAAATAGACAGAAAAAGTCCACACAAGATTTTCTAAACCCTAAACCATCATATAGCAGATTCCCGTTGCTATACATGTACCTGTGTGGCGGATGAGTAGCGGGCCGTGGATCGAGACGTGGCTGTCTTGGCTGAACTGTGGGAGCCCTCAGGTGGCAGCGCGCCACAGCACTGCGACTGACGGAAACATTTGCTGTACTCTTTACGAACCTGCAGAGAAATAAAAGGTTGGGAGAGAATGAGTGCACACACACCTGAATTCTTATCAAATGCCATCCAGCTGACAGCATTTTAAATGCCATATCTCTAAGGACAGGGATAACAAACATAATAACAGGTTGAAATATTGTGGAGAGAAAGCACTTTGTTACGCGATGTTACTAAGAAAAAATCTGTAAAATCTTATAAATCATATTTACACTATAAATGATCCACACATGGAATAGTTGGAAGAAAAGTAACACATCTTCACACTTCTGAGGCTTATACAATCGATTATTGGTATTTTTGCATTAAATGTTTCAGTCTGTTGCTTGTGTAATATATTCATAAACTAATATTTTCAGATCTGTGAAAGATTAAGATTAATGAATGAATTGATTTTTTATTTATTTGTTTACTCTATAACATGATAAAATTGTGAAAAATTACACAATTTCCAGTGATGTTTTTAAATGTCTACTTTTATCTAACAAAAGTCCAAAAAGTAGAATATATTATTTACCACACATGTGAAAAGATGGAAGTTGAGAATGGCATTTTTTCTTAAGTGGGTTGATCTTCTGTTAATCGACTAATCAATTAATCAGACACATTCGTACCTTTTTCTGGAGAAGACAGTGGAAGATGAAGATGAACATCCCTTGCAGAGTGTTGAAGATGGTGAACAGGTATGCCATCACAATGGAGGATTCATTGAGGAAGAACAATCCAAAAGACCAAGTAAGCCCCAACAGACAAAGTAAGGCAAATGCTCCCAACACCCACGACCTGTGAAAGAGAAAGAAGAGTAATATTAACAAGTGAAACAGCTACATTGCAGAGGATTTCGTTTTTGTTTGGGTTGACATTTCCTTCCTCCAGCACCTTGTTGAAAAATGGGCTTAAATATTTTACTTTTGAACAAGTTGCAGTAACAGTATGTTTGTCTATATACTGCTGATACCAAGCTTTGGAATGAATGCACATTCGCTATTTGACACTGAGTCAAAAATATTTTCTTGGTCCTCCTCTGATTTGCTGGCTAAAGAGACTGCAAACACAGCAGGTTTTTCTTTGGCAGATTCCAGGAAAGCCTAGAGGAAATAAGATAACTTAACAGTCAGTTTCAATGACGACGGCTGGTCGTTATTGCTGCACAAGAGAGAAGTGAGCCACCCAGAGAGAGATATGGTGAGCCTGGAGAGAAGAGAAGAAATGGGACAACAGTGTGTCACAGAGAGAGGATTAACAGAAAAACAAGAAGCAATGTTGAGACTGATGGCTGATTAGACTTGCTGTTCAGTTTTCCGTGATTTTTAAATGAGAATGCAGTTTCTTTGTCTAAATGATCACACCAATTGCATCCAATTATTTCATTTTTTAACAAGTTATCACATTTGACACAGAAACTAAATACATAAGGGATTTAAGGTAGACCCTAATTAAGGGTGGTTAATGAGTTTGACTACTTAAGATAATGTGTGAAATCCAGCATCCAAATGCAAATGAATGCAGGTTGTTCTGTGTGCTATAAACAAACCTGAAAGCCAATTCAGTGTTTTTGTTTATTTATTTATTTTTGCTTTGGACAAAAATCAAAATGGCTGCCTAAAAATCGAACGCCTACATAACATATGTTGGTCTGCCCTCAGACATATTGTTGAACAAGAATCCAGGCAGAGAAATGGTCAGGGATTTTTCTTTTTATCAAGCAAATGCAGCCCACTGCAAGCAGAAAAATGGGGGGGGGGGGATTCCTGTAGTGGGAGGTGAG
>JAUBNQ010000009.1:12543761-12597694 GCA_032353495.1 Ctenopoma kingsleyae
TAGCAATAACTCCAATAATTCAAAAACATACATGTTTTGCTGTAGTTGTGAGTTTCTCACCATTTTTGCTGTTGACTTTGACCGTGTTGGAGGAAAGCTGAAGAGATGCTCCACCTTTACTTGTCTGAGGAAACCTGAAGTCTTGCACTTGACCGTCAGTACTTAACACGTACACTTCCAACACTGAGAGAGGAAGCAGATAAGGGGAAAGAGGGAGGAAAGTATTACTCATAGGCAACATTTTAAAAGAAGTACATGGTGTTTAATAGAGCTCTAACATTAGGCCCGGCGGGATATGTGTAAAGACTTGTTTCATTGTACATTGTACCAGTAACAGAATCAAATCTCATTGGCAAGGCTCTGTACAGTGTCATTTACTTAAAAACCATGTCACTAAGCTGTTGGTTGGCATTGTAAAAGCCTCCGAGGCAAAAGCACAAGAAAAATAACAACAAGGGTGGCGATAGAGGATAAGCAAATGCAAGCGCACAGCCTACTGCAGCATGAATGTCAAATATTCATAGGATCAAAAATATCATTGAGCTTTTACTTTTACTTTATTTTCCCCTGTGGGTTCAGATAACTCTGGGCTCGACGAGCAAATCTCTGAAAATCCTCCAAATTCCTTCAGCCCCTCTCTCCAGTATGCCAGCTGCCGGGTGGTGCTCCCTTTGATGTGTGAAATTACTGAAGGGTCAGGAGGACACACGTATCAGCACACTCCCTCCCATCAGAATCGGCCTCACTTCCTCAGATAGATGACTTCTGACAGACGGAGATGAGGAATTGTTCTCGGGTTGCTCTATCTAGTTTTTAGCTCCCTCATTGTTCTCCCCCTTTACTCTAGTCATGCCCTTGATGATCGCCTGGAGGTTCCATTTGGGCTTCAACAAACTGCTAATTAGGAGCAACAATCATTTTCACTCTTTGAACCTTTACCTGACTCTCAGTGGAGGTCAGGGAAGCTGATTTTATGAGGTTATGTGTTTCCTTTTATGGGTATATTTGTGTTTCTCCACTGTAACATTATGTCTTTTACACAGATAAGCAAGAACTTGACAAGCGCATAAAAACTGCCTGAATGTAGTGATTAAGTATCCAATATACTGCATATTACACAATGTGTTAATCAGTGCTTTTGGTGAAGACAGAGCAACTAGTCCTTATCAGCTTAGCTAACTACCACTTAATGGGAAAGGCTTGCCGAGAGCAGATAGAGTACTGGGTGAATGGAACAATGTCATTCAATTGGTTTCTTTGTTTTCCCCCACAGGTCTGGATAGTTCATCTTGTAGCACACGTTCAATGAGGTGACTTCACTATACTAGAAAAAGATTAAAAATCAATGAGGTATAAGACAAAAAGGGTGAGTGGGAGAATATAACCATAGCAACAAAGAGCTACGAGTAGAAATAGAAATAGACAGTTCACTGCACAAGGCTGACTTAAATGAATAAGATCATGTTGCTAATAAACTGCCTGTTGCTGCTTTTTTTTTTTTTTTAGACAATTCTCATATTGTGACATTGTGGTAAGACATGTCAATTTTAAAAGTGTTAGTAATATATAGTATTAGTAATATAAAGTAAAAGTAATATTCTTGTTCAGGAGTAGACATAAGATAAGTTTACTGAGGCATGCTGCATAGCCAAAAATAAAAATAATCAACAGCATCATAGATTGTGACTGACAGATTTGTCTTTAGTAGTTTAATACAAACTGAAAATGAACTCACTGATGTTCTCCGCAGGAACTTTTACGATTGCTGGCTCGATCAGGTTTTCTGCAAGGACAAACGCCCCTTCCTCCAGGGTATCCAGTAGCATTGTGGCGGCGTGTGTGCGTTCTGTGGAATTCATGTCTTTCCAGGATTTCAGAGCTTCCGGCCTCAGGAGGTTGTCAACAGTGTCCACAATTGCCTGTATCCATGGAGACAAGTGAAATGTCAGCTTGCTTTCCTCCCATCATAACTTCAGTTTAACAAAGAGTGGGGACTCTGCAGCAAATGATAAAAAGGACATGCATGGCCAACAGTGACAGCAGCAGCAGCAAAGACTCAAACTGAAATATCAAGATCAATGTAACAGAAGGCGAACTCTAAGGAAGTCAAGGGTAACAAAAATAATAAAAATGATAAAAAATGCATTTGATATTTAGTTTATGAACAATGGGTCTAATCTAAGGATGCCTCTTTTGGAGCAATTTCTTTAATGAATAATAATGTAAAAATGTGTGTAAAAAGAAATACAAACTATATGTTTTTCGCTTCACTGACTGAAGCAGTCTATAATAATTCATTAACATTTTCTGATTTTAAGCAACTATTTTCCAAAAGAACAATTACATCCACGAATACTCTGGGTGAAATGGGGCATTATCATGAAATCCACGTCCAGAGTGGCAGTCTGGGAAAATTTGTGCTTGTTTTCAATGGCAATCCTTTCATTTCCTGCTTTCTGATAAGCAATAAGTAAGCAAAACATTCCACAAAACCCACACAAGTATCATATGTTGATAAAACAAGGGTTTCATTTGACCCTAGCAAGATGAGTTCATGACTCTTGACTGGCAAAACCAGCCCACAATGTTGCTAACTTTCAAAAGTCCCAATAAATACAGACAGTTGTACGATGATTGAGAATCTAGAGCAGTTTTCGTTGTGATTAATCAGAGTGACAATTTAACCATAGGTGCCATTAACCACAGCAAGGCCCACCACAATAACGGTAATTAGCCACAACAAGCCCTCACTCACTATACCAATTAGTCACAGCTGTGATTATCCAAAACACTAATTGACCACAGACAGGATTATCCGTTTGGCTGGAAAAACAAGAAAGGGGATCAACCAAAGTCTGGACCAATATATGATTAACCGCAACATTTAACCACAGAGCTCATATTAACCACAGCGATGATGACTGTATCCAGACATAGGGCTCTCAGCGTGTCGTTATATCTCGGGCTCAAGCACAGAAATCAATCTCTGTGGCCCTGACCTTGCAGGAAACTGGAAGCTTGTGAGCTGTGACTATGATGGGAGTTAAGTGTGTGTGCAGGAAAGAGAGTAGTGGCGATTACAGGGTCGAAGCCATTACAACCAGACAGACACTAAATGGTCTTTCCCCCCTGGTGAGCCATCCTCAAAGGACCCATGAAATTCAAAAGGGGTGAAAAAAAAAAGTTGGCTGTCTCTAATTTGTGTAGCACAGAAAGAATGTGTTCTGATTGAATCCTATTTAATTCTCGCCTGGGCCGATGTTTCTTTACAAATCACAGGGGTGCTACCAAGGGAGCATCGTTGGCTTGCTATATATAAATAATATGTTGTATGGTGAGAGCTTGACCAACAGGATAGTAAACACTTCACGGGCCTGACTTCAGCAAGCCTGTCTGGGAAACCCAGCTAGCAGCCAAACTAGCAACTCTGTGAGACTCTAGTGATGCTTGAGCTTAAAGCTGACATCAGCATGCTGAAATGCTCACACAGATAATACTATCATGCTGATGTTTAGGATATATAAGGTTTTTCGTCCTAGATCAGCATATTAGCATGCTAACTTTTCGCTAATTAGCACAAGTCCAGCTGAGGCACGTTTGAATTAGTTTTGCAAGAATTCAGTCATAAAGTCATACTGGTCAAATTCTGGGAATAATGGGTTGGAGGGGAGATAATGGATTGGTTTAAGGGAGGCGCAGTTGTCTTGTTTTAGCCTGAGGTAGGGACCAAGGTGTCAAATATGTGAGAAAAGGAGGAGGATTACTAACATCATAATGGATCATCCTCTGGCGACCACATACGCCAATACCAATTTTCATGGCAATTCATCCAATGTTCATGAAGATATTTCTGTCTGAACTCAAGCAGTAGACCAACTGACCAACCTCTAACCGACTGACTTTGCAATCCACAGATCTGGCTACTAGTGTTTCTAAAAAGACATCTCACAGTAAAATGAGACCTCAAGGGAGTTGCCATAAGCCAATGGAAAATACAAAATCCGATCATTTGTTTTATTTCATGCGAGGCATCTCCTCTAGAGTGTTTACATCATGCCCTTGTCTTTCAGCAGAACCCACCCGAGGAAATAAACTCTAGCACAGGAGAAGAAAAGCAAAATGTCTGGAGAAAGAGACTAAAAATTTAACTGAACAAAACATATTAATAGGTTGAGAAATTAATCCCACTGATGAAATACATCTGCATCAAGAGTGGAGATTTTTTTTTTGCTAAGGGGACAAGGGAGACTAGAAATTGTACAATGTAAGCAAGGGAAAATTAAGCACACTGGCACTTTGATCACACTTCTGGCTGACAGGGAGGTGCAATTACAACCGTGGGAAGGCAATTATTCACACAACGTATAAAGAGTCGACAAGAGAGAGAGAGAAAAAGAGGAGGAGGAAAAAAGAATGACAGACAGAAAGATGGAAAAGTGATAATATACAGACAGGAGGATATAACAAAAAAGATGGGGTGATGTCATCCTTAGATGGACAGGATGACAAGGGAGTCGAGTCAGATTGAAGTAGAAGCAGCCATAGCTTGTTCAAGCAGGTCGCCAGGCACATACTATAACAAGACAATGAAGGACATATAGACAGACAGGGCTTCATGCTGCTGATCAGACATCAAGAACTGGGGTACAAAGGCAACATGGAAAGCCTGGTAGTTATACCTTCATGTAGGCCCTGCATGTCTTCTCTCTTTTTTGAAGCTTTTCCATACAACAAGAGGATCAAGCACAGGAGACAGATTGTAGAAAGGGTGGTAAGAAAACAGGAATCAGGAGTCATGAATTAAATCATGCCACTTACCATATATTACACAATTAATAAAAAGAAGAAAAAGCACAGGTCTATCAACTATAAAACCAGTCAGTGCTTTTTGAGAAAACAGTGTCTGAAGTTTAAATATGAATATGGGTTACAAAATAGTGAGTGGAAGAGATAAAAGATGCAGAACAATGTGAGGAAAAAATGCTGAGACCAGATTCTGACGCTCCCCGTTAGTGATGCTTTAAAATACATTGAGAAGATAAACAATGTGGGATGAGATCATTTGTATTTCATGGCATGGGGAGAAAAATATAGCACTAGCTTGTTTGAAAAAACCCTCTGTTGGTCTCTTGGTATTAAATAACTCTCAGTAAAACCAGAGGAAATCCCATAATGTAGTTCTATTTCCAATAAAATGTACTTTATATCCATGTTACAATCTCCAGATCACAAATACTTCAAAGAAAGCACATTTAGGAAAATATCAGTCAATGGAGTCAATATTACTCTCATGATTTACTTGCTGATTTGAACAAAAGAGCTGCGTAAAACTTCAAAAAACCATACCCATACTTTATGTTTTAGTTTTATGAATACAATTCATGTATACTACAGTAAATTTAGCGGTGTGGGTGCTTGTGATTTACGTCCATCGCAAACACCCATTGCTTTTCTTTTTTTTCTCTCTAGCATTGTTCGAGCTGTCTTAGCCATCATGCTTATAACTTCAGAGTTGGCTTTTTGCAGTAAGTCAATTTCTTGTACATTGTGTAAATGGAATAACTTTCCAATATCACAGCAAATAGAAATGTATTTTGAAAATGGCTGATTTCTTGGCCAAGCATACAGGTAAACCAGTAATTTATTGCACTTGTAACCACACCCAACAGTGATGTGTACCTGTGTACATCACTGCAGAGAAGACTTCCAGAGATGTCAAGATAATCTTTAAGAGTGTAAATTAGTCATGTTTCAACAGCTGAATATTTTTCTTCTCTTCTAAAACTCACACATTTCTTACAGAAATGAAAAGAAAACTGCACTCTGTCTGCTGCAATAAGTAAGAAATGTTTCCAAAATACCTCAGGGATAGAAGAGAAATTCTGCAGAAATCTGCTGCATGTATATATGTGGATTTTACTGTAACCAGGTTACCACAGTGTATGCAAATACACTGTCTGATTTCCTGCACGGCCTGATTATGCCAAGTAACCTGCTTTCTTGTGTGTATCTAAACCTGAATGTCAAGTCTGTTGCAAAGCAAACTGAAAGTGTTATTCAGACTTTTCAAGTCAATCTGCAATTAAACTGCATTGCAATAATGTAACTCTCACAAAACATTATTGCAGACCTGATCACCATGATTAATTGAAATACATTTCAAGAGACTGGTAATAGATTTTCATGAAACGGTAAGAACAATTAAACAACTGAAAACACAACAGCGTGCTTTATTGAATGGTTAGCTGTGATGTTAAGTGTATGTGGTAAAGAGAAAAAAAACCCTGCTAAACTGCTGTTATGATCATTTAGCTGATACTGTTTCTTGTCACCACCCAATCACATTGTGTTCTTTTTGTATAAATCACTGCAACACTATCAGTGCTGCAGTGAGAAACCTGTTAGTTCTTATCGTCAAGCGGGTATTAGCAATGTAGCTGTTGGAACATAAAAGCACAAATGACTGACGTTATTTTGGTGCAAATCACCTTGTTTACAGAGAAACTGTTGTCTAGAAAGTCTGAATAACAATGTAATCTTTCAAACTGTCACTCATCTCTCTATGGGACTGCCAGCAGCTGAGAAATGTAGCTACGTCTTGGGCCTGCTCCTTTCTCAAGGAGTGCTTGCAGAAGCTCCAGGAGAGAGCAGTTCCACACTTGTCAACAATGAAGAGTTATTCTTTGTGTTAGTAGGGGGCTCGTGGCCATTACCTCCTTTAAGGTGGAACTGCCAGGTGAGCCTGTGTTTCCAAGGCCGGTAATTACAAAGGAGCTGTAGAGGAATGAGCTTCCCCTCAGGGCTATACCTGCCTCCCTAGCCCCCTTACCTGAGATTATGTGTGTCTCTGAATGTGTTATGTGTGCACGTGAGAGAGCGCAGATGCAGGTTTGTTGTGTGTCAGCAGATGCTAATGAATGTGCTGAGTAATGCTGAAACCGAGTTGGGCCAAAAGAGAGGCATAGTTTAATGAGAGGTACAACAGGCCAGGCAGGAATTTCACAGTACCTTGTTGAAGCTACGTCCAGCTGAGTCCTTCTCACTGGGTCGGAGCTCCTGAAGCTGAGCATCTAGGATGTCTACGAGCTGCTCCATTAGGCGCACCGAGGAGCTGACGTCTCCAGCAAACACCGGGCCCTGTGTGTGGCGTGCCAGCTCATTGGCTAAATTAGCAGCATTTTCACCAGTTCGGATCTAAAAACAGCAATGAGGGGAAACAGGGGTGTCAGTGAAGCGTCAGAGAAGATGATAGCTCTGCAAAGTGAAGTTGAAATAATATATTCCACATACAACACAGTCACAATCCATTATGGCTTGTTCAGAAGGAAAAAGCCACTGAGCACAGACTGAATATAAACACAAGGAGTGCATGCTAAGAAGGAAACATAACAGCGTAACTGTGATACACAGACATAAGAAAGGAAAAAAAACTGATCAGCTTGTCAGTATTTGTATTATCCAGCTGTTTTTCTGTGATAAAATGTTTAGATTTCTTTGGCTGCACTCATCCTCCCCCAGCCTGCCTTGACTGAGCTGTGACCCCATTTCAAGCTACCTACTAATTCTATACAATATAATATTCTATATATATAATATCCTGGTTTGCGAGCTTCGTGGTGTGATGCTTTCACAGTCAGTATACAAGAAATCAATGTCATTTTCCATTTTATACTAAGAGGAAATGAAGCAGTATATGCTTAGGCATCAATCAAAACACCATTTTAATCCTCAAAGAGAGAAAGCTAATGCAGCATTCATGTCATATCATAAAGACCATAATTACTAGTGGCCGAGTGGGATGTAAATGTTCATACCATTCTACCTTTAAGGTGTAACTCAGGGTCATACATACAGTAGGAAGTTTCTTACAGCTCTCCCACTTGGCAAAAAGAACTACCATCAACAAATCATACTAAATTGTGTCACTATTCTAACACAGATAATATTCAAAATCTGTTCAAAGTTAGTAGTGTTTTGTGCAATTTCAGCAAGCAGAAACCCAGCTTGAACCTGCCACATTCAGTAAGCATGTTTCCAGTTAAGAGAACAAAAGCATCACTTGTTTGAATGCAACTTGTTGTGTGTTGGTCTGTTCAGGCTACCACATCTGCTATCTGTGCATCTACATTCAATTTCTACCTGCATAACTGCTGAACATCAGAGCAGAAACGTCATAAAAGAAAGAAGCAGTGGCTCTTTGATTCTCAGTAACTGACTCCAGTTCTTGGCATTTCCTTCTGATATTTTAGATTTAGCTTATTTCTTTCTGCTCCCACACTACACTGCAACACTTGAAGAAAAGTATTTTCATGATATTGTAGCACTGGCCAATTCTGTGCTAGAGTGAGAAAAATACACAGCAAACAGGTCGAAAGTTGCTTCTCATGCTTAATTTTAGCCACCTAACAGCATTATTTGCTACTATATTCAGTAAATGACACATTTCACTTTTACCTTTTGTGCCACTTGAGTCACCCAGTGGGAGGTGCAGTTGCTGAGGTCTGGTCCTTTGGGGCACCAGCTCCCTGTCACAGTGCAGAGGAAGGAGGCGATGCCTGCAGTACCACAGGATAAAAACAAAAGTTGGAAAAAAGCCAAAACCTCGCACAGACAAAATTTTTCCTGCTGATGCTTCATTCATACAGACTGTCTGGAGTAAGGTCCTAACTGTTGGCCATGAGCAACTGTTAACGCCTGAATGCATTGTACAGGCTACACAAAAAAATAAATATTAATCATAATTCTACGTAGCTTGGACAAAACTGAAAAAAACCATAGACAAACTCTGGTTTGTTATTGCCTGTAAACATTTTACATAATATTACAGCCAATTACTACTAATTATGCCATACTAATTACGTCTAAATAAAATCCAAGCATACTCCTAAAGAACGTCGCTTCACTGACAACAGTGGCAACATATGTAACTTAAGATTCTTTCCCTTATCACCTCCACAGTCAAAACACTGTCTCTTTCTTGCTTTCATCCTCCAGTTGCTGTGCTTTATATTTTGACAGTTCTGTCAGTCTGTGTAATGGGATGTTAAGGTAACGTGTGACAGATTCCTGTGTGTGAGTATCATTGTCAAAAGAGCTGCTATAACGACCATCAACACATTGCCCCCCTTACTGCTGACCTCCTACTCTTTTTTTACTGTGAATGTCCTGCCAGTTAAAAGATGTCAAGCCTTCTATTTTATAACTTCCCAAATATCGTTCCCAAAAATTATTTTGACTGACAAAATAATTTGCTCTGTTAGAGAGAAATTATTTTTTTCCTCTCCATGCACTGTCATTGCAGGAAGAAATTGGTTTCAAAATTATACATAAACAGAAAAAATGCAAATGATGATTATATTTTACAGTCTATTTGAAGTCTTGTTACTTGACTGAAAAGTGAAACGCTCTAATCATGCCATATTAAACTTGATGGAAATAGCACATTAACACCTGAATAAGCACAAATAAAGTTGCAACTACTCATTAACATATTTTGTGATTTTGAGACTTTCTTTAGTGCATTATTAATGTAAAAATTATTTTTTAAAAACACTACTACAGGCCTTGTATAGAGTGTAGCACATACTAATCTGGATAATTAAAAATTGCTGAATTTAGACAAGATGAAAAAGACATTATACAAAGTTAGAACATCTAATCAGCTTGTGTCAGGATGCAGAGGCACACCAGATGCTAGCCTACCTCTGGTCCCTTTGGGGCAGGGTCTCTCCACAGTGGTTCCAGTGTGGGTCTGGGGCCAGTCAATAGTTCTCCTCCTGGTCGCCTCACAGAAGCGTCTGGGTGTCGGTGGCAGCTCTGGGATGGGGGTCTCAGTTGTAACTGAACCACGACTGTCCTCAAACGGATCTCTCCCATCTCTTGGATCTGCTCCTCCTATGGTGGTGTCACCCTGTCCCTTCAAAGTGGACGCAGCAGTGGTCGTGACAACCACAGTGGTCTTGGGCATGGATGATGACATGGAGAAATCCTCAGTGGTTGGCACTAGAGCAAGAGAAGAGTGAAACTGTTAGAGCTTGAGTCATAAATGTCTTTGCCTTGAACTCCCATCATTTGTAGCAGTGGGGAAACTGGAACTGTTGTGAGTCCCATGGCTTGATGGTACTGCTCGAGTTACTGCTGCCCATAATTCCTGGAAATAAAAGCTTTGTGCAGCTTTCATTTGTAACTCCACCTCTTTTCTGCTTCTTCACAAAATCAAGGCAAACCTGTCAATGTGACAAAATCTATGTCTTGCTATATTTAGCTTACCATAAATAAGATGAGCAGTAGTGGTGGGGCATCATTTGACAGAGCAGTGATTTCTTCCCAATAGAGTCACTAGCTTGGACTGATTAAATGTCAACAATGAAGACAAAGCCTGCCTGTATTTTACTTTTCTCCTGCATAGTTCATCTCTCTCATTTTGGTGTGTGGAAGTTGTGCTGCACTGCTCCAAGCAAAAATCATACATCAGCAATAATGCGATTCCAGTGTTTCCAATCTACACCTATCCTGCAAAGCAAAGCTAAGTGTGACTGTGCACATGTACATGTGCAAGTGCACTTCTTGGCTCCATTGCTCAGGTATGTTCCTGCTTACAGTGTAAACATGGTCAGATATCTGCTACAGAGATCCTGGCCATTACAAGGAAACGAGAGCAGAAATAGGAAATCTATATATTTTATACAATGTGAATAGTCGATATGTGTGGGTCTGCGTGTGTGTGTTTTTGTGTATGTGTATCTGCAAGGATTCACTAAGCTATTTGTTTCCTGCATGGAAGATCATACATTTTTACCCACAACCACCTGATTGTATTTGAAGATAAAAGCTGCTTCCCACAATGAGGTCTGCCATTGTGAAAGGCACTACAGTGTTGCCTTCAGTTTCCCTGGGTGCTTCTGGGAAAATGCAATATCATGCTATCTGACACTTCATCATCAGACATATATCTCCATTTCCTGAGAGAGAATGATGACAAAACCCACATTTCACATTTCACACTAATCAGCCAGTCAGGAGAATCTTTGCTTCTTCATTCCAGTGAAATATCTTGAGTTTATTACAAAGCTGATATCTGGCGATGTGGTCAGGAGGCCACAGCAGGGAGGGAACAGTCTCCCTGTGATGCTCACTACAAAAAATAAACCTCAAACCACCCTACAGTGAGGCTGAATTGTGACATTTTACTCAATGACCTTTTCCCCTGGCAGGAGCCCTGGCTAATTACCTTACATGCATTCAGTCATTGTGTGTCTGTCACCCACACATTCACAGGCTGGCCTGGTCAGGGTGGCTGCAAATGTAACAGCTGACATGTGCCAGGTCAGCATGACCAAATGATCAGGAAGCCTTCATTTAGTACCCATGGTGATGAAAGAGTTCTGAATTACTCCCATGAAGAGAGGTAAGAGAAGCAAAAACTGGCAAAAAATGACCAGAAATTACTAAAACAGTCCAAGTAAAAGACATTAGAAATTGAATTCTTAGTAGAAAATTGGATCATCTTCATCATTTTTACTTTCTGGAAACTATATAAAGTAAACTGAAGCAAACTTGATAGAAAAGTAACTTTTATCCTGTTCTAAACAGACAAATAACTCTGAATGAGATATAACTTAATAGTATAACAATGCTAAAAAATATATTATTTATTACTGGTGAATATTTTTTTATTGACTCAGGAAAAGTGAGATGATTCATAGGCTGACTCAGTTGATTCAATATACGCATATAATGCAATACAAGAGCAAGTGTAATTGGGTTTCAGATTATTAAACCTCTCCATACCTGGGCAAACCTCTGCTTTTCCGCAGGCTGATATAAGCTTTAATATGCATCTGCCTGTAACAGCATGCTTGCATCACCTGATTAACCAGCTCCTGAGACCATTTCACTCCAACTCAAAAAGACCACAGCACATACACCTCACAGATTTCAGCACAAATTGTCATACAGCACCAAGAAATGATTTTTGCTTTCTAATGTTTTCTGTCATCTTGGCAAATGCAAATGTTTTTATAGAATCATTATTTGTGATACAATAAATTTAGAAATGCTGCAAACAGAGCTGAAAATAAGAAAGAACATTATATCCAAAAGACTAACTACAAGGTAAAAAGAAAAAATATAAATGTATACTATGCTGTACACATCTACGTATTAGGGCTGCAAGTTATAATTATTTTCTCTTCAAGACGTTTGCTGAAAAAAAACATGACATTAGGGCCTCAAAAGTTAGTTTTATCAACTAGTCTCTTACAGTGACTGATGGGTTCCTACAAACACATTTTTTTTTGCTAAATTTAGTTAATTTAGTTCACTTCTGGTTATATCACATGAGGCATTTTTGTATTTATTGTGCTTTTCTCAACTGATTGACGTGAGCGGTTGATGTCGCCTACTTCCGTGCAACAATCAGAATTTAGGAACACGAAGGATACGTTTGTAGTCTGATCATACCGCACCACAGTCCTGACAAGCTTTAACAATGAAGACTTTAACAATTATACCATTCTAAAAATTGTTAAACTAATGGGTTATTTCAATAATGCTTGTAATCTGCTCTACAATAAGTGTCGAAAATCCTCATAAACAACTATCTAAATGTACTTCTTTGGATTTTATTGTAATAATGCAAATATTTTGATCTTATATTGATTAAATGTCTATAAAATGTTAAACTGTCTGAAAGAACATGTATCGTAGAGTCCCTGTACCAAAAGTGAGATATTCAGATGTCTTACAAAACCTAAAGATATTCAGGTTATTTACATATGAACGTTGCACCCACAGAATGTGAAGTTTGCGACTGATGAATGATGATTGATTTGATAACCGGTATACCTATCCATTCGAGTGCATTTCCTTGTGTATCCCTGTTTACACATACTTTTCAGAATGATGCTCTCACTGAAGTGGCAGTCCCTTAATCAAACACGGGGACAGGCGTTTGGGAACATCTTAAGGCAACATATTCTGTTCTAGTTAATAAGAAAGCACCAAATTGGCCCTTTTTTCCCCAGTTAAAACTATTTTTGAGTTATTTTATGCTATGAGTCACTCCATGGTCAGATCATTATCCCTTCTATGTTCACTCTTTCAGGAAGAATCATGAAGTCATATCACTTTAATTAGCAGGGTCTCTCAGATGTTGACCGAGCTTTTTTTAAATCAAAAACAAGATGCAATCTTGTGCATGTTCATAGACAGTGTGTCTTAAGTTTCATATCAGAGTGTGATTGTGAATAACACCCAGAGCATCAAATATACAACATATCTGTTCAATACTGCATCAAATAATGTGCTTGTCAGATGTCGATGCATCTCTGGGCTTATTTTGATGTCTCTGCACCATGCGCGCCACAATTTCCTTTTGATTGCGAAGAGCAAATTCCACTCGAGCAAGATCTCTGTGTCCTCTGATAGCACTCAACCAAGAGAGGGCTGCACCAATTAGCTACCATTTCTCTCAAGAGGCAGTGAAGTCACTCTTTATGGGCAACATGACACCGAAGGCATACTGTTGCCATACGCTGAATAATACCTCTTGTAAATAATGGAACAGTTTGATATTGAATTCGTGAAAAATGGCTGTCACCACAGTCTAAACAGAGCATGTCAATTAAAGTGGAACTGAAAGGAAAGAAAACCATTATGCAAGTTCATCAGTCAAGACATGAAGATGAAGCAGAATTAGTTCATCACTTTATAGCCCCCCAGAGTCATTTACGTATCCGCAGAAAGGAAGATGACAAAAATATTAAACCATAATCAGTTGATCAGAGGCTTAGATATTCTGTTTGTCCTTGCTATTATAGCTTACACCACAGCACTAAACACACATGCACTCAGAGCAGTAAACACTATCTACCTGTTTATACAAACACCAGGATAAATGGCTTATAAGCTACCTAATACCTGCTATTAGTGAAGAGCAATGACAGCTCATAGCCAAATCAAGCTTTTTTAACTTGTTTAATTTTAGAAGATGAAACATTTGGGTAATTCTCGCAGTACAATGACAAACAGACCCACATAGTCAAATAGGCAGAACTCAGCTAAAATCACTCCTACATTAGCTGCGCCATTTGTAAACATAGGAAATTGTGACCAGAAATCCTACTGTGAACACAAATGACAAAAAACATGGCTGTTGTTTTATTTCCCCACGCTGTGAATTTGACTAACTGCAACAACAAAAGGAGAACACAGTAATTACCGTGTCATTGGTGTAGCTAAATTTACCAGCAGCTGGTTAGCTTAGCATAAAAATGAAAACTGGTAGAAACAGTTAACATGTCTTTGTCATGTGTTTTTCTGCTAAATTTAGGTTTAATCCAGTTTTGGTTTTCATGCGAGAATTTTCTTTATTTATTGTGTTTTTTCTCTCAGTTTAAAGAGGTGTGTTGGAAAAGATGATGAAGCGTCTTTATCCGCTGAGCATTTCAGGCTGACTCAATAACAAGGACTGTCTCAGAGGATAAAAACTGTATAAGAGCTACAGTTGGTCTTTTTACCTCTTTACCTGGAACCAGTGCTGGTAATTAATGACAGAGAAACAAATCTCACAAGACATGAATTTTACATTAGGCTGTTTATATGCGCTCACGCTGTTCTGCTTTATTCAAGTCTGCTTGATGTGAGCACACAACTTGGCATGGAAGGTAAAGGGCGCAAGACAATTAACGCTCGGAAGTACATCATTATTCCTGCTAAATGAAAAAGTAGCAAGTTGATGTTAAATTGTTGTGCAGCTTAAGGTTTTTTTGACACTTGTTCTTTAAAGAGCAGTAGACAGAAAAAGCTCTGCTGGACATATCCTGTGTCTGCGTGGGGTAATTTATGAAGCCTGAAACTGAATACTATGTAGCGCCAGACATAGTACTGCAGTCACAACTAGATGATATGAGTCAGAGGAAGATGGCAAAACAGCTCACAATAAAGACACAAGCATGCAGACAGGAAGATATATGTGCAGACAGAAATACACTCGGAGCCAACACGCTCCCAAACTCTCTGTCGTATATGGCTATAAAGTCGACTTAAACAATTCTTGCTGTAATCCTGCAAGCAGAACAATTAGGGGGCGTTCAAATCTCTTGATTCCTCTACTTCAGCCTCTATTTCTGTTGCCGAACATCACGGTTCAGAAGGTGGAACACAGGCTTAGTGCATGATACATCTATAAATGTCCTCCGTCTTGAAGCCTCACCTGGAGGTGTCGTTCAGAGATATAAAAGCAAAGCAAAGTGCAGTGAGGTGCACTTTGTGATGATAGATATGTGTGACATGCAGGATATGGAATTGCCTTTTTTTTTTTTCTTTTTGACATTTCAATTCAACGCAGAGCCCACTTGTGCTCACTGCTCCCAGATTGCTCAGAGTGGCTAAGCCTCTTGGACAAAGCCATTAATTTTATACCTCTAGTCTGTAAGGTCTCAGATCAATGCTACCTCAAAGCCAAATTAATTTTCTCTTTCTCCCCTTGTTAGTTTGAAATGCTCTTGGCAATTACTGGCTCTTTTGATTGGTTTTTTGAATTCATTGGATGGAAATCAGTTAACGCCTGTTCTCATCACAGAGAATGCATTACCGGTGTCCCTATAAGTTTTGTAACAACGAGCAGTTAGGTGTGCTTTTTATTGGCATGCACCTCTTTCAGAGAGACCTTTGAGGAGGCGGCCTCTCTAAGTATCGATCATTGCTGTTTTGTGTTCACAAAGCATTAGCAGAGCATAGACATTTTCTTTAAATGTGTGTGAATTGTTTGGAACAATAAGCAGAAAGATCAATATATGGAATGATCTTAGCTAATCACTTCAACCAGCGCCAGAATTAAGAAACCGGCAGTGTTGCAAACACTCTACACAAGGTAAAGGAAATTGCAACAAGTTACTAAGGTCAATTATTTTCTGCTTTGATCAGTTTGCTAAAACTCCCATAATATAAACCCCTAATCCTCCTGGCACTACAGTGCTCCTCAGGATGAGCATTACAGCCAAGGTTGATGCTTCTGACAGAAAAGGACACCAACGCTCACTGTGCTACATGACTACAAAGAGCAGAAATACACTGGGTTTGGTGTTTGAGGTAACTTTACTCTGTGGTCGATGAATCTTAATGGGCACAATTAATTTCCTTTACGCCTCAAGTGCCCCTCAGTTTTAGAGAGAGACATTGTTTCAGCACCATTAGATTACCCTGCAGAATAGGTTGTTTAATTCAACGGCATGTCATGAGCAGCAATAAATCTCAGTAGCTACATAGTAAAGAAGTTAAAGATGTAGATCTGAAGAAAAAAAAAAGAATAAACAAGAACCAATTGTTTTGTGTCATGCTGCCACTGGTTATGCTATGTCAAGATGTCAATCGTCACTTTCGCCTTCTTCAAAAAGGTACCCATAAAACACACTGATAATTCTGCAAAGACACATTTCTGATTGGGTCCCAGTAACAGAACAGTGACAGACACTTTGAATAACTAATGAAATCAACAACTACTGTTGGGTTTCTCAATTAAATGCACAGTTCTTGCAGCAAGTGGCAACAACAGGCCTGTTTGGCATTTATGTTTAGCGAGGCATTACAGTAGCTGAGAGAGCACATTAAACCCTTCATTGAAAATGCTCTGTGATGGCCACTTTCCTCCTCTCCCCGAGTCTCTTTTGAGAAAAGAAGGGCAATTATGATAATTCAGTTGTTAATTACATTTACATACATCAGGACATGAAGAGTCGAGCATGCAGTTTGCATGCATGAAGAACTCATTAAAGTTTGAGTATTTTTCATATATACTCAAACATACTCCTAATTGAAGCTTTGGTTGTTCAGGAAAACAGACACAAACTGTGAGGACCCCCTGGGTGTCGAGTTCTCATGCTGGGGACATTCCAGGGAACGGCAGGAAAAAAAACAGACGTGTTGACAAGAGGCCAGAGTTCAGGAGCACACAGCCTCCATTGAGACATCAATGCCAAACCCCTTCAACAGTTCAGGTCGAGAATCAGATTTCCCCCTGCCAACCCCTCCTGAAAATCCAGAAGTTAAAAATCATAACCTAATCGGGACCAGTGCTCGAGGGCAGCCTGATCCTCTAACATAACATGTGGTCAAGTAGCAATTCTTGCTTACCCTCTACAGGAGAAACAAGGCCGGCTCTGTGGGATAAGGTGGCTGCAGTCAGGTAATTAAGCCTATTATCAGTTTGATGTAAGGTCCCTGTCTGGTGACACGTATGTCGCCTCCCAGCACTTCACAGATTAATTTTAGCCCCCTAACCGCCTGACAAGATTCTTCAGAGTAATTGATTTCTTTTTCCAACCATTATTCTACCTTGATGTGCTACATAACTCACACGCATTTCAGCCTGGTAGTTTTAAAAATATTATGCCACAATAGCTTGGTGATTATCTCCTGATCTATTACAAAAAATGGCTTCTGTAAAGTTGATGAGGTAGCCATGGCAACTTCAAATTCTGCTGTACAGGGGAGAGGATAACCTCTGTCATACTGTGCACAATACTTCTCAAACACATTCCCAGCACTAGAAGGAAGTTCAGAGGGGCAGTGTTCATAATGGTTTTGGATATGGTCTGAGATTAAAAAATTTGATAGGGTCCAGCTTGAGATGGAGTGAGTGCCTCAGCTTGCCTCATGGTAATAAACAGGTTTTTGTAGCGGTGCAGTTGCAGTGGGACCTATCCCTCATTCCAAGGTGAATCTGTAATTTCTGTCTGCAAATGAGCCCTTTCCCCGAGACTAACACAACCCTCTTTTCTTTATCACACCTGAAGTGGATCCAAAATTAAAAAGCAGCCATCTGTGACATCCCACGCTGCAGCCAAACAATAGAGGAATACCACAAAGACAATGAAATAAAAACAAACGGAAGAGCTCTTACCTTCAGCAGGATCCGGTGGCCCGAAGTCCAGGTCATAGCGCAAGATGTAAAAGTTATTCCACACGTATAGCTGGTTGTCCCTGGGGTTGTAATCCACAGCAGTGATGTACTGGTATTGGTTGGGGAAGAGGATGTCAGTGTACTCGCCCTGGCTTAGCTTGGTGTTGTAGATGTAATCAATTTGGCTCCTGCTGGTCTCACTCTCATTTTCCTCATAGGTCGAGCGTACTACATGTAGCACACCACAAACCATAAAGGCGTTTGAGGCTGAGCGCTTGTCGTATGCTGTTTCCCATGTGGCCTCAAAGCGCAGCGTGTACGGGTTGAGCTGGCTCACCACTATGCGTCCATTGTTCTGTTCTGTTGCGTAGATCACCCATAAGCCCCTTTCATCTACAGCCAGGTCAATGTCTGTCTTACCACCCCAACGGTAAGGTGAGGTATCGTGATAGTTGGCATTATTAACAATAGCCTCACCACTTTTGATGCGTGTGCGCAGGTCAAACTTCACAATGTTGCGAGTGCGTTCTTTGTTAAAGAAGATAGCGCCATCATAAGCTACAAAGCCTGTCCCGTCAACACGGTGCGGTAGTTTATAGGTGGTCGTCTGACGACCATTTTTGAAGTCCTCCAAAGAGGCATACTCGATGAGGGTGTCAGTGCGGTACGGTGTCCATGGCATGAAGAATACTTTGTCTCCAGCCTGCAGAGGATCTTTGCACCATGACCCAGCTTGCTGCTCTGCCTCAAACAGGAAGGTGGCATCTCCTACACCCTTCAGAGTCCCGGGACAAATGAAAACTAGTGACAGAGAAGAGAGTGAAAATACAATAAGGTAAAATACTAAAAACACATATACCACATTTGACACAAATTATTCTCGCTGCTGTGCAACTTAAGTGGAGGACAAAAAGATCAGGGACTGTGAATTTGGAGGAATCTTTTAACTAGTTCTTTGTACTACCGCTAATGAGCAGGGAAAAAAGAAAATAAAAGAATGCGCCATAGTAATTATTCAGAATGAAAAAGGTGAGGTTAAGAGAACTTGCATCTCAAGGGTCTGCCGCTACATCCTAACAGGGACAAAATCAAATGAAATGTGAACAAAAAAGGTAAAAATCCTGCAAATGAAAGACATGGAAAATGGGACAAGTACTGTATAGTTCACACATTTCCTTTTTTTTTAAATACCAGCCTGTCTCTGACGTCAAATGCCACATGAACAGCTGGGTATATGGGTACACAGCACATGCATACTCACATGACTTAGGTCATAAACCAAAATGATAGGGGAACAGACTTCACATCTTAAGAGTGATAAGAGTGAACAACAGGTTGTCAATGGTGGTGACGGTAGCAAAGCAGAGGTAAAATGAAAGTGGAGGTTGGGGAACAGATCGAACAACAGTGGTAAAGGATTTTCACTACTTCTGTCGCAAAAGACAAGAGTAACCACTGATGGGTGAGGGAGGCCATGGCAAAGTTCCCATATAGACAGTTTTAAATTAATTGGTTCTGGATAAAAAGGGAAACAGTGAATTCTTGTTTTCTTTTCAAACTTTATTTTTAGTTTGTGCCAATCTCACTCAGCCATCACTGCTATTTCACATCACGTGCTATGGGTGCAGCAGAATTTGGGCCAAGCAAACTACAAACTGAGCCATAAGAATATACACACAACTAGTCATTCTTCAAGGGTTAATACAGTGCTAAGCAGGAGTCCCTGGAACAAATCAACACCCAACAGTTGGTGTTTTCTTTCACGTTGCAAGAAAAAAACTACATTCGATGACCGTGGATGTCATTTGAAATTCATTTGGACTCCTTGGGTGCAAACAATCCTCCTATGGGTTTAGCATTTGACAGGAGAGGCAATCAGGAGGGGGGAGACGTGAGGGGGGCTGTACTCAACACCACAGAACAAGGAGCTAAAGGTGGGGGAGGGAAGGACCAGACCACTCATTTACCTTTTTGCTCCACTTCTATTTCAGGCATTGGAAAAGAAAGCAAAAAAAGAGTGCAAAAGGGAGATAAAGGTTATCATGAGTCAACCACCAGGTACAAAGAGAAGTATTAGTTGGAGGATATGACAATGAGATGAATTGCACACCGCTCTCAGAAGCTAGAGGAAAAAAAGGATGTTTTTAATGAAAAGGCCGCTCATCCTAGGATATGAAAACAGGCAAGTTATGACCATAGACAAGCTATGTGCCATGCTATTGAGCACTTAAATATTTTCATCTTTAATAAATCATTCTATAAATGCTTTTTTTAAGTGGCAGGAGAAAGAAAAACTTGAAGTTTAGATGGATAACATTCTTAGAGAAACAGCAAAGGAGTTATTTTTGGCATGTATAGACTGAGGGTGGAATCTGTTCAAACTTTATAAACACAAATTAAAATTCAACTCCAAACTTGCTTGCCCACACACGTAAAACATGACACGGTGCTAGCGTTACAGACCAAACTTTTAAATGAACCAGAGAGAGCAACAGTACATGAGATGACTGATGAACAGTGGGCCTAATATGGGATTCATAGAGGACTGTTTAGCTGCACACTGGGTGTAGAGTTGGGGGGAGGCTAGAAATAATATGTGAAAGACTGAGAGTTAAAAAAAAAATGAGAGCAGAGAGGTTAGTTGGGGGGGAACGGGACAGGAGGTAAAAGGGAGGTCTGTTTGAAAGAAGAAAAAAAGTGAATATTGCTGAAACTGTTTACAATTCATCAATTTAAATACTAAGTACTTTCACAGGCATGGATGAAGCCTACATCTGCTGTTATAAACTACTCTGAAACACCCTTTTAAGGTAGATCAGATGTTTAAAATAGTGCCAGACTTAACCAACTGTACAGTACATTTAATAAAACAGTTTTTTATATTGGAAGACTAGAGCTAATCCATGACCGAATACAGGACTTTAAAGTTAATACAAGAAAAGACGCAGAATAATGTCACAATTCTAGGATTTTTACTCTTGTATCCTCTGTATTACGTTTCCACAGGATATCATTGAATATAATGTACTTAGTAGGATCTCCTTGGTTATCTCAGTGAAAGATGTCAAATCTGTAGTTAATTTCAAGGGTCAGTTCACCAGAATTACAAGAAGCATATTTTTCTTGTTATCCCTAGTGATATCTAGTCATGCAGATAGTTTTGGTTTTACTTGCCTAGATTTGGAAATCTCTGCGTCAGAGATTTCTGAGTGAATGGAATTTTGTTTGTGGTGCTTACAGCAATGAAAAAAGAAACATTTTTAGAGGGCCTATTTCTTCAGTGGAAAGTACTTCCAATCAAAACAGCTCACAGTGAGGTCTGTGGGATAACTAGAATAACAGGAACACTGTTACTTGAAAAACATTTCACTTTATTAGTTTTTAAATTTTAAATAAAAATCCCCTTTTGGCCTCCGTAATGGGTTTGAAATCACTTATATTAAATCATAATAAAATACCACAAGTTTTAGTGGAAGTCTCATTAATGTTCCCATCCTGTATCTACAACCTGAAAACATACATAAGCTTGATTAAACATAATGGTAGTGTAACCTACTTATTTCTCCTGAAGTACTCGCTCCAGTCACAGAACTATTAAGTTAATGAACTTAAACTACTGATATGATAAGTATATAGGATGGTGTACTCTCGGTCAGTGTGGTGAGGTGGTGTCATAGGGATGTTTCTTTCCCATTACAAACAATCTTTGGGTGAATACAGACACTGGCATGAAGAGAGTTCATTAACAAGATATCAGCCAGAAGTTTCATTTAAGCCATTACAGAATTCATTTTAATTAACATGTGCAACACGGTCCAGTAAGAAATTTGTTAGAGCTTAACAACACCAGATATTTTGCCAACTAGGAAACAAATCCAAAATAGAAGCAGCTATCAGAACCCAAATGTAAAGACAGACATCATAAAACAAATAAAATCAAAGACATCTGCATGGCTGGATTTCAATAGAACAAATTGATGCTGTTTTCTTTTTATAATTGATGTGAACTGACCCTTTAAACGACTCCAACAATTTACATTTCAACATAATATGTCATTATTAACGCTACAATCTACTTCCACATACTTCCAGGAGTTGAAGGATCATCTGTAAAACAAACATATACACTGTATTTATAGAGAACGTAGCAACAGCAACATCTGTCAAGTCTACAGACACTTTCAAAACACACAATAAGAGTTCAGTATGAGATCTGGATGCGATACTTACTATAGGGAACACACTCATACTGGACCTCTAAGTACTTGTAGGTGCCAGGGCATGGATCAGGAAAGACATCAGAGCCAGTGACAACCACACACTGCGTACGGTTGTTGCACCTAGAAAAAAAAAGATTGACCAGAGATTTCATCATGACTACCCACAGCAAGAGTACTCGACAACGACAACATTTATAACAAAGAGAGGGGAAAGTTCATTGTTACAGCTACAATGAAATTGCTGAAATCCCAGCCAGGACTGTCACATAAGCTTTCTAGTTTAAACCTTGGCAAACAGAGAGAGGAATGAAAGCATTAAGTAAGAGTAAATGAATGTGAATGAATGTGATAATGAATAACCAAGTGAGGGAAGAGCTACAGGCATGTTAGGAATTAGTGATGGCATTTCCTTTAACAGCATCTTCATACCACTATTGAAAGGGAAGACATTCATTAAAACATACATGACAGGTGGTTGTGACATGCAGTGGACTGGAATGGGTGGCCTGTGGTGAAACGGAGCGGCTCCTCTGCATGTGTGCAACAAAGACGGCATCAGTGTGTCACTTCTCTGAGAGGTTGTTTGCCTTCCAGTATGAAATGGTGTGCCACGTGAATTAACATGTCTGATGTGTGAATTGTAAAGTTAGCGTGTTTGCAGATGTTTGTGGGTGCTCCAAAAGTTCAAGTATAGAGGGAGAGGGGGGAAAAGAACAGCCAGGGACTGGGTTTGTATAAATACTGTGTAGGGTGAAATTGGCTCCACTTCAATCAAGCTCTCTTGAGGCCGTGGGATTGAGAAGTAATAGAGGGAAACAAGAAAAAGAAATGGCACCAAAATAGGACATTCAACAATTTGCAAGCCTGAGATAAATATTTCAAAAGGTCAGTAGCAGTCATGCAAGTTGGACATACATTTGAACACTGGACATGACTTTCAAAGAACCATTAGTAATTCAAGAGGCTTTCTGTCACAGCAGAATGGGACAGAGCTGCACAACAACCACACAAAGCCTTTACTGTGCACTTTTAACTATAACTAATGTAATACATAAAAGGGAATATGTATGTACATTAACCAGAAAGACACTTTCCTTTCAAGCTGCACTCTAGATCCAGCTTTACATTTTTTTTAGCTTTTTTTAAACTAGATTTTTATTTATATTAGACAAAAAACAGACAAACAGAATAAAGATCAACAGACAGGCACATCTTGGGCTGCATCTTGACGGCAGACGGAGATACGACAAAATAAGTTATAGTGCCGTTTTGGGTCACAACGTTTTCGGTTCTTTGTATTAAAACAATCAAACACTCTAAATGAGAATCTGAGATATCCAAGACTAAAACCTATCAAATTAAAACAAATAAATACAATTGAAAATAATCATTTCACCCCAGGTACAGTATCTACTTTTTCAAATATATTTCACATTTTTAGTATCAAGTCTCAGAGAGAAGGTCATTTGTTCCATTACAAAGATTTCCTCTACTTTTTTATCCATTCAGAGATTGTTGGTCATTCCTGACTCAACCATTTCCTGACTATTGCTTATTTATTGACTGGTAAGTAAAAGTATCGGCAATAAACATCTGTCATGTTTTTAGAGTGCAGTTGGTACATTTCCTAAATAAAGAACACCAGAATTAAAATCAATCTCTGAACTGATTATTGACCTTATCTCTGTTACCACCACATATCCAAATATGAAAATGACCAGCAGACATATTATTACACATTCTCCAACACCGACCATGTCCAGGTTTATTACTTTGTACTTTTTTATTTTTTGGAGGTACGATAAACTGTACAATGTATTTCTAAGATAATTCCCCCACAGTCCTGAGTTAAAGGAGGTAGATTGATTTCTGCAAACGTTTTACCACTTGTCTTTTGTTAACTTTATATTGTAGAGTCAACCCCTGAATCAGTTGTAAGGTTGAGTAGATCATCTATATCAGTTTTCTGCTAATTGTAACTTCGACATCAATGAAACTGTTAATTACACCCATGTCTAAGTTGAAGGTATCTGAAGAAATCCTGTTTGTCTAACTGAAAAGTTTCAGTACGTTTGTGAAATGTATCTAAGCCTTTACAGAAGGTAAAGTGTAGCAGTGCCTTTGCCTGCCCAATATTTAAATCTACTATCCATTTAAGCTGCTGTGGATTCTGTGTCACCCTTCATAGTATCTGTGCATTTCTTTCAAAGTTTGAATCTTTAAGTTATTTTTACCAGATGTTTAGAGGGGCTACATTCCAATTAGCCAGTCTGTTTAAAAGTTTTGTTTGGAGTGTTTTATCCCCTAGTACAGACTGGAGAGGAATATTTGTTTGACGTTGTTCTAAATCCTTCCATTTTGCATCACAAGAAAAAGAAAATGCAGCTGTGCTGCATGTAGAAATTTTCCAAGCAAGTCAGATCACCAATCACTCTTTTTCTTTAGGCAGATGTAACATCTGAAATCTGCTTCTAGGTACTGTATCTGTCTGTGCCAAATAAACAATGAAATCATCCTTTTCTATTTATTAAACTCTTTAAATGGTATTTCAACAGGTAGTGATTGGAAAAGGAAGCATCATCTTGTCATTATGTTCATCTTTATGGCATTGGTAACAATGGTCATCTGTAACGTTAATATACTTCTAAATATTTGATAGTGTTACCTGCTACTTAAAATGACACATTCTGCTAATTACTTTGTTTCATTTTTTATGTCAATTTAATTTGTACCCAGAATACCAGCTAATTTCTTTAGCCATGATAACAATTTCAAAGAGTTGCTTTAGGGTTAGTTAGAGTTAACAGAATATCATCTGCTTCTAAACAAATGTTATGTTCTGCACCTTTAATCCCTACACCCGATATATCTATGTCCTCTCTAATTGCCTGTTCCAGTGGTTTATTAAAAAGGGCAAAACGTGTGGGCCTTAGAGGGCTGCCTTGTCTACAAGAACTCCTTCCAAAAAATTCCCATTTATTTTAATTCTGATTGTTGGGGAGCACCAAATACAGACGTTCTCATCATACTGAACTGAACGTTTTTTCAGCATCAACACTAAGAACTACAGCGTCCATGTTACTCTTGTTTATATGATCAATGAGACAGAGGGCCTGCATCATACTGTTGTACGTTTGACTGTTTTTTACAAAGTCTGTTTGATCTCTATCAGTCAAGTCTAGGAGCATATTTTCTAATCTCTTTGCTAAGATTGATGAGAATAATCTTTTTTTCTTCTTTCGGCTTATCCCAATGGGGGTTCCCTACAGCGGATCATGGTCTGCACATTTATTATTGCAATTGTGCATTCTGCTTGTGCAGCCTCAGTGAACAGGGTCTTTGTACATGAGATTAATGTATAATCTCTGTTTTAGATTGATATTAGCCTGTAAGAGCTACATTCTGTTTTATTTTACTTTTAATATATAATTTTCCCCTTTTTGGTAAAATCTTGCTCTAGTCGAAGATGGTGGAATCTCTCCGCCCTCGAGAACATATAAAGCAGTTCTTAAGAACTGGTGTTATTATATCCCTTAAGGTTTTGTACTATTCATCTGAGTAACCATCATCACCTGACATAGGGTTAGGGTTATTTTATCTTTTCGGTTATTATTCTATTCTCTTCTGTTCCTATGGTTGATAAATCTATGGATGGTTCAAAAAAAGTGTTGGGTAGAGCATAAGAGCAAATGACGGTCTTATTCGTCTGGAGGTTTTTCACATTACGTATAGACCTCTCAGCCTGTTGCTTGCATATTATCCATGCAAGTATTTTCTTATTTCAGCCCATTGTCAGCTTTCCATAATAATCCTTCCTTTGAAACTAATGGATTATAATGGATTATAACGTTACATATGAATTAAAAAATATGAATAAATAAGCACAAAATCCTTTATGAAGTTGACAATGAGGATTATCAGTGATGGTTAAAACATAACTGACAATATGGAGCCAGATGCATATAAAACATTCATTTTTAGGGCTTCACTGCAATGAGAGCTGCTGCAAGGGAGAAGGGTCACTGCATCAATATGTGAACTGACTGACAGCAGGCGACGGCAACAGAATCACTTCAAATGCACCCAGAGATACTTGATTTAATGAGTGTTTGGAGTTGATAATTGTGACCGACACTGGTTCCCAGTATATTCTGAGATACTTGTATTTAATTGTGTATTTCCATTTTATACTACTTTGTTCTCCTACTCCATTTCATTTTAGTGAAAAACGAGGCACCATACATCACTACATTCAAGTTTTTATTAGCAGATTAAGATTTAATGTATAAAATATGATATTATAATAATCATATGATTAAGTCATGCAATGTAATGTATTATTTCACATTTAAGTACACTATAGTGTTTAAAATAGTTAAAATTAACTTCACATCTAGTAACTACAATATTAAAGTGCTTCTAACTAATAAATGTATCTGTGACAGTCCAGTAATAACATATATGCACACAGAAAAATGAACTCTTTGAAATGTGCCACTCTACATGATGAATTTTTACTCTACATGTACTATTAATGTTTAAGTACTTTCACTTTAGAAAACTAATCTTTGACATTGTACATCCAGGTGACACAGAGACACATTTATTTAGAGCTTTGTTTCTGACCATTCTCCTTTTAGCTCTGCTTTGGTCTTTATTAGTTCCTGGGAGAAATATCAAACTATTTAGTGGCTAAATGCTCCAACATTTTCACAAACAAGTTGTTAACTTTGTGTGTTTCCTGTTTGTTGCTGGGCAGATAAATGTATAGTAGGTGTATTAGAACATATTTTTTGTTTTAAGCCACACTGATGAGAACAGTGAGACTGAATCAACATAGTAAAACCAAAACAAAAAGCAGAAAGGCGCTAGAATGGTCTGTAGAACTGAAGAGGGTTTGTAGAGTCATGTGATAAATCTTGGTGGATTTGTTATTATGAACAACCACTTTGAGAATTCACTCTGACATTTATTCTGTTGGAATTTTTAGATGCTCCTGCTTTGGAGGCAGATGTTGTTGCTAAGCATTTTGACACGCTTCCTCTGTTTTAAACTGCAGATGAAATCAGTGCATGTAATCTCTACTGCCCTGAGCACAGTCTCATGATATTAAAGTGTTTCGGTTCTACTTGCTTTCCATTTATGAGATGCACCTCTGACCAGGTAAAATATTTATTCTGTTAGTTTTACTGGGTCAGGGAATAGGTGGCCAATGAAACACGGAAATGGATGTCAATAAAACAACCTTTTCTCAAGCATATTTGTGTGTGTGTGTGAATAGTTTGTGTACTTACACTTGTAGAAAAACAGAGAGGTGAAATGAACAAGACTGGCAGACAAAAAGGTCAGACATACTGTCCATTTACGATACATCTCTGAGCAAATGATCACCGGAATATTAAACAGGCCCAGTAGCCTGAGTTTTCATCAGTTCCTTCATACATTTTTCATCCATCCACTTTTTATGTCAACAACCAGTCTACTTGACAAAACACTTTGATGTAGATGTTGAAAATCATGCCGTTTGATTCGCGTCTAGTTGTTTTTGTTGTGAAAAACGAGTTGCTGATGAATACTTTTTGTCGCAATTTGCAAACCAACAAAACTGCCACTCTGTGCAGCAGACTTCCCACTGTTTCTATCTCCCAAATCTTGTTTAATATGTGTGTTTATCTGTTTGCTGTGCTATTGCCTTTTGTTAGTCTTCACAATATTGGCAGGGCATCGTGTTTTAATGTGACGCAGTTTAAACATCCTTCTTGGTTTAGTTTGCTGCAGACTGAAAGCGCACTGATCAGGGTCTCACAAAGCTGTGTGACTGCTTTAACATCTTTGGTTATCACATCAACCTTAATTATGGTCAGGAGCCCATTTCCTCTGATCTAAATCATTAGAATAATTCTGTTTAAGGGCTTGCGGTGCAGAGTCTTCTCAAAGCCTTCGCTCGCACACTGCCTCCAGGGAATCTTCGATAGAGATAAGTTTGAAGTGCAGCTCCAGCAAGTGAGAGTCTGACTTGTCAACAGATGTGGTGCGCGGTCTAGCAGGTTTTAGTCAAACCGAAGGGCATGGACACTGTCAGCGGCATGTTACTGTATGAGTGCACTGGGACTATGCCGTAAATTTAGAAAGACAGAGTAAGACAGCAGGACTTGATCTATTCCTGAGCTATTCTGTAGTGTTACATCTCATGGGAGTAAATACAGAAGTGAATGATGTGGGGGGGAAACCCAGAGGTGTAAGATGGTGGGCGATGATGCTCAGAAGCTTGCTAAAAGAGGGCTAGGTTAGGACAGAGCAGTGCATTAAAAGATGAACTGTGCTGGTTACTATTTATGAATAGTTCATCCAGTGCCCTTTAAAAATACAGACACCTCTAGGGGTAAGCAGCAGTCAAGCTGGTGTGTTGCTGTGCTGTCTTTTGACAGTGAGGCAGCATCCTGTGAGAGGGTAACCAGGATAAAAGGCATGATGATGGGCATTGCTCACTACCTGAGGCAAAGCCACTTCAATGCAGTACAAGTGTTTGAACAAAGCAAGCCCAATGTTCCAGATAGGGAAATTAAGAGGGTGTTCATGTGACTCCTAGTCTCTCTGAGCTATGCTGATTATGACTCAAACATCGGCAACAACGCGCAGCTGGTGTGAAGAGCTCTGCCGCATGGATGTCAATTCCTGCCCATCAAGAATTAATCTGCGCCCCAGTTTTCAGATATTCAACATACCACCTACATAATCCAGTCAATGAAGGAATAAAAAAATTTAAAAGGTGTGAGATGTTGATTAATTGTCCGGTACGTAGGTGGCTGCACAAGCAGCATGATAATTTCAACTGTTCTTTTTTGTACAAAAACGTTAGGTGGAAAGAGGGGAAAAAAACGAGAACCATACTTTTCCCCTCTAGCTCCTGGTTATGTTTGTGAAATAAGATCCCTTCTCGCCCCAGCATTTTACCTTTGTGATATAATCTTGTAGGCATCAGGGAGGTAGCAGTTGACGTTTTCCATCTGGAATGGGTCAGCATCACAGATCTTGTCGTCAGTCCGGCCGTAGTTGGCTGTCTCGATCATAATGACATCACTCCCTGGGCAGCGGAGATCAATTGCATATCCCTCACATGAGAGCTCTCTCCTGACCAGCCCGAAAGGCAAGGCCGCACGGCTGAACCCTGGCACACACAGAGGAGAAACCTTTAGCACATAAATAACAAAATGAGTTAAAAGGATCACTGCTTGAATACAATGAGGCCGCACATCATGAAGTAAAAATCTACTGGCACAAAATAAATAGGCAACAGCAGTCCAGTGTTTACCACAGTTTTAAACAGACGGGCCACTACACGCAATGCAGGAATAGGGAAAGACAAAACAATTCATCTCACCATCTCTCTGTGGTCTTGGATGTTGGCTAAGACATCAAATCTTAATTCACTGGAGACCAATAGTAACCTCATAAATTCTTGAGCAAACACAAAGGCTACAGAGCATCAGGAAGCGCTCCACCTAGAGAACATCTACTGTAGAGCCAAACGTATTCAAGCTGCCTCTTTTGTTTCTTTTGCTTTACTGGATTTGTAAAGCAAGATAGAGAAAAAGACAGAACTCCGGCAGAATGTAGTGTAATATAATCCATTTTACAGTGTTGGCGATCGAAGGGGGGACTGTCTGGAGTCCACACAGGAGGAAAAATCTATACATGGAACATAGAAGATGGGAGTGCAGCCAAATAGTGCTACTTTGGGGGAAAATTAACAATTTCATTCAAACCTGTCTCCCCTTTCAGCAAATTACAATGAAACTGTTTATTTCTTGGTATTTCCGTTTTCTAAGTAATAAAATGTCATGTCACAACTAGACTAGTAAACTATAGATATGGAGATTTGCAAAGATAGAAAAGGCCAATAATAAAGAAAGAAAAGAGAAAGAAAGTAAATTCCATTATCTGCGGTTAAAGTGATCCAAAGTAAAAGCAACTGTCTGCAATTCTGAGAAAACAATTAGGTAAAATCTAAGTAGAACATGCAAATGTGTTCCATTTAAGAAGTGCAAGCAGAGCGCGGCATGAACTGTCAATAATCGCCGCTGTTTGCAGCAATAGTTGGCCCCCGAGGGGGCAGCTACCATTTGTATTTTCTACACTGCTTTCTCCTAATTAGCCCTCTTTTCAGCCTGCTACCTTTTCCATGCTCCTATTGGCTACCCAACATTGTCATGTACTAAAACTTACCACCCTGGGTTCACTTTGCCCCCTCACTCTAATTATCCTCACACTTTTGACAGTCAGGGCCTGATGCAATTAGCATTGTTTGAACTGCTCAAAGTTGAAGTGATTCCGGCTTGAAATTCCTACCCTGAAACCCCCGACCCACATGTCTGCTAGTCATTTCAGCCTGCTGTGCCTGGCTCAGCTATAATGATATTCTATGTCAGGCTGCACATGTCACACCGGCAAACTGAAAAAAACACACATAGACATCTGTAAAACATATACTGTTGAGAATGTAATGTTGAAGTCATGGTATATTAGGAGAAACTTCTGCACACACTAGCAGTGGTAGCAATATAACAAAATATGAAACTAATGGTATAAATTCTCTGGCACTTGGCCACTAGACATTTCATTATAATACAATGATCTATCTAATGGCCAGTAGATTCTGCTTAGCTGGACTGTTTATCACCTCATTAGGAGACGACAGTGTAGCTGAATCATAAGTGGAGGGCTTTGGGGTCACTCCATCTATTCCAATAACCACTACAATTACCCAAACCCTTCAGAAAACCTGTCCAGAATGGTGGATGATAAAACACAGAGTGAAGTCGCCAGGTTTACTGCGAAAACTAATGATCTTCCTGCCTGTCATTCCTCATGAAAGGAGTGACGGGTTTATCACAGCAGCCACAAAGAGCAGACAGAAAGAACGCATTTCATGAGATTTTACAATTCTGAGCTGAGAGACTGGCGTTCAGCTGAAACACCCTCATGGACACACACATGCTCACGCCATCTGCCTTTGTAACCTCCTTTCCCTGGCTGTCCACTCTGCCCATCTATCAGACTACTATGGCATGATGGCATGCTGCTGTCAACACAGGCCTAGCGATTGATTAGGCTTGTGCCTTGCCAGCCTCTTCCTCCCTCGCTCGCCTGTGTAGATCTCTCTGGTCATAGGCTAACACTACATCAATTAGAGGGAGTATCTAGACTGTACTGGCGGCCTAGAGAACAAATTGTTTCTTCTCCAAACTGTGGATAGTCTTGGTCTCATTAATGACTGTCTTGTCAACGCGTAAATGGGCAAATAATGACAAACCTGTCTGAAAAGTTAAAATATATATAAAGGAGATTTTTCACTCTGTAGGAGAACTGAATTCAAGGGAGTATATATTGGGTTGACTTAACTCAATGTTGCTTTAGATCTTAGGATTTAAGCACAGCTAAGAAGGAAAATCCTTGTGACAACAAAGTTTTCTGAATCTAGGGGTTGATTTTTTTTTTTGTTTTAAACAAGTTTTGCGAGATTTTGGAGAGAGGGGATGATTGTTTGTGTGCACAAATGTCAATGTCTTAGGGAGGTATGAAAAGCTTTTCATCTTGCGTTCTGTGCTTTGTTTGACTGTTCAACTTTGCAGCAGTTGCAGACTGCGACAGAAGGGCACCAGCTGCAGGGAAAACAGTGTCAAGAAAGCTGCAGGAAAAAATCCATAACACAATCCTTGTGTGTGTAGAAATATAAAAAGAAAAAAAATGTGATGCTCTCTCTGTATTTGTACCTCAGATTAACATCAAATTGCACAATCTGTGCGCGTACTGAATAATTCTTTATTGAGAGCAGTTAGTCAAATTGCCATGGTAACCACTTTGACTTAGCCATAATTGGCTGTGATCCCTGCTCCTGGCCTTGTTGACACGAAGCCTTATCATGCATTCTGGTCAGTGAGTGACTGCAAGGAAAGTAGCTTTTCAGATTCCTCCCCCTGACCTGCCTGCTAAGCCGTCTTTTGAGCTCAAGAGAGCAAAGCAAGGGCCAGAACTGCTTCTCAATATGTTGCATTCTGGGAGTTTTTCTCCTTCTCCAGTTGACAGCCTATAATTCACTGGCGACAATCCACCCCCCTCATAATACATATTTTGTTTTCAATCAACACCCTTGAAATTGGAAGTGGCACTGTGGCTCAGATGGATGCATCTGAAATCATCCACGGAGTTACACTCTGAGGCTTTTAAAACCCTGGAGATGAAACGAAAAGATAATGGAGGTTTGGTGTTGAGATATTGCCATTTGGTGGCTGAGAGCGGCAGACCATAGCACACATGTTGAGGTTCATCTTTGCTGCTCTGTGCTGTGTTTTCAGCTTTTGAGAGCACAGTCGTGACCAACCTTTAACCCTACAAGCTCCACAGCGTCAGGACATCAGACGGTGGGAGGAAAAAACTGGAGGAATGTTTGATCAGTCTAAAAGAAAAAAAAATGGGCCATTTTTGGAGGATAGACAGAGTGGCGAGGGCTGGCACAGGCAGAGAGCAAAGGCGTTGGTTGACGCTTGTCATCCTCCATTAAGGTTCCTTTGATTGGTCTTTGTGGTCCTGGAAACGGCAAACAGCTGCATGCAAATGGCCCCGTTTCCCCAAGGCTGGCCCCCATTGTTCTGGGCTTGGGTTTGACAGGGACGCTTTCTCTGCAGCATAAAGGAGGGTGTAGCCTTTAGTCAAATAAGAGTGCTCCCACCGTGGTCACAGCAGGAGTACTTCAAGATTGTTTGTCTTTTTATGTTGTTTTATTCCCGATATTACTGGTAGCCAACATCTTTAGAAGAAAGAGAAGATCTTAGAGTCAAGCATTTCCTCCAACAGCAGGGGATGCCTCCATAATCCAATATCCGGAGTGACATAGTGGTCATACAACGTGTTTTGCTCTGATGGAGTAAAGATTTTCAATGGGAATTCATTAAGCAGGACAAAAAAATGAAAAACATATTTCAATTCTTAATATTAGAGAACAAAGCTTTGTCAATGTTTTCCCTCTATTTTGCAGTTCTTTTGTTCTTTACTGCCGTGTTTCTAATCTGTTCAGAGGAACTTTCTGATTCCTAGCCAAGGAATGAAATTAGAAATCAAATTCAAGAGGCCATTGTGGTAAACCTCTTATGTGTGAAATAAAACAAAAGCATACTTCCGCTATCCGCTCACATGTCTCAAAACTGGCTAAAATACAAACTACATGACTAACGCAGCTCACACTGCACAAAGACGGCACTTGACCTTCCCATTCCCTACATTTGTAAGTGCTGCTGCCTAAAAGGTATAACACAAGTTCACAAATGCAGTACATGTCCGCCCATCAGATATGAGAGACACACAGGAGTGAGGTGGGAGATGAGAAAGGAGATTTGGGATTCGCAAAATAACACCTGCCTTTTAAATACAGACAACACCCCGAGATCACTTCACTATGCCACAAAGGCTCGTATTTCATTTCAGCTGTCGAAATGCGGCGAAACACTGAAAATCTAGTTGACATATGGCACCATCTCCCATGACACTTTAGTCCCAGCTCTGGTCCACCTTGCTGGGAATTGTTTCTAAAGACAGTGTCAGACAAGACCACAAACCCCGGGGCTAAACCCGCCTTTCCCAGACAACTGCTATCAGACACTCTTGATTCCGATATAAGTATTCTAAAATAGAAACTGGCAATATGGGAGTCCATTTGTGGTTAGACGAGGCGCTCTGAGTCATATCCCTTTTCTCATTTCTGGTGATACATGAATTCAGTGTTGCCACTTCAAATTCCAAAACCACAATTTGTATTCATGACCATGGCCTTTCCTCTAATTCATCACCTGAATGTTTTCTAAGCTAAAAAAAAAAAACCCAAAAAAACCAAACAAAAAAAAACAGTAGGTGGGAGGAGAGAGTCACACGCTCCATGTTGACGCATGTCTTGTTGAAGGGGTTTAAGGGAAGGATTTGTCATATTGCTAAGGCTGAGTGCGATAGACCCTGCTGCTCCATCTTAACTCTGCAGGTGGGTCCATTTAGAGAATGCTAGATCCTATCCTGCAAAATGCAAGCGTGTAATGTTTTCTCTTATAGGGGAACAGCATGAATTTAAAGGGAAAATACTGTATTTTTCGGTCTCTGTCTTAATCTCATAAAACGTCTCTCCTAAATAGTGAGTGACCAATCAAGCAAGCCTTGAAACCTGAAATGGTTTGTGTGACACTTTGCACTTTGAGTTTGGAGGGTTTATTATTTTTTTTGTCTCAACACTACAACAGAAGTGTAAGAAATTTATTTATGTTTGTTTATCGGCTTTAACAACTCTGACATTACAATGGATCATCAGTTAGTGGTTATGCTGTCTGTCTGGCACTTGGTTTTACATTTTACACATTAAAAATCAGCACGACATTAGGTTTTACATCAACTTAGTAAGTTTTAGCACTAGCATTATCTTATGCTAGGTAGGTTGCTAGGTTGATATTAGTTGTTTTGCTGGAGTCACCTTTTCTGAATCTCTGTAACAGAGGTGGGAAGTGCAAAATTACCATGACCCACCATCAGAATAAAACAATTATGAGCTAAAAAAATTAAAGAAAAAAAACTACGCCACAACACACACAGCATACTTGAAATACACACACTGGTCTGTTTTGATGTTGCCAAAATCACTCTCTGGGATTACACATTGCACCGAAAATGTATATGTTTTTCCACAACTGATGCAGAGTCGACACGGTGGATTATTTTGGCTCTAAAGGACAGCCGGCTCAGCTGCAGAAGACTGCAGATGAAGAATTTATCCCATGAGAGCAAGACCTTAAAAAAAATGCCTATGAAAATGAAGGCTATAATGACTGTGTCTTAATTTGGCCGGAAGAATCAAAGTTTTCTCCTCTGTTGATTGATTGGATGATCCTTGACCCTGTAGGCAAACATCAAAGAAAACCAGAACTGAAAGAAGGAAAGCATCATTACATTAGTAATACATGTAATTTTCTGAATGCAAAGAGGTACTTCATATAAGTCATGACAAGATTAATTCAGCTGAGGAGACATTACAAGATCTAATGTCTTCTTTTGTTTGGTCTGAGGACACATCGCTCAGATTAAAGCAAAGTGTAATTCAACACCTTGTTCGGTCTACTGAGACTATGGTTCTTTAATAAACACACAAATAACTGTCACAGAGGCTAAACATTTGGAAACAGCTTGAAAGATGAAAAAACCCTATATGCTCCCAGGAGAGTGCCATCTGACAGAATTAGTTCATTGCTTGCTCAATATCTAACATGCATCTTTTTTGCAGGGAAGTTGATGAAACACGCAGAAAGAGGTGAGCAAAAGCAACTCTCCCGAGTGCAGCAGGGCTATAGTTTCACAGGTTTGATCTACCCCAAGTGATGCTTAACTCCCCTTAAAGCCCATATTTTACCCCTGCACTTAAAACTCCAGCTGGATTTTCCGCTCAAGAAAACGTCTCAGAATAAGTCAGGTGCCTCCCAGAGGGTGTGGATGCAGAAGAAAAAAGCACAGGATGAAGTGGAGAAAGAGCAGGAGGAGGAGGAGGAGGATGTGGGCTTGTCTCCATCACATGCTTGTGTCTCAGTTCTTGTTTGCTGGGCCAGAGTCTCCCCATTTCACCCTCCTAATCAACCCCCCTCTTCCTCCACCCAGCCCTGTCTGAACAGTGCCGAGCCCAGGAGGCTTACTCAGTACGTCACACAGACAGGGTGTCAGAAGAAACTGCAACTGGAACACGGATTACATGAATAATGAGCCTGAGACTACAAGGATGGCTAGGAACAGAGACCAGGGCCTTGAGACGATAATGAGCAGGCATTTCTGAATAGAGACACAGGCTTTATCCTCATGCAGACGCAGAGCGAGAAGTAGCCTTTAACACAGAGTTGCTATCGCCCACTTGTGCTGTTGTAGTACAGATGTGGTGATGCAGTGCAGTTTTCATACTAGCTTTTGCTTGAAATTGTTCATGCGTGTTTCATCCCTACACAAGAATTTCTTGTGTCTTTCAGTGGTGCACACAAAAAAAACTTTCACGTATGTTTTGTTTTGCCTCTTATATTCTGACATACGTTTTTCATCTAGTGCACATTTCATTGCACATTAAAATGCTATTTTTAATGCAATTAAGGAAGACTCTTTGCTGGCTTAGATTAATGGGTGATTCTTATCAGGGATGTCTTCAGGACACATCCTGAACTCCTGCTAACAATGTTGATACTGCTGGAGTCCATTTTCCAGAATTCATACACTGCACCAGGACTAACATCTAGTCAAAATATGTTTTAAAAATAGTTGGTCCATATGCGCTTGTGCCCACTTGCAGCAAGATAAAGCTCATTTATGTGTATAGGGGAGACGTCTATGACCTACTAGGCAAACATCATGTGACAAGCTTCCATCACTAGCAAACTAATCCACTAATATGGAAGTCCTGTTGGCTGTGTGAGCTATCACACCACACTAACTGTGGATTTGACAATTTGGTTTCATGGGTTTTCACTAAAAAACATTGTTAATAAGCAGACATTTAAGAAAGAACAGGTCATTTAAAATGAGAGATTATTCTAACATGACATCTGATATCTTAATCATTTGCTATTTCTCCAGAAAGACAGTTTGAGCAGAGTTAGTGGATTTTCACACATTAAAGAGTTTGAGAATCTGTGATAATAGAACTGTGTAGGAAGCCTACAGACGCCTATGACTGTCTCCACAGAACACATGGCCTCGCTTTGTAGGTCGTAACGGTCTGTGGAAAATCTTTCATGCATAGAAAAACTTTGTTCACACCCTGTGTATACCTATCAAATATGTCTATACTGTAAAGAACAACAGGCCTTTATGCAGCTCTCTTTTGAGTCTCTCAGAGATTTACCAGGAAGGTCAGTGAAAAAAAAAATTATCCAGGCACATTCCTTGGAAATAACCCCCTGCTATCTCTGGAACACTGACCACTTTGATTGACTTGAGCGTGATGACCTTGCCCCATTCCCTTCCACTAGCATTCTGGTCAATGCAAGCAGAAAACAGAAGCACTGATAAGAGATGCACAGATGGGGAGATCTTGATGACAGACAGTTTCCTGCCCCTCATCTTCGATGAGAGCATTGTGCCTTGCACACTCAATGGACAAATGTGCTACAAGCGGGGGTCAATGCGGATAGCGCAGGGCAAACAAAAACGTTCTTTGTGCTTTGCTGTTTCTCTGACTTTTTTCTTGCTGTGTACTTATTCAATTTCCTGCACGGCAGGAGAGGGCTTCCTTATCTTAGACTGTTTATACCTGCAAATCGGCTGGTGGCCTTTTGTTTGCAGGTGACCCACCCTGAGGTGACATTTAATTCCTGAACAGAAAATATGTGGTCATGCTCTATGGCACAGACTCTCAGCCTGAGGAGGTTACTAATACAGTGAATGCAACAGAGTTGCATTCATGGCCTGTGGTGAGCTAGCCTGCAGACACAGCGAGAAAGGGACCCAACACACATCGCTGCACTGATTTGAATCATACATGACCATTAGCCATGTAAAAGTAAGTGAAATGTACCATAACCAGTGGAACAAGTTTCATCTCATATTTACACACCAGTTGTTCTCTGTCTTTTTCTTTCTCCTCCTCTGACTTAAAGCAAACATGCCAGAAAATCTGTGTACACACTAAAACACTCACCCAGGTTGCAGAAAGCACGCAAAAGTACATTTACAGAATCCATCATAATTTATTGTATTGATTCCTTTTCCCACTAGTTTTAACACCAACATTTACTGCGTAAATCACAACCAGCAGTAACAAAAATGTGAGACCTGAGGTGTTATGACATTTCTGACACAGTGAGGAAGACAGCGACAAACGCATCATTTTTGAACAATTTCACACAGGGTGAATATAATTGTAGCATCCCTCTCTTTTTTTCTTTTTCTTTTTTAACAACATAAGGCTTTTTGTTCAGATGGCCTTCATGTTCTTTACACATGATGTGCCTCCAAAATCAAACTCTCTTTAACAAATTAATACTATAGTATTAATACTATATCTAGGGGAAAAAAATGTTGAAATGGTTATGCAAAAAAAAAAAATATAAATGCTTTCGCAGGTATTTAGTCAGAGCAACAATCTGCTTAGATTGATAGTATGATGTCCTTTTAGTGTCAAATGTTCAATGCATTTTTTTGCTTTTGCCTTTTCTTTTTTTGCATGTTTGTTTAGCTCTTTTTGTTTAATGAAATTAATTGTGACATGCCTCTAAGCTATTTAAAACTATTGGATGAACAATGAACCAACCACTTGTTGCCTCTGTAAATACTGTTATCTTTGTTCCAACCCTGATTTATGTTGTTGGCAAACACCTCCTCAGACACAAAGAAAGCCACACAGCCTACTATAAGGTAGAGTTGATATTATTTGAAATCTTTCTGCTTCCTCTCAAGATCAAATCCATTATCTTGTTATGACAGCTGAACTATCCTGTGAAGAAGTGACTTACACCAAGCAAACCCAAAAGTTTAGTTTCTGAGGCAAACTACTTTTTAGTTGTAAGCTGAACTCATCTATTATCTGAATTAGGCTGTCTGCTGAAAAAAAACAAGTGCAGACAGGAAAGAGTGAAGCAGGCATCTGGTCCAATGTTTATACAACTTGTTACCATAAGGGGTGTGAATTGAATGGCTCTGAGATGCTGCGGGCGAGCAAGATTTAGGACATGCTTAACAAATGAAATCAAACTGTCAGAAAACTATGGCTAGTCCATTAAATCAAGTGTTTGTTCATCAGCTGGCCTTAACAGCGACTTTACAATCAAGTCTAAACACACAATAAAGCACAAGTCTCTCACCTGAAGGGGAGAAGGTCTGCTTTCAAATTCACATATTGAATGGAAACATTTCTTGCTGCTTTTGCTTTACCAAAAACGCACTCAGGAAATCGCTGTTGCAATAAATCTAGGATGACCCCATCAGGGGTGATATTGTATTTCATTTCCTCTGAGTGAAATACTGATCCTGGAGATTCATGTGACTCTGGCTCATTTCAATTTCATGTTCTCTTATGATTCAAAACTTTCCACATTCTCAGTTATTATTAAAACAGCATATTGCTACACAACACTGTAGGGGAATATATGTGGTGCACTGTACAGAAACTGAAGAGTTGCATTACTGCAGGGACTGTGGCAAAATGCTGACAAAACTGTATTAGTAAATAAGGAAAGAAATGGAGAAATGTGATTTATCTGTCTCCATATGGCTCCCAATCTGCATGAAAGTCCATTCAATCCAGATGATGAACTTCTTATTTCTTGAAATGCTTCCAGTTGGGTAGAATTTTCATGCAAGACTGACAAATCAGATTTTTTTTTCTTCCTCTGTGCTTGTTCTCACCACACAGATTGACCAGTCATCTGTGAATCTCCTATGGTTTAACTGATAATTCATGATCACCCTGCCATGGACCCGCAGCATTCAATATGAATTATAAAATGGCAAGCCAAGCATATCAGTGGATGACAGACTGGATATGTATGGCCCAGGGCCAGAGAGGAGTTCAAGCTCAATAGCTTCCCCTATTCAGTCAACCCCAGGACTGGAAATACCAGTGTGGCATGAGGGAGGGCCTTCCATCAGCACAATGTATGGCACTGCTTGAGACAAATGTTGTGCCGAGAAATATTGTTAACCTCTACAACCTTTTGGGGAGAAACACAGACATGCTGCTATGTTCAATCCAAGGCATATTTTGCAATATAAAAAAAAATCTCCCTTTGAGAAATATTACGGTGCCATCCAGAGCAGCTGGGGGTCTCAAAACACAGAGAAAAAAACAGAGCAGAGATTCTTTTCAGGACGCCATTGCTGCTTTTTGCATTTCCCTTATACATGATTTGTGTCTACTGATTTGGTTATTCAAAGAAATGCATTTTAATGTCTATTATTCACACACTCTGCCCATGCTAGAACACTAGCAAAGACCTAAACAAACACTGGCTCTTTAATCCCCATCTCTGCAGACATGACACAGCTATCGAAGATAAACCACTTAATCTTTTACATTTCCCATTTGTGCAATATTTAGATATGAAGGCCGAGGAGCCTGCTCTCATTTTGGCATTTAAACACAACGGCTAACTAAAAGTGTTGATAGTGACTGCTCAACATAATCCCCCACCACACACACACACACACACACACACCACTTCAAATCTGGCTTTCTTCATTTTAAAGATGCTGATAACAGCTTTCATTCAGTCACAGCTGGTACATCCCTGTGCACTTGCCCCACCTTTGTGGCCACTCCCTTTGAATCTGGTAGTTTTCTTTCATTTCTACAGACTGAGCAGTCTGAAACATCTAAGACAAATCTGATACCTGCCTGACCTAGTTTACTCTAGCAGGGGCATCATTTTATATCTGTTATATAATGGCACAAGGATGTGGAACAAACAGAAAATGGAGTACACATAATTAAAACAAGGAAGAGGATATAGTGTAGGCTATAGGCTTCATAAAATGTGAGAAGATTTAAAGGTGTAATCCTTAGGATTTGTGGGACATAATTACCAACTGTTGAGACTATTTGTGACCAATTTTATCTGCAACAAAAAATGCCATATATTAGTGCTCCCTGTGACATAGCACTAGCTATGACATCTACAAAACAAGAAGTCATTTTGACACCTTAGTAGGGTATTCAACTTTACTGCTTTGCTTTAATGAGCTGATTACAGTGGCTCGTGTCATCTATTAACATTATTTTAACCTGCAATAACAAATCTTTTGTCCCCTTGGGGGCAGAAAACAAGTTATATAAATAAATCACATATATTTCATTTATTTAATTGTGAGCAAACAGTTCACTGTTAGTTTGAGTTGCATATCTTTCCACATGTTGAATGCCAGTCAAGCTCTGCAACTCCTAAGGTAAATAGCTCTCTCTTTACCTGCTAAATGCTCCACTGTGTTTACCAATTAGTTACTCTGTCTATCAGCAGTGACATTTTTGGGCTTATTAGCTGAGAAATGTTGCCTGCTGCAGCTGAAAGGGTGCTATGAGAAGTGAGAGTGAATCAAAGATAATTCCCCTTATATGGGCATGTCATATACCGCTGTTATAAATATACGGAATATAGCCACTTTAAAGATTAACTTGTCGCATTAAAAAAAACCCTAAAATAATCTATACTCCACACATGCTTACTACAATTTTCCTGGTATTTGTTAATTCCATTTGATTTTGCACAAATTAATTAAGTTTGTCAACAGAGATCTGAATGTTGTTCATTCTTCCCACTGGCCTCGGAAGTCGATACCAGGAGGGAGAGAAATCACTTTATTTTCAGGTATGTCAATGAGCATTTCAAAGCCTGAGGAATGTTTTGGTTGAAAACGATAACCTGATTATAGTCTCTCGTGGTACAGGACAGGAGGTAATTATCAAATAGACTTTCTGTTACAGGCAATCTGATGGAAAAGCAGATCACAGGCGGTGGGATGCAGGCCCTCAGGGCTGGACAGGGTGAAGGTGAGTGGCATGTGGATAGAATCAGATATTGTTTCAGACATAGACACACACACACACACACACACACATTCCTTTATTGATGGATGGGCAAATATGCATTCTTAGGCCTGAGAGCCCTCGCATCAACTGAAACCCAAAACCTGGACATTCTGCATACCAAAGCAGTATTCCTCTTTAAAAAATTCAGCAGGACTATTCAACTCTGTTTCCAAGCCAGGCCAAATCAGAGGGCTATTCTTCAAATGTCACAGTAAGATTCTTCAATATTGTATAAAATTGCTAATCTACAAAAATGGAATTCTGTTTAAAAAACTTTTTGGGACAGCCTGCTCAATAGCAATCTGTCTTTGTCAACAAATTGTACACCGCAGCCAGACCTAAAATATAACTGGAAGAGAAATCTATGACAGAACAAAACAGCAAGAGAGAGAGAGACAAAAAACGCAAAATCCAAATTGAAAAAGAAGCCCTCAAAATATGCCTCAACATCTGTAATCAATGCTTGGCACAAGCATGTGATTCTGTGTTACTTTGTTTCCCAGTACAATGAGACTGAAAAGGGGAAAAAAAAATTAATGCTCATCATTAAGCAGACATACCAGCATCAGTGATTTTGATGGGGATGTAACAGACAGAGTGTTTTGTGACAATACTTGTAATTACAGCCAAATGCAATCAAAAGTGAGGAAAGGAACCAAGAGTGAGCCTTGGGATGTCATTTCAGGCAATTAAAAACACTGACACATTCTTTCCTCAGTCTGGCGCTGAATCGAGTGCCCTGCTTTTGATGATTTTCGGTATAGTGCCTCCTCGGCACGATCAGATTTAGGTGCAAATGAAAAATGTATCTATTCTCTGTGGCTCAGACAATCTGTTATAAAGCTCATTGTGCAGAAAAGCTGCAGTTACGAAGCTTAAGAGTAAGGACTCTGACCCATCATTTGAGTGTTGTTTTAAAATGAAGAAATGTGTCAGGGAGAGTCCAGGGGTAACCAGTAATATTCATCGAGTTCAGTGTTTGAAACACCTTTTTCAAACTCCAAGGGTAAAGCAACTGAAGAAGAACTCAGCAACCTTGCTACATAACAGCCCTTCACTTCTTTTGTGTGGCTGCAACAATGTGTGCTAATAAATTCAACACATTCATAAGCTGAATAATAAGTGGCTTCTTGAAAGGCTGACCAGAATCACATTAACACTACTTTCTACCACGCAACTCCATGGTAACTCACCTTGTGAACAGTGAAAGCAAATGAGAAGGAGCAAGAGGCAGTGAAACACTGGACACCTCCACAGTGCAGAGGCCATTGTGTGCTGTATGCAAACAATCCAGGAGCCTTATGGCTAATAATAGTGGTTCAATGTGTTGCAACAGGAGAGCAGAAAGCTGGAGCGATGTCAACGATGAGTAGTTCTCACAGATGCATCACCAGTCATCTTCTCATCTGCAAGAAAGAGAGGAAATGGATGGTCATCAATATCTCAGGCTTCGCTACCGTTGGTACAATTTTTCCTCTGGTTTAAAAAAGTAATAATAAAAGAAGTCACGTATGAGCTTCTTATGAAATGAAGTCAAATAAATCACAACGCAACCAAAAGAAATTTCCTACTGTTTGATAGCGTAAACACAAAACATTTTCACAAACAAGTTGCACAGAAATATTAAAAACATGTTCTCAAATGGTTATGGTTATGCGAGCATCAATGTGAAAACAAAGCAGATAGCGTGCCTGGTGCTAGACACTTATTTAACACTCGCCGGCATGTTACAACTGAATGTTTACACTGCTTCATTCTCCCACTCTTCCCTGTTCCACCTTCCCCATTTACTCCCAGATCCCCATGGGAGAAAGCTTGTCGCTCCAGCAACACGTTCACACAGGACGCCATTAGAGACACGGCTGCTTTGTGAGCTACTTTTGTCTCCTTCCTTATCAAGGAGTGGCAAAAACAGCCCTTTGTCTGCAAAAGCAGCAAAAGGTTACTGCCTGAGACAGACTTACACACCAGACAGATAAGCTGCTTACTGAAGTCAAACACTGATGAGGGATGTGTTGTGTCATATGTGAAATGCCACACACATACACCTATAGACTCTTGGCTACATGCACAGACATATAACCAAGTACACTCCTGCCGACTTGGACACACGTGCAGAAAAAAAGCATCCACACAGCCACATGAGTGCACACACATACAGACACACTGTAGCTTGTTTATTTCCTTGTTGCCATCCAACATCTCCCCAGTGCACACACACACACATACATACACACACGTATCCACATCATACACAGGTTCGGTCACTTGGTAGCCGTCGCTATGTAGAGGAGAGTGAATGTTCCCGCTTATGAATGCCGTTCCTCCACAGCCACCCGTCAACCACCCTGATTATTTTATAATGAACCTAAATTTGAGCAGCAGAGCAGTCAGAGCTGATCGCTCTCCGGCTTGGATATTTTTGGCAACACAAAAACCCACAAAACATGGGAAGCTTTCACATTACCATACTGAGTAATTATTTTAATTCACTATTGAATTCATCCTTTACATGACCCATGCCTGGTTGAAAGGAAACCTAAATGCACCTAGCCTGAGCCTATTATGAGAGTATTTATTTTCATTTAAGATCACCCTGACTGAGCATTTGTGCAGCACCTTGTGTCCAAAGACACAGACAGACATAGCATACAATCTACAATTTATCAACTAAATCTGAGTGGGTTAATAGGAGTTGATTCATCTTCCAGTTGTTTATCTGCCTGTAGCGCCAAGCCATATCAGATAAGTCTTGACTGGAAGGTACTTGATCTCCTGCATGAGAAGTCTCAGACCAGCCATGTCAAACGAGGCTGCTCATACTCTCAAGTCATCTAACAAGACTGCCACAACTTCAATATTGGGCAGAACACCAAATCTCCAGAGAAGTGCAGGACTTCTTCCTCAGCCATTTATCATCCCCAAATATAAGGTCTGGGGCCATTAGGGTAACCATGACTTGACAGAAGGAAACTGGAAACTGTTGGGGGCACATCCCCCTGCCCGTCTGGCCTGCTGGGTCCACTGAGTCACTCAGCCACTCTCCAGACACCGGGGGGCGAGAACCTGCCAGGCCTCGCGGGTGAAGTCTCGGTCTTACCACCCCGGGGTTCTTTCTCCTGATCAGCTGTCGCCCTGCTGAGTAACACGTTTCCTTTCTCTCTTAAGCTGGTGGAGGACGCAGCCATGCTCATCTTCCTAAAAACACTGTTTTGTTTGGTAGGATTTCTGCACTGAATCGTCCCAGACTTGAGATAAAAGGATTAGGCGATTAACATTAAGATGCTTTACACAAGTACTGACAGACGTATCATAATTTCACATCAGGGGACAGGGGAATGACTGGTTGTTGGGGGCTAAGATGTTCTCAAGCAGAAAATGATTTTAAGAGGTAAGTGAGGCATCGTTAGCCCCTCAGAGACTGTGCTTAGGAATTATCAACACCAATTCACCCCCCACCCACCCCCAAGGCTGGGAATTGAGGTTACTTGTTACTTGGCCAGCTATTTCCGCATAATGAGCATCATGTTCCACAGAGGCTGATATGTTAAAAAAAGGTGCACAGTTATGACTAACTGTCACCACCTACACTAAATCTAATGAGCTCAAACATATAATATACACCAGAAGACCACTGACTAAATTGAAGTTATTCATTTTCATCTGCGCCCCTTGAGCTCGTCTTCTTAAATAAATACAGTATATGTATTCCCTCAGGTTTCCTTCTTCTATTAACAGTATATCTTTCTTGAAAAAAATCCACAGACTAAATGAAAAATGATACACAAACATTGACGACATCTGTTTTTCCTTTGTGTCCTATGCATACACAGTTGAAACCCAAGGAGAGAAATCTATCATCAGTTAAGATAATGGAGAAAATCACAGTCCACAGCAAATTTTTCACATCAGCCTGATAGAAATAATAAGCAAGCATTTAAAAGAGGACAGCAAGCAATTAAAACATAATTAAAATAAATGGATAGAAGGAGACAGCCCACATGTCTTAACATGAAGTACAAGGCTGTGTGCAACAGCCGGCTGAATGAATGTGAGGCTCCTTTGACAAAGCTTGTGTCTGCCTCACTCAAGCTGGAGAGGCGTCCAGTAAAAGACACAGTGAAAGAAGGGGGGGGATTTGGAAGTTTTCTAAGCTGGGAGGGCTAAATGGATGGGAGAAGGAGAGCAGAGGAGGAGAAGAATGGAAGGGGGAGAAAAAGAGGGGCGGCAGGGTCACCGCGGAGGATTGACAGCCTGTGAGTATGGCCTGACCTCCTGGGTTCGCCCCCAAGTTTTCTCCACAGGCTTAAAGAAGACAAAAATAAAGCTCAGGAATGTTAATTTATTTTCAATTGTCAACTCTGAGAAGGGAGAGATAAAGAGTGCATACATACATATCAAGTAAGACTGGAACAAAACTAATGCGCAAGTCCAAGTGTAAGCTGAAAACGTACAAGTGAAATAGAGATGTGGCTCTGGATCTTGCCAACACAATGATTCGTCTTCCACTCTTTGAAAAACTACTAATTTGGAGAACTTTCTGCCCCACCCCCACGCCCTACATTCAGGATAAAAAAAAGACACATGTGAGAGGAGAATTTCAAACATCACAAAATAGTTGATGGGCTAGAAGTGGGAGATGGGAACTACAGGAACTCAGAAAACACAGCCTCCAGACAATATTTTCTGTCCTCGGTGCACCCTGATGTTCCCAAGGAACCCTTTTGTCATGACAGTCCTGTCAGGGCTGCGCTTTCAACCCCTGCAGGGACATGATGTCATTTCCTTGGCTCCACCAGTGATGTAGAGGAGCTGCGATCAACTGCCAGAAACAGAGATGGTTCGACACTGAGCACTGCAAAGAGAGTTTTATCAACATAGCGCTACACAAAATGATATCCTACTATTAGGATGAACTGATTGAAAACTGCGATTTACAGCGGTGAGATGACAATGAAACAGTAAAGACAATAAAGTCTTAATAAAGGAGTAATTTTAATATTTAAATGTGGATGATGAGATGTGATGATTTTAGAGATTCATTGACAGGGAATAAAAGCAGTGTTAACTTGAAGAACAAAACAATGTTGTAAACATTTTTCAGCATTTTTCAGAGCCACAGTTGCATTGCAAAATAAAAAGAGGTGACAGAGAAGTGATAAATTACGTTGTGTTGCATGTACAGTATGTTGCATTGTTTGCTTGAGAGGAAAAAGCAACAGTTAATCTACTGATGATTTTGTTTAAAAAAAAACGACTGGATTTGGATGAATTCTGGTGTGTGTATGTGTGTGTGTGTTGCTACTTCCAGTAACTATAAATAATTTATATATCAACAGGTGTCCTTTTAAGATGGCTAATAAATCACAGAACTTCTTGCGAAATCTTCTTTTGAAGTCTAGGTCAGAATGAGTTCCAGTAACATTTCAATATGCAAAAATTTAATTCAGGGCGCTTAAACTGTAGCTTTTATGTCTTTTTTTTTTTTTTTTTAGATCACTCTAGATTAAAAGGAGACCTTGGGAAAAAAACATGCTTTTAAGTTGAAACGTGTTTCAGTGCAGCTCAAAAAGCTCAAACAGAAAGCTGAAAGGTGCAATGCTTCACTATTTTGTTGAGTGTGCACAACAGTTGGTGTGTTTAGCAGCTCTTGGCCAAATGATTGAGGCAGTAGATAAGATAGAGTGCCAGCGGGCAGATGGACATAGTGAAACAGAGAGGGGCGAGCAAAGAAGCTTAGTAAAGTGAAGAGAACAAAGAAGACCCAGGCTGAACAACCAGGTTAGTGTCAAGCAAAAAGAAAGAGAGGGTGGTGTGTAGTCATCAAAAGAAGCTGTGTGTAGGAGCTGACACTTGGAAAAGAGGCTAAAAGTGGGTGTTGCTGTTGAAGTTTGTGGTTGAAATCAGCTGTCGCACAAATAATTCAACCTGTCTAAAAACTCAGCACAGTTACTATCTCAGTCCATCTCTGAAATGCAGAGCGGACTTTAAAACTTGATTATTTTTACAGCAGTCTATTCAGTGTCAGGATATTGTGAAAACTGTAGGTTTTCAAAGTCCAAGGTGACAACTTTAAATAGTGTTTTGTGACTGAGCAGAACCAAAAGATATTTAATTTACCAGCAGAACATTACATAATGAAACAGTAGTAATCTTTTCATGTCTACAACAGATTTAATAGCAGTCTTAAAACCAAAACCATTTCCTGAACCAATTTACAAGTTTTTGATGGATGGTTTTAGAGCATCAAAGACAAATTGAGAGGTGATAGAAAATGATGTTGTTTTGCTTCACTTTTTATGTTTCCTGGCTTGTTTGGCTGTTTTAGGGATTGTGTGCTCTCATGGTTTTAGGAAAATGTGACTTTGGTTTGATTCATTTCAGCAAGTATGTGCTACATACTTCATCATAATTACTGTTAGAATTTCAAAAGCTACAAACAGCACCTGTTTGGCATTTTGCTTGATAAACGAGCGACTAAGCGACTAGGATATTATCAAAATTATTGGTGACTTACATACTAGCAATGGAAATATACTTTTACAACTGAGAATTCAACTGACAATACAACTTAAAAGCTAATTCAGCAAAAACTAGTCTGAAAGTAAAAAAATATATGTCGGGCAAAAGAAACTAAAACGTCGAAGCGATGCACTAACATTCTGCTGGAGGCTACTCTGAGCTCAGTAGCCAATTCAGGTTGGCAATTAAATGAATAGGCTGACCTCAGAGCAGTTGGTTAAGCGGTGGGGTCACCGGAGAGGAGCAGAGAGCAGCTCAGCACTGACATGGAAAGGAGAGGTTTCTCCTTTCAATCAGTCTCTTTCTAAATTTACTGAAAGCCTCACTTCTTGCCTCCTCCACAAATGATTCTAGAACTCCTCTGCATGCTCTTTACCCGCACACACACCCACATGCACTGCTCACCTCCAGCTCACTTCATTGTTAAAGCAGATTTTTTTAACAAGGGAAAACACGGCTTGGCAACGTCACCCCCAATCTAAACCCAAAACACGCACAACAAATCCATTCACTCCCTCAGCAAATTTCACAGCAGGTGATGTGTTGATGTTCACACCTTCTGTGGGGAAAATGCGTTGACACAATGTTAGATTTTTACACACTATAGCCCCATTCAGACTGGGTTAGTTTTCAACAAAAATGTACCTAAGTAACTCCTAATATGTAACATCTGTGTTAACGAACAACATGCAGGGAAGGAGAAATCTGTGTAATCAGTCTCCAGTATTATGCATGTGAACCAAATATGTATTATAATAATCAAATATAATTTCTGCAACTTGTTTAAACAATGTCAAAACAGCAAGGGAGAGCAAAATGCCGCATGTGGAACAGAATGATCTCAGTTTGGGGTAGAAGCCAAAAAAAGTGTGCACGGTCCTCGCCCCAAAAGGAAATGACACATCATGCGCAAACTATCTCAGGTTATCGTTTCGGATGGGACTAGCTGAGGTTTTATCTGAGGTTATTTCTGCTGGGCACAGGAGGTCTCCAATTTGGCCAAGCTCTAAAGTCCACACAAGTTACTGACATGGCAAGATTCAGATGGGGCTAAAATTTACAGACATGCTCAATTTTCGATTACATTTTCCCAACATACCCCCACCCCTGTAAAATTAATCCCATCCAAATGGGGCTTATGACATAGTGTTACAATGACAAAGTTGTCCTCTCAGACAGCAGCTATGACTTCCAGAAGTCAGAAAGTATGTAGGAAGCCTAAGAAGCAAAACTCAGGACAAGGTAAACTAAACAATCAGGACACAGTTTAGAGTGATTTTATACACCAAACTGAAAGTAAAAAAGTGGGGGCCACAGAAATGTAATTTTGAGAGGCAAGTACAGTAGATATTACACCCTAGGTTTTGTCATTAAGAAAAGTCTGAGTGCATCATTACTTAATTTAGTCATTACTCACCACAAATTAGACATTTTCAAATTTTAACCTCACGTGACACCTACTCTAATTAAGTCACATCTGCCAGTACTGTAAGCATCTCCATTCCCTCCTTGTATTTCCACTACGCAGCTGGTATGTCACCAGTTAAAGTGTTTAGTTTCTGATAGCGAGACTTTATTTTTATCAGCAGAACATTACCTGTTAACCCGACATTTACATCACTCAAGCAAGCTGCTATGTCTCCCTGACATCCTCATTTACACTTCATGCTTATTGCATTTCCTTATTGATTTTTAGAAGCTATTTAAAGTAATATGGCTTCTTTCAACTGGAAACAATTTAATGTAGTGACTGTTTTGCCAAAGTGACAACTTTATGGCTCACTACACCAACACCAATACATCCATCCACCGTGCTTTCCTGGAGGCAGGAAAGTTTTTTTTACAACTCACAGCACATTTTTTTGCAAACTCCAGTCTGCTTTGCATTATGTATGCATGATTAACGCATGGGCTCTATTCAAACTGAACCCGGTATTCATTCCGTGTCCTTAGTGAGTGACATGCATTAATTAATTTAGGGCTGTGACCTCAGAAGTAGTCTGTTGGTTATTGAATCTGTTTTGCGTGAGTGTCATGCTTGTACAAAAAAATCATTAAGGGGCAATTTGTTAAATACAGAAAGTGCAAGTTTGGTGTGTGAAGCAATAACACCTAATGGTCACATTCACAAAGGCACAAATGTTTTACACTAGAGCTGAAATCAGTATAATAATAAATTATATTTTCCTACAGTACATTCAAACTTGAATAGCACTAAACACTGCAGCCTCTAAAATGACCATGAAGTTGAATCACCACTCTTTCAACAAAAACATCTTCACAAAGGTAAGGTTTAATGCAGTGTATTAAACTGGCATTTTAATAAGTTGTCGTGACTACACTGGCAGGTCAGTATTTATCATTAAATAACAAATTTAAAATAATCAAAACTGAAACAATGAGTCAATTAACTAATTAATCAATTAACAGACCACAGAAACTGTTTCAGTAATCATTTTATAATTTAAGTATATTTTCAAGAAAAATGACAAACATCTGTTTTTTTTTTTTTGTTTTGTATCAACATAAAGTAATAAAGTCAATTAACTGTGTGGCAAATTATTGCATCAGGCAAAACTCTTTGCACGTGTAAAACACAAACACAATAGAGTAAGAAGGTATCACAACATGCTACAACAGATATCACCTAAAGTTAATATATTATAATACTGAATTATTATGGCTTTCCACTGTGCGGTCACACAATACATGATAAACACATTATGAAATAATACAGAAAAAGGGATAAGATAGAGAAAATTAAATCAAAACTACAGATCAATGCTCTATCGATCAACATAGATGCCTTAGAGTGAGTAAAAAACTATTAATATATAAATATCAAGAACCTAACAAGAACTAGATGTTACTACAGTATTCGCATATCCTGCAGAATGAGATATTCTTACACAAGTAAAGTCTATGGAGTGTGAGATCTACATAGAAGAGGTGGAAATTGAATCTACACTCTGTTCCACAGGATTTACCATGATGTTAACTAATGTTTAGGTGCAGAGATGGGAGTAACTGTACCAGAAATTTAGATTCAGTTCATGTAACCATTGCAACATAAGGTGCAACAGTAGTCCTGTAAAAATGTTTCATATACCTACACAACCATGTGGAATAATCACCAGTGCTAACGAACCCCACGAGCTGGCTGCCAATACTATTGTAAACCCACCACCATGTTTAATAGTCGACAGGTTCTCACTGCAGGTGAAAACATCAGAATGCAGTGAGAGTGAGAGATTGTTTTTTTCAGCTTATATCAGTTAACCCACTGCATATTTGTGAGTCAGCCTTGGAGAAATGTGTTTTATAAAGAGCATCCCTATCATCAATACCTGCTTTGTAAACGCAAAGATATTTAGCAAAGGTGTTAATTCGAATATGTCATAATTCTGAGGTCTCAATGTTTAGCAGGTATTCTCTTAGGTTTCACTGTATCGACATCAGTGAGATTTAAATCCATTGTTCTTTACTGAATCCTAACACTTTTTTAATACTAATGAAAATGTGTCAGTGGCTTTAATTTGGTTTCCACCAGCTCCTAAGTGCAAGTTTTGCAGTTTAGCATTAAATCTTCCTCTGTGGTCACCACTTAGTGCTGAGCAGTTAGTGTTAGTATTTAGAGCATTTTCGCAGAGAAACGTTACCGGCTGCATCCGAAAATTACACTATGGGAGCAATGAGCGTGAATGAAAACAGTGATTTAACCAAAACAATGCACTGAAAGATGCTGAAAAGCTTCACAGTGCAGTGGGAAACTGCAGATCTGGCGATAATTGTCTGGTGGTTGAGGTGATTTGATCAAGTGTTATATAAAAACGCATAATTTAGATGAAAATCAGCACTTTGACATGTCAGAAGTTTTAAGTCTGTTCCCACTGCCACCTTTAATTATTCATGGTAATTCAAGCAATGGCTGTTCGGAGCTGACACTTACACAATTTCAGGTTAAAATGCGGTGACCAGCCTCTTTTGAAGCTGACCCATTACTGATAATTCAAGTAGATACCAATCGGCACAGAAGCAGCTGAAATTTGGTTACATCTCAATAAAAAGAGAAGCATGGTTAATGGCATGTTAGTGGCAGAAAATGTCAGTGTTTGTGCACTGTATTGAGGAAATAGGGACTATTAAAACTATTCTATGAATGTTTCAGGGAGAGCAGGAAAATAACCTTAAGTTCACAGATGTAATAATAATAATAATAATAATAAACTCTCCGAGATCCCTGAGGGACAGTTTTTAACCTGATTATTGAAATTGAAATTTGTATTTTAATTTGATTTGTCTAAAACGTCACTAAATAAACTCAATAATATTGAACTGTACTGTTCTGTCCAAATCTAATAGTATTTATTAGAGGCTGATTATTCTGAATACTGCTTTGATTAGAAAAATCCTTCTGTAGAGACACTGTTTTTCACCAAGGCTTAAAATAATACTCCTTAGCCACTTAGCCCAGCTCTACCAGTGGTTGTATTGAGTTGGAAATGAGCCATGGACTTGATATGCACACACACTGTGGGCCGGGACGAATTTTTAGCTTGTTTTCAATTCAAAGTCGTCTCTCAGTACTGGTTTCCATTAATTTGTACACCCACTCTGTCTGTTCCTTTGGAAACCACGACAGGGGCATCAATCTACAGCATTTGTAATGGGGAATGGGAGCTGGTTGTACTTGTTTTTCTTGTTTCTTTGTACATAATTACTTTCTTGTTTTCTTCCTTTCTGTACAGCAGACAGTCTCACAGTTATTATTTAAGACTAACTACCCCTGATTCAGCTGTAAACTAAACTCCATTCCATTTTGAAATATGGACCACTGCAAGTTTACTGGTGGACCTAAAATGTCTCTCATTTCACAGCAACTAGGCTCATCATCTGCTCTTACAAAAAAGATGAAAACACACTTTACTGAAAGACTCCTCATGGATGCAACCATTAACAAGTCAGAAAATGAAACAAACATAATTACACAACATAGCCCCTAAAAATGTAGATCCAATCTTATAATGCAACACTGGTCAGATTTAAATCTTACTTCCCCAAATCTGTGAGATTTTAGACATTTTTTAGGATCAAATGTAGTAAAATTTGTAAAAAAAAAAAAATAAATAAATAAATAAATCCACAGATCTAAATAAATGTTAAAATATATTAAAATGTCATATAAAATGTAGCTTACAGGACAACACAGAAAATTTTCAATATGCCAAATTACACGCTTTGCCACTATTTCTTCGAGTTTGCTCTGCTCAGTCCATTGTAATGCAAACTGAAGAGGCGTATGAGTGTATAGAGATTGTATTGGAACAATGATGAAAGTGCACGCTATAAGAATCAGGACAGCTGTCAGTGCATTTAGCAGCTAAGGATGAGTTTTACTGAAATGCACCAACGTGTGCAGTGAAGAGAGACACAGACAATCATTCTGCATTTCCAGCATGTTACAGTTTGTCATTCACGGTCAAAGGGGCAGCTCCAACCTCTGTCTGACTGTTAAAAACACATTAGACTTGTGGATGTGTGGTTTCTTCCTCCAAAAATGTTCATAAATACTGTTTATGTTGCCTAGGAGCAAGGATATAACAATAAAATTATTTCACAAAAGAAAGTATTAGTGCATTTTGAAATTCTGGAACAACTGTTGTTAGAAATTTAAGAAAAAGCACATGGACTATAAATGTATCATCAA
>JAUBNQ010000009.1:12597794-12616567 GCA_032353495.1 Ctenopoma kingsleyae
CAAACAATTATTTTCATTTTGGCTTTAATTTTTAGTATTAATTTATCAGTCGTTTAGTCAAGAAAACATCAGATAATAGTGAAAAACAACTGTCACAAGTTTCCAGACATCTCATTATTGTTTTGATTTGTTTGACCAGCAGTCCAAACCACAAAGCTATACAGTTTACAAAGATATAAAACTGTGAAAAGAAAAGAATCCAGCCAAAGGCCAGAGAATGAGTGATGCTTTCACTAGAAAGAAATAGCCTAAAAAATTAACTGATTATCAAAAACAAATAATCCAATCAAATCTCTAATCAAAGAATCAACTATTTATTTCAGCTCTAGTGACCACAATGTTTCATTATCAGACACCAAAAAAAAGTCACCTGAAAGCTTCACATCACAGTACATCACTGACTGAGAATCTTGTTTTAATAAAAGCACCCAACTCGAAATATTTGTTCCTACAAAACATAAAAAAGCAGAGTCAGAGCACTGTGTGTACTTCCCTATAAATCAACAAATATAAGCACCAAATACACAGCCACCATATCACCTCTCAATGCTTCAAAAACGCAGAAAAAGCTTCTGTAGATGCAACGCTTTTCTCTGCTGCCAACTTTTCCTTGTGCTGTGGCTTAGCCCAACAGTAGTGTAAAGGATGCATGCTTCTTTTATTTTATTTTCAGCCCCCTGCCTCCGTTCTTTTCCTCCTCCAGTACATCATTCCTCTGGGTGTTTGTGCGGTGTCCCTTAGTTACCGGATAAGAGACCCAGCAGCTCAGAGAGTTAAAAGCCTGCCCTGTCCCACTCATACGAACAAGACTATCAATAATTCACCCTCATCGAGAAGCATTATCTAACAGCCTTATAAAATTTTAAAGATTGTGGGTGACAACACAGAACCATGAAGAAAGTGTTCCGTAAGAGGACACTCCATGTGTCACCAATGTTGGCAACAGATATGTTAAAGAGCAGGCTGAGAAAGACTTGTCTACACTGTCGGGTCAGTCAGCCCTGCAACGCTGATTTAACCATTACACATAAAAGACAGATGCTGAATTAAAGGATTGTCAACGAGAGGACACATCTCCTCGTGTCCACCAGCCCTCTATTGAATGTGCGAGCGCAGCACAGAGGTGGAAGCATTTGCTCGGCTGTATTAACGCCCAGGCTCATTCTCATTGACAGTGAAATCCCTCTAAGCCTAGATCAATTACACCCAGCTCTGCTGTAATTAAAATGTCCTAACAAAGGTCTTAGGAGCACAGGACAGAAACCTACCTATTGAAAACAAGCTCAGTCCAATCTATAGTACAATCTCCAAGAAAATACTTTAAGATTAGATTCAGACTTTTTGTAGTATAAGCACAAAAGTGTCCATGAATGGCTGCTGTGCTCACAATTTGCCTTCTTTATTCTTTAATAAGGTCAAGATGTGATTTACAATAAAGTGCAAATATAAAACATGTGAAATTGTGCTGCTATATTTTTAATAAAAGCAAGTACATAAAATGAATCTATAGTACAGAAACCTGTGGTTTTTCATAGCCATTACTACTAAGAAAGCTAATTATTTGTTCTCTTAAGTACCTCTGATGCTTGACTATGCTTTGCTGAGAAATGACAGAATGCTTATGAGTCTTCTAATTAAAACTCAGCAGTGGAGTGATTAGCAATCACAACTCCACTCTTCAAATATCAAGATCTGATTTGCTTGGCTGATCAACACGCTTCCTTGTCTCACTGCAACTCAGAGTCTCTCACAGTTTCTCTGTATTAAGGAGGCTTTTGAAATGGAGGAAATCAGCACAAATCCACAAAACAGGGCTCAACTGAATTGTGAGTTCTGTATTTCCCCCTTTATTTATATATTTATTTTTGCCAGGATGTCATTTGCATTGTTTTTTAAATCCTGAGTGCCAGAAATCATAAAATAGATTATAAATGGCCGCTGATGAATATATAAAGCATGTATAAAGCATCAATAACATTACTTATGGCAGCCACCAAAATTAAACTTGAAAGCTGTTCCCTCGTTGTGCCGAGGAGGGACTATTCCACAGACACGGAGAGAGCAAGATGGCTGACTGCACTGACACATTGTGAAAGCACGCCTTGCCATCCTGGGTAATAGATTCTCTTTGCTGTGTGACTCCCACCGCTTCTCATCTTCTGTGACAACGCCTGCCAATCAAAGTCCAGGGAATGTTCAAGGACTTTGACAATATCTCCTCACCTTGAAAACACATTGGCTTCATTGCAAGACATAAAGTAGGCATCAAATAGCTATTAGATATGGCAGACAATGACCTGGCAGACTGCAGGTGAACACCTCTCTGAAAATTGGCTTTAAAAGTATTCTTTCTATACATAAAGACAACAACAAAAACAAATGCCAGCAATACCGTGGGAGGTGACATTTAAGTGTTGGACAGAAATTGCACTGCATGAGCTGAGCGCTAAGTGTGGAGAAATTTTATGATCATTTGTGAGAATCTGCAGCAAAAACTGAGGAAAATGAAAGAACTTTATACATATTTAATTTTGCCTTTCAATAGACAGAAAACCACATTCTCAGGAAACAAATGTGCCTGTGCCATTCATGTGAAAACATTTAACAAAAGAAGAAGTCAAGCTGTCTATTACATGCAGAGGCCATGTAGATTAGTCATTTGGAAAGGAAAACACGGGAGGAGGTGTGTACCTGTTCAAATGTCTTCCTTTTCAGTGCAAAATAAAAAAAATAACAATGTTACACCACATCAGCCGAGTGATTTACATTTTTATATGATTCATGAATACCACAAAGGAGGACAGGGAGAGATTTTCGAGCAGCGAAGCATGGCCTGAACCTCAATTTCTAGGATAATTATATGATACTATTTAGGAATTTGAGGAACAGAGGAGCATTTCCTCAGTTGAAGACAGATGACCTGTCAGATACACCTAATACCAACACAAAGCCTTCAGCCTTTAATCTGCACACTTCCTATGACCTATACAATGACAGAACCAAATAAAGCACACTATCTTTGTTTCCCCCTGAGACAGAGCAGTGTCCTCATATGCTAATATCAGCCAGAGTTGGAGAAGAAGCTCTGAGGGCGGCCCAGACGACTTACAGGTCAGTGCTAATCTTCTGATATATGGAGTCTAAAGACCCGGGACACATCCATCACACGTTGCCGACGGCTCCCCAACCGAGAGAGATCTGCACGCACCAAAGGGTTAACACACACACCCCAATAAGACCTCCGACGATCCATCACTCAAGAAGCAGTCTCCTTTAGAGCGGAGCACCCTTTGCCAACACTGAGGGGGTAGCTATCTTAGCGGAGGCTCTGCGGTGAGCGCATATAGAGCCAGCGTGACTGCTAGAACTCAGCTCCGAGCTTCTGTTGATCATTAAACATCCATTTTAGACCAGTGGGGGAAAGTTGACTGTCATTTTGAACACAGGAGGTGGTACTAGCGGAGAGACGTATTTTCTCGGAGAAAAGGAGAGAGAACATATATCCATCCGTCGGGTTAACTACCCTAACGCATAATCATCAGTTCCATTCGTCTGTTTCTTTATTTTTGAGGCAATCCGCAAAATGGCTGAGATGTGCTTTTGCAGTTAAATGAGAAACTCAGCCCACAGCACTTTCTTAAACAAACAAAATGCCCTTTCCTTTTTTTTAATCCACTCCTGTGTAATATTTTTCTTCTTCTTCCACTGGCTAACAGGCCAAATGTGAACAACGGGAGTGCAGCTTCTATGCAGTTTCAGAAAATGTTTTTGTTGGGGCCTCTTCTCAGCATCACCAGTAAATGTCAGGCTCGGTGTCAGCCCCTCAGAATCAGACACTACTTTTCAGACTCTAGACCATTTTGCAGCAACACTCACCCAGGAAGAAATCCATCTTAGAAGGAGCACTCATGCCAATTTCTCCACCGGCATCAGCCTCAACAGAGCAGAATGCATGTACCTCTCCTCTTCAGCAGCTTTTTAATAATTTGAACAACCAGCCTCAGCTCAGCTCAGCACCACAGCATGGTTTCCTCTCCACTCTCACTTTTCCTTGACTCAACAAACTTACTACACTTGCTTTTTCTATTGCTCCACCACACATATAGAATGCAGAGATCCCTTATCGGTGAGCTTTGTCGATCATTAAACATCCATAGGAAAACTACTAAATCACTAGATGCAGAAGAAATAGGCTGATGCAAAGTTGGTAAAACAAGAAAAAAGAATTACATCATTCATCTAAAATGCACTGAACATCACAAATTGACTGATATATAACTGATGTAAAGCTGATTTCCCTGCCAAGGCCAATTCAAGCAAACCCTCCATCTAACATCATTCATCACTCCTTCTTTCCCCTCTCTCTGTCCATTTGTTTGTATCGCAGTGAGCGTGTCAGAGGAGTTGAACAAGACAGCTGTCAAACCTGTCCACAATGAGTGAAGATGGCAGGTGAAGTCCTGTTTTGTTTTTTTCCCTCTTTCCTGCTCTCTGGGTTCAAAACTAAAACCTGCCCTCCCACTGCCTCTTCCCTCAAGTTCTGTGATGTTATTTTGTCTGAACAAAAGAAAAGACTGGAAGGAGCAAGCCCTCTTCTCTATCTGTGCTGTGGAGCGGTTGGCTCATGCTATTACCCACGAGTGGGATGACCATGAAGGGCCCCTTCATGGTCACCGACCCCTGATACCCTCCCGATGGCATTTACATTCCCTGTCTCTGTGCAACAGCATCTCACATGCTCCACTTTCTTTCACTATTAACCTATACTGATCCTATTTTCAAAGTAAGGGCATGCACAAAGGCAACAAAGCTTTTTTTTTTTCTTCTTTGTGCTAGTTACAAATGTGCCTGTTTATTTAGATCTATCAAATTTGTCTAAAATTGCAGAGAACATTAGGCCACGTATCAACACAGAAGGGAAAAAAGAAGAAGAAATCCGTCAAAATAAACAGTGTCTTGCCGCATTCTTTCTCTGACAAACAACAGCTGCACAGAATGGGAAATAAATATTATCTCTGCAACAGAAAAACAATCAGACACCGCTAGGTACTTCATAGTCTCTAACAAAGCCTGAATGCATGTAAATTTACATCTACACTCACTGAATGTGGAATTAAACCCTTTTTTTTTGCAAATAAAGAAAGTGAATTAGTTTCAGGACATTTTAGATGTAGTGCAGATTTTCAACAACTTATTTATGTTTTTTTCTCACCACAGACGCTGATGTGGGTTCTGTGCTTCCCTCAAAATCAAACAAACCTTTGTTGATGTTTTATGCTCGCACTGACAAATACTGAGGGAACTGTTTTAACAGAAGAAATCTTTTTTAACGTGACCACGTCTCTGAATAGCATCCAAAAAATTCCACAAAATACATGGCTTTTGGTGTTAGATTATGGCCAACAAATTCTCCCAATCCACGCTAAATCTGTTTTCAACACAAACACTTGTTTCTTACACACACACACACACACACACTCAACCAATTGCAGAGTCCAGCAATCCTGTGAGTAGCCTACACCACCGACAGCAGCAGCTACACTCCACCAGAACAAAACTGCTTAGAGGAAGGGGGCTGGTAGCTCAAGTTTTCCCTATTGAAATGCAGACACTTTGATATGGAAATTGGCAGTTACAAAAACCCGCTAGAATTCACACTAGCATGCATTGAAACCATTTGCGCAATGTGAGATGAGATGGCACTTCCTCCCAAGACAGACAAATGGACCAAACCAGCACGTCTGGGGTGGGTGAGAGATGGAGTGGAGGTACAGAGAGAGGGTGGAGGGGGAGGCAACAGAACATTTGTCCTCCCTCTGTCTTTGAATTCTTAGCATTCACTGTCCATGCATTCGTTTCAAAAAATAGCCTGTGCTGAAATGCAGGATTTTCAAAGAGCAACATCTACACCCACCAGTAAGTCCCCACTGCAGTCTGGGAGGATGTGACCTTTTCATCTTCAGGAATCACTGATGGGTACTTCAGTAATAAGCAGCCAACATCAGCTTAACTTCATCCCAGCTGAAGAGACTTTTGGTGTAGTCTTCCAAAATGGCTAAACTATGCTCAGATTCATCTGGTGGAGAGACCTTCTCACGCTGTGTATATGACTTATATAATGTTGCAGTTTTCGTGTCTTTAAAATGTTGGTTTGCTCACATTATCAAAAACCACTGAAGCCGCCATCTATACATCCCTGTCGTTACATAAGTACATGCTAGGGGAAGCTCTCAGTTTCCTAACTTGTCAGTATGGCTTATATAATGTTGCACCACTAGTCTGATTTGGCATTGACAGTATGGGTTATGTGTAAATGTTATTTAACCTTGATATACCAGTCCACTTCAGTCCTGCTCTCCTGGGATTTCTTGTTAAAGTCTGGGCAGCCCTATTCCTAAAAGCATCACGTGAGAGTGAGATATGGCTCCTTTAGCCTGTAAAAACTGTGTGTGTGTGTGTATAAATGTGTGTATGAGTGTGTCCCATCATCACACATGACTGGCCCAGGTCTGTAAATTATACATGCACTGTGAAATGATCTTATTTTATAGCCACAAAATGGAGAAGTAAATGGAGACAGTAACTGACATCCAGCTACTTAGCTCCTGGACTGGGTGGAGATGTTTGTGGGAGCTCTTATTTTTTCATCATGTTATATCACACTGATTATCACATAAATCTACTCCCATTTGGTTCTTAGAGGCTTGTGATTCATATCCAAGACTTGCTTTGTCATGGTGTAGCCTACATCTTAAATAAAAAAAATAAGCACATTTGGAACGTATGAAAACTACTTAAATCTAAATATTTTCACCAGATGTGTCACGTACAAGCAAACGCATCCTCTGGGGAGTTTTAAATTATATAAAGAGCTAGTATGTAAAGTGAAATGTACACTGGGATGATCCTTATGCCCAAGCAACTTCATATTAATTAAAAGTCTGCAGGCTCAAGCTGCTACAAAATATCAGCATTCACTAGGGGCACATTTATTGATCTCATCACAACAGTTTTAAACTGCTGGAGCGGCCCGTGGCCCGTTTTCTGACATTCACCTTATCCTATCCTGAGAGTGTAAATAAATGGTATTGATTCAGCGAGCCATAACCCAGCATCTCCTTTGAAAGACTCAAAGCATCCGCTTTTAAAGGCTACTTACTGTGGTACACGGTGCCAAAATATGGATCCCGGCGTGGAGTGTGAATTTCAGATCAACACCAGGAGCCCCCTCCTCTCATCTTCTTTTTCAGAAGAGGCCCCCAAAAACTAAGCAAAGACGGCTGGGGCTCGGCTGCATGCTCCACTTTCTCCACAGTGGTCAGATGGCGGGGGTTCCCGTGGCAGGTATCTGTTCTTCTTCAAGCCAAAACGTCCGAGACCGGACCAATATCTCCATGGCGAGGGGTCTGCTCAGAAGTAATGAACATTAGCCCCTCTCTTCTTGTGCGTGCGCTACGGCTCCTTCCGACGGGAGCGCTACGGATAGACTGCACAAAAAAAGATCACTTCAAGGAGACTAGATGCGCCCCAATCTCGGTACAAAATGAAAATCCGAGTACGTCTCCCACAATGTCAAGTGTGTCTGAAAGTCTCCAGCGGTTTGCTGCACAGATACGACCCAAAGAGGGATAATAACACTTCGTCTGGCTTTCGGTGCGCTCCCGGCTGTTCCCTCTGCGCCTCATCCACACGCCGTGCAGACAGTGGGAGCTACAGCCGGACTGGAGGCAAACAAGGCGAAGAGAAACGGCGCACCGGTCCCTTGCTCTGCAGCAGCTGGCTGTGGAGGACTGCACGAAAAACATGGAGCGGATCACTGACAAGACGCGGACTGAATCCTGATGCTTGTTATGACAGCCCGTCCTAAGGCTAATATTAAACCCTTACTCTCTCTTGTCCAGATTTCATGCATACGTTAAAACACAAGCACGTCCATCTGTACTTTCTCCAAGCTTCTGGACTTTTACAAATCCATATTTCACAGTATTTTAATAAGGGTTCCCTGCTGTTTAATAAAGAGAGGTGTGCAAAAGCCACAGGGCTATTCATTACCACAAACATGCTACTGCTCATATAGCTCATATAAATAACATACTATTTTTAATCCTCTGAATATTTTTCTGTTGTGCACCTGGATAATTAGTATTGCATAAAAAAACAAAGTAATGAGGCTATGAGGAAATAAGACTTGCTTAAACTAGGTTACTCAAAAGACTGAACACAAACTGCACCATAATGACTAGAAAATCACTTTTTTTAAATCAGAATTTGACTTTATTTTTATTATGAAGTACTATACATAACAGGGTAATGTTACCAGAGAGAGAAACCATCTTCATTTCTGCACTTGAAACGCATTTTGTTGAAAAATCCTCTATAACATTAGGTTCAACTTTATTATCATTGCATACAGTTTCTCATTTAAACAATATTACAGTACATACTCACAGTATTTAAATATGTATGAATGCACAGCAGAGCTGAAACATTTTTTTAATTACTCATGTTTTTATGGTTTTTCAAGCAAAATGCAAAGATATTTAGGTTTTGAACTGTTATTTGGGGAAAACAATCATTGTAAAGATGTTAGTTTGGGATTTACAGTAGCTGTACAGTTTCCAGTATTTCACAGACCAAATGATAAACTGATGCATAAAAAAAAACAGATTAAGCAATAAAAACAATCTTTTGCTTTTGCAATCTATCACTCGGCCAGTGGCGGAGTAGACTAAGAATAATTGTTTTTGTGATATACAGGGAACAAAATTATCAATGTGTGATGAACAATGAAAAGCTAAGTCAGTGTGTACATCACTAGACAATTTGTTATGTTCCAGTACGTGCCGCAAGCAAGTAATATTTAAGTTGTAATTAAACACTGCTGTTATTTTATTAGGTACACCGAGTTGAAATTATTGCAGTCTAAAGCTTGATTTATGGCTCTGCATTGAATATACGAAGAGCCTATACTGTAGGACACACAATGCGTCTTTGCTGTTTTGAGCATTTATACTTGTGCAATTAAATGTATGTGTCGCTCTGCAGTTACACAGTGAGGAACATGTTGGCAGTGGGGTTTCTATAACACTGTTCTGAGCTTCTTTGCACTGTGTTGAGTTTTATTAGTGTACTACAAATAATTATCCTTCAACACAGAAGACAACCATCCTGCAATAAATTTACCCACCATGAATAATGTTCAGATATGTTCAAACTGGCATTCAGCTGTATGATTGTTTTGAAGGCTGTCATTTATGGTCTTTGGATTTGTGATGTTTTATACTGATGAGGGTCTATCATTATTCCATATTCCAGTCCCTCCCATTTAAATCTATAAGGCACAAAAACACCTCTGTGTATTATATTAGTTTTAATTGAACTGCCAACTGAATATATATTGCATTACACCTGGTAATACAAACATGAACTATCCACTGATGTTCAATCACTTCTACAGAGCAGATGCTGATACATATTGTGGGCAAACATTCAGTATCCATCCATATGTCCTCAGTAAGAAACTGCAATGTTAAGCGCCTCCCTTTGAATTTTACTCTTGTCAGTAGGGAAAAGCATCTGAAACAGGATTTAGATCACGAGACATCACAATGACAAAATGAAACTCTAGTAAGTACAGTATTACTACTAATAATAATGTCTTTGTGGATATATTTAAATACATTAAATTTACTTTAATGTACAGTCCCTCACAATAATCTTAGATGTGAAATTTGTTGCATGCAGGTTTGTACATACATTACTAATAACCCAAAGCATGGTTGTATTTTTCCAGTCATTGTTTTCCATTTTTCCCTGTATAAAGGGAGATAACATTTTTACAAGGTATGGAATATGAATAGAAATCAATGGCTGCCCAAAATGGTTAAAGCTTCCATGAGTTGTACCTATTGAGCAGTTAAAATGTCTGTGGAGTCCTAAAATCATGTTGAATGATGTTGAGTACCTGATGTTTGTCCTTTAAACAAAGGTGGAAAGCAAACATTTCTGTAAACTTCATAATGTCCTGCAGGAATATGGAATATGCCACAATGTGTTGTAAGGCCATTATTTAGTAACGATATTGTCCTGCAGGTGCAGTACAAGTCCTCACAGGAAATGTTATATGGACTTTTCAGTCTTTAGTCATTGTGTATTTTATTGAATGGGAAATGTGCAATGTATTGCACAGATTCTTGGCTTTAACTGAGAAAAATGATCCAAGATGCAAACAGGAATCTTCTGTTACACTGAACCTGTCTTCATTTTTAAAGCACATGCTTCCTTTGTTAGTTACAATGAAGAAGAGTCAAACTGAATCTGATTTAACAGTTGCGAGTGGAGACACAATTGATTAGGAACCCCAAAAATATGAAACTACAACTGGATTAACTAGAAATGATTCGTTTTTAATGGATAAACTTTTACTTCAAATCTGAAAACCTATTAAGATTTTACTTTAAGCTACAAAACATTAGCATTAAATAGCCATTTGTGAACGAATATGACATAATGTTGATGACAAACTGGACAACAGCATGTTTGTGTATGGCATATCGCTTGTTGGCTGGCTTGTCAGCTGCAGGCCGCATATTTGTCTCACAATGCCACAAAAAACGAAGAAATAAATGTATTTCATAATGTTCTGATTTATTCAGCCAGCATACAAAAGCTATCATTAGAAACCATTACACCCATGATATAACAAAGCAACACAGCACACTAATGGTTCATGAGATGTGTAATGTCTACCTGTGCTGTACTACCAGCTGTGTCTTTATTGTGAGCAGAGGTGTCTCTGCACAGCCACTTTTCTGCTCAAGCAACATGCAATTTTTGATATGCTGTCTGAGCTCTGTCATTTTGCCTTTAAGCATCATGTGAAGTTTCTGTTGTCATTTCTCAACAATCGATGTACTGGAAGGAAAATGATCTGCCCAGCTGGAAGCAGGTTTATGGTAACATTTTCCTCAGGTTTCTAAAGTTCAGCCCCATGCAGTTTCCTTTTGAACATGATATTATACTGTTAGTAGGAGCTTTCATTCTTCCCCAATACGACTCCTATTTTTAGATCCTTACCTTTCAGCATTGTAATGAAAGAGCTACCTCAGTGGTGCAAATTCAGGCGAAAGACATATTTGCCAGAGAAAAGTCAGTCTTAGAACAAACATTTGATCGGCAGCTTTGGAACTATTACTATCCTAAATATCATTTCTCTCTTCTTTCCCTCATGAGCCAAAGTACATAGCCAGGTCAGTGGTCTCTGTTACACGTGGCTTCAATAAAAAACAGTCCCCTAGCCACACAGGGGAAATGTGAATTTGGGTCAAATTCACCAGGTGGAAAGCGAGAGGATTAGTGCAGAGCTCACTTGTTTTCTGAGGCGTAGTTTTACATAATAACGAATAGCCAAGTTAAAGAAAGCAGATGTAATGATGCTGATCCACTGACACATATTCTTATTTAGAGAAACAATGTTTATGTATGGCCTACTACTGCAAGTGTAAACTCTCTATTTCATTTGAACTGACCCAGGAGAGCTTGGCTTGCTGGTGTTTTATTCATTGCAGTCAGTGCAGTATATATGTAAATACACACAACTGTCCTGTTTCTGTCCTCCCCTGTTTTTTCTTCTATGTTTCTTTCTTTCTTTGGGGGCTGATGAAGTTGTCAGAAAATGCTTGGCTTAGCTTTTTCACTGGAGCCTGTCATTCTTGCTTGCATTCAGTGTGTAATCAAAACACCAAGTAATAGCACAAAAGGACTAAAAGCAAGAGTAAGTTTCGCTTCTGACTAATCTTGAGTGTAAATATATTTACTGAGATGAGACTGTATCATAAGAACAGACTCCATGCTGTAAATGATAGGTCTTTATGAACCCACGGTTTAAGATACGTTGAAATTATAGCAGCAACTAAACTACGTGGTTCCTTTTAATTCTTTCACTCTGTGCCATAACTTAACTTCCACATTTGACCAGGGCTATTGCACAGGCAATTTGTGTTAATTAGTATTTGGGAGAATAAAAAACATATTACAACACCTATGATTGCTCATGATTGCTGGTTACTGCTTTTCTCTGCAATACAGCTTAACAAACATCCTACTAGCTTACGTTGTTCAGCACCACATACAACATGTGTACAAATGCATTGTGGTTATGTTGTGTTGTGTGAGTACAGATTTGTACTGTTTTAATAATGATTTAGCTGTTACTTTAATGCAAATTCAAATACACAGCAGTGCTTTGAAATTACGCTCATGTTGCTTGTCCTAACTTGAAAATTAGCTGCAGAAACTCAAGAAAACAACAGCACACATGTCTTAAAATACAAAGTCAACTCTGTGTCTTGTGAATCCAAACTTCAGATGTTGAATTGGATTATGGGAGTGCTAATTAAATTCTTTTGGTGGTAGAGTTTTTGAGATTTTTGCAGCCACAGCGACCACACAGAGAGACAGAGTCTCAGAATTCAAGTCCCTTCACCTCGACATGTTGTCTTTAATTTTGTCCTGCAATGAGTTGTGTGTGTGTGTTCCCTCTCCAAATGTGCAGCTCACTTTATGGGCAAAAACCTCATGTAATAATGTGGAGTGTTTCAACAAACATTCATGCGGTAAATAAGAGGGTAGCTGGGAATTCTGTGGTAAATATGTCTTGAGTCATTATTAGGTGGTTTTACTCATTACGATCAAAAGCCGCAAATTCAAAGGCTATCTCAACCCTTACAGGGAAAAGACATTTGTTGAAAAAAGAAAAATCAAAGGATCTAAACTGGGTTTTTTGAAGATTTTACAATGGATTTGATAAATCCATGCATACAGAAAAAACAGTTCTTTTACAAACTGAGAGGAAACTGATTCTTTGTGGCATCCATTTCCCAGCTTATTGTGTAGAGGAGCTTTCTATAGTTTTGTAATCATAGAGCAGCATGAAAAAGGGTGGGAATTATCATGCTCTTGATTGTCATGTAATGCTAGTTCCCATGATGGAGCAGGCTCGATTATAAGGCTCAACCGTGAATGAACTCTACAACATTCATGATAAGACAATGAATTAATTCACTGAAGACGAGGGGGGTTGGTTTTCTCCAGTTTCTCATCAATCCATTATATAGACTCTGTGCTATTACCAAATACACAGCAGGAAAGTATTAATCAGTTCAAATGAGACATCTGTAGCACCTACAATCAAAAGCAACAAACACACATAATATAACTTACAAAATTATCACTTTTTATGGGACAAGCTTTATGGTAATTCATAGAAATTGAGGAGGTATTTAGGAGAGATAGGCCTCCGTGATTTTTGTAATTGGGGTAGGGTATACTACTTTTGTGACATGTAATTTAAAATATCCCTGTTTACAGTGTTATTAAACTACATTTTAAGCAAGCATTGAGTCAGATACATCAACATTTTTTTTAATATTATATTTTACTCTTCACACAAGAAGCAAGCTAATGGTATTGTTAACTACACAAAGGTTACTAAACATTTACTAACAGCTAATCTCTGTAAGAACTTTTTAAGTGATTTGTAAACTTTCACTGATATTACACTCGACACTTCGATTCTAACTAGGTCAGGTTTGAACATTTAAGTTAGTTCAGCGTTCCAGTTAGTTAATTTGTTAGTCTACATTCAAATGTAATAATAAAGTTTCTTAGTTACTTGTAATGTGCAGAGAAAAACAGATATATTTTCAACTTACACTGACATTTACCTTTGCATTTAACCATCTGACAGATGCTTATCCAAAGCATCTTACAACAGAGGTACAAAGCAAGCAAAAAGGCTAAGTCAGCTTCATTAACTGTATGCTGTCAATCACATTATCAATAGTATATAGTCATAGTATAAATAGCATACTCAATTATTAATTTAGGCCTTTAAAGTTGTTGTGGATGATGCTTTGGATTTCAGAACCAAAAAGTAAAAGTATTTTCTCCCTTCTGGAAGCTGTAGTGCTCCGTTTTCCCCATAAGACTTGTGTCAACTGCAGACTCTGCTGACATAAGTTAGATCAAGTATAAAATGTGAATTCAACTCTCTACAATAGATAAAATCTGACAAGCAACATGGATCCAGACTCTCTACGTCTCTAGATCTTTTTGGCTCAAAAAACTCTGCTTTTCCTCTGTTCGTGGGACGTCTGTAAAAATGCTCTTATATGGGTAAAGGCATCGAACAAATAACGGTAATGTACCAGAGTCACTGCTTTCCAACTGTGTGATTTGTTCCAAAAATATCAGTGTGCCTCAGCCCACAAACAAGCTTATCTGAAAAGCCATCTCAATCTATACTCGAGCATTTTAAAGCACTTGGTAAAGCACTTGGGAACATTTGTTTTAATTTAGTTTCCAATGGTGACTGTTTATCTTAGAGTGTAGTTATAAGTTGTTAAGCTGTGTTGTTGTGCTGCCTAGTCTAGCCCTTTCCACATAGAGGCTGAAACACTGAAAAATGGAAACAGATGCTCATTGTTCCAGCGTGAAAAGGCAAAGAAAAAAGAACTGGGAGGAAAAAAAAGATTTACAGCATCTAATGATTCCATTCAAAGGTAGCTGATAGTTAAGTTCTCTTCACACTGCCGTGCTGTTCGCTTTCCAAGACAGACCTTACTGTGAAACATACACGCAGCAGAATAAATAATAATCGCCCTGGCAGAAAATACCATAGCTGAATAAAATAAAACATACAGCAGGTCACGGTTAACTTTTCAAGAAAAGAGGAAATGGGTTATCGTTGCGTGCCACTAAAGGGAGTCCTGTCAGTCAACCAGGAGTTCTGGGACTGCCACTATTTTTAGTACCTGGAGCTCAGACACACACCATGGAGTTTAACCCTGCCTGGAACACAGACACAATAAATAATAAATCCATCAAACAGGAAGATATGATCCTCTTAAGGGTTGGTTGAAAATCATTAAGTCATTAAGCAGCTAAAGGAAGATTAGATGAAATAAACTCTTTATGTAAAACTACACGGTGGAATAGATGCTATAGGGAGACTGTACTGAGGTGAGACTTCAGTCTCTTTTCCAAGTTAGCCTCTTGTTCATTAGCCTTAGTAAAATAACATATTTCTCATAATGCATGAAGCAAAGGGGGGTTCTTTCCATCTTTTAAGATAAATTGGTTTCTACTTTTGTTCTCGATGGGAGCATGTTAACACCTTGTTATTTTAATTAAGATTAAGAAGAGCCTCGACACGCATGTTCCACCAATGCGGGAAGGGTGTTTTCTTATAATTATAGAGTACGTATAGTAACAGTAACTGATCAGTTCAATGGCTAGTTCTGAAATCACTTCCTCATTCACTATTCCTATTCAAAAGATGCTAAGAAGTATACTCGGCAGTGAGTAGCAGTGTGTAGTTCTTACACATTGGACACAGTGTGAAAAATTCTGAGGGTGTTACACAGAACATGCATTTCACACTCAGAATTTACAAACTCAAATAAAATGTCAGACAATACATATGGTGTACTGTCTATAATCATTTTGGACACTGGTATGAATAGAACTGAGGGACTATTCAATTATTAATATCACTACAAAGTCTATCAAAATTATTTGATGTTCATAAATACACAGTCAACTCCAATTATCATTGGCACATGTATTATTTAGCAAACCATCATGTCCTGCTGGTTGCTTAATAAGCCAAAGACCGTTGTTCAACCTTAACCCAAATGAATCTGGTGCTATATTGTCAATCCACAGTACTGTCTGCCCAAAGATGGGAGGTGTCAGGTCAGAAAGTTACTTCTGTGCTTCAAAAATGTGCTTCCCCTGAAGATGGTTCTTCAAACTTGTCATGCCTTGGTGGAAAGACTGTTGATTACTGCAAAACATGCACACGACTTTGGTTTTATCCAAACTACAATCTGGAGGCTTTTTTATAATAAAATCTTTTTCAGCACACTGGGTGATGATTCCTCACTCATGGTATTATCCACCTTTGATGTGCCCTAATTCCAGGTAACAATCCGCTCTGCAATTACGAGAAGAAAAAGTTGAGTTCAAAATAGTAACACATAAAAATTTCTAGCTTAATCGCATGTATTAATGCATTAAAGTTGGCAGCCCTAAAACACACACACACACACACACACACATATATATATGGAATATTGTCTCTTACAATTACTTGGTTTTCACATTTCTATCCACTGCAGTAGTACAGCTACATGTCATACTAACAAACCTAGAAGCTGCTTCTTCAGAGTGTCGTCAGTAGCTGGTCATCAAGGTTCTCACACATTTCAATCACAAAAAATGTCAAGAAATACCACAGTAAAAATAGCAACAAAGGGGCAAACATGCTTGTAGGAAATTTTCAAAAAAATGTTCACTCACATATATATATATATATATACACAATAAAAAAGCGACTCTAATTGTTAAATCAATAACAGCACAAACACCATAAATGCCATCTATGACTTTCAGTACCTCTGTGAAGAAATTACCTTCACGCTCAGGTGAATGTGTTCTGAAAATGTGACTCATTTCTTGACTGCCACTCAGCTGTTAGAAGCCATCATCTCTGCACAGCTCCTTTCTGTACGGCATTGACTCAATTGATAATCATGGCATTTTACAGCCACAGGTACATCAGCATGGTGAGAGCTGCCCAAAAGAGGCTGTTGCGAGACAGGTTTTAGGCACTTAGCAGCCTCTTGTTATTTGAAGTGTTGCAAATAGGTACAGTGTGCTACCAAGTCAAGTATAATAATAATACTGACATAATAATTTTGTATGTTGTTAATTTTGTACATGTTTGTATGTCTGCAGTAAAAACAGAGTCAGACGTGAACATGTTGTTTGGCCTGATACAGAACATTATTCTTACAAGTTATAACAATAATAGACACATACTAATATGCAGATTCATATTCTATAATATATACTCTATTACTTTTACTAATAGTTGAGTTGTGATGGAAGGGAGCAACTCAGGCTTTTTGAAGATAAGAGTAGCAAAGGTGCCGTTTTTTGTACGTTTTCATGGCAACCACATCAATCTGAGCCCATGTCAGACATGTTTGACATTATTCAAGAGCACATTTCATGGCATGACATTTGTCTTGGGACTAATTTGAGACGAAACAGCAGGAAGAATAAATATGCCAATCACAGCTACTGTCAAAATCTCATTGAGTTTTTTTTATCATTTATGCCTTTCAAGTGGGATTGTTTTACATATCAGTTTTTCCACCTTTACTTGCATATGCATGCCATGTGTCTGAAGTCTGTGGACGTACTACTGTGGTAGTATTCGGGTATAAGGCTTCATGACAGATACTTTACACATGTCAGACTGTTAGACGATGGAAGACTGTGAGACACGATAAAATGTTCATATTAAAAGCATTTACCCCTCTCCAGGCGCCAGACAGTCTGACACTGGCTCAAATTGATTCTTAATTGGGTTTGTATGGACCCTGGATCTACTGTTGATGAGCACAGTGAAAAGTGGACATCTACTTCTTCTGCTCCACAGAAACGTGATAACACAACTGACCTGGCAGAGGGGAAAATTACTTCTTACAGTTCTCTGCCCTGTTAAAAATAACAATTATGAAATGGATAATCTGCACATCTTGAAAAGGAATTTTTTAAAAATGATCCATCATCCAGACACTGCAGAACAAAGGTACTGACTCAAAGGGATGTCATTACTCATCACAAGTCACAACCAGTTGGCATTAACCAGCTGTGTAGCTAGTTTTTTTTTTTTTTGGGGTAGCAATAAATCACTCAGAGTTACTGTGGAATGCAAGAGAGTCCTCTGGAACAACTTGGTCTTGGTAGAGGCCATTTTTTTCTAGGCTGACATTCTTCATTATCTATTTTGGCTTACCCTGTGTGCACTCTGAGTCTAGGAACAGGCTGGTTAAAAACTATAGACTAAGAGGTAGAGGGGTTCGAAAGCTCCCTAGTGCCCTCCCTACCATCACACTCTCTGCTGAAGCTCAGCATGCCTCTATTTGAAGAGGAAGCAAGGTAGTTTGTCCATACCTTTGCCTCACTTACGTTTTTTTTTTTTTTTCTACCAGAGGCTTGTTACCAGAGCAAGCAGACATGGTAGAGAGCCATGCTGCAAAGCTTTATTCAAGCTGAGGGCAGAGTCTGCTGCGGATTAAGTCCCGTCCACAGTCTGGTCTGGTTTTAATTTCACTTCTTTTGTGCAGTCAGACTGGAGGGATGCTTCTGATTACTCTCTCTGTACCTTTGAAGGTTTACGGCAATTTGAACAATTTCTAATAATAATGGGTGACTTCTTATGATTTTATAAAATGTCATCATAATCATAACTTTATCTGTGTGCAATACTGACCATTTCTAGATTTCAAGTGATGTACAGTATATTGTATAGGCTACAGGCTCTGAGATACAAATACTCCAATGGAACTGAATGCCTGAAGCCTCCACTGTCTTGCAATATAACCCATAATAACTCATAAACTGTAATTAAAATATCTTTATACTTATACTATCCCTGATATTGTTGCTTTGATTTAATTGTGAAACACTTTGTAACCTGGGGTTAAGGTGCTATACCATATAAATAGACTTTTTTTTGTTTTGTTTTGCTTTGCTTATAGAAACTTGATTGTGCTGAACATTCTCAAATTATAATAAAATTTGTATTAATTACAGTAAGAGATATAAATACAATGGTTTAACTAGACAATATATATAGCACAATGCATTATGTAACTCATACAGGTCATTATAATGAGCTTATGTACAATTGCTTATTG
>JAUBNQ010000009.1:12629342-12651773 GCA_032353495.1 Ctenopoma kingsleyae
TAGATAGATAGATAGATAGATAGATAGATAGATAGATAGATAGATAGATAGATAGATAGATAGATAGATCACATTCACATTTATAAAAAAACATCATATTTGACCCATTTAAAATGGTTTCCCAGCGGCATACATAAAAAACAAAGCAGTTTTTCATAGTATAATCTAAACACCAGATGTGGTGTCAAAAACAAGAGATATGATCTCATTTAAACAACAAGCTCTACATTGTTTGAGAGATTTTCGGTAAAATGCAGGGTGAATTGTTTAGAACACCATTGTGATGAATGGTGAAGCTTAATTTTTCTTCTAGCACTGATAGTAAGAGAAGTGGAGGTAGATAGTAGTAGTAAATGTGCCAATGCTGGTGTAGAGAGGCTCTCACAGCATACAAAGGGAGAGTTGTTAGTGTTCATTGGCCCGGCAGCTCTGCAGAGGCCTGAGGATAAGCCTTAAGCCAGAGCACAGCAGATAGCTTGGGGTGAGGTGAAAACTCAGACAATTCCGTTAGACTCTGAGGCAAGTATCCTGCTGCAATAGCAGACTACACCAGATAATGTGTCACACAGCAGTACGTTGGTGTCGCAAACAACAAAACCCTTATTCACACTATCATGGGACGCTTCATGGTAAGAATGAGAAGCTACATAGAGAAGACTTTGGGAGGGACAGAGCAAGCAGAGCAAGGAATGAAAGTCTCTTGAGCAGGATCTTAAGAATAGGTTAGTAAAGGTGTGATGCTGCTAGCGTAGAGAATAGATCTAGATTTCTTTCTGTCCTTCCCTCTATAGGAATTGAAAAGGCTGGCCGGATAATATAATTGGTTCCAGGAGTGGTGAATGATGCAGGGAGGGACTTAAATGTTCCCCAAGAAACCTGACAGTACATGCCGAAGAAAGAAAAGAAAAAAGCTAAACAAAATAAATGCAAGTTGACAGGCAAAATGGAGGACAGTTAGGCTTAGTGTTATTACCATGACAAAGAGAAAAGAGCACAGTGTCTACTCCCTGCATGGAGGGTGAAGAGGTTTAAGGACAGAGCAGCAGGAGATGAGGAAGTGGCACACTGAGCTGTGTGTGTGACTCTCCGTGCAGTTGCATGAGCCTGCAGGTGTGTGCATGTGAAGCTGCATGTGCTCTGCTGTTACTATCTGCTGTTACTGTCTCTTTCCATCATATGTGTGTAATCATACGTCTTGCAAGGCACAGGGCTTTGTCTGCTCTGATATTAATGTAGTGCAACTAGAACATAACTAGGGAGGCTCGCGGAGGAGTTTCTCCACTTCTAACGACAGAAATGATTAAGTATGTTTGTTATATGCTCACACATGGCCTGAAGTGGTGTTAAAGATTGAATCAGCTGTAACAGAGACAACTATCAAAGACTGATAACTCCTAAGGGGCCCTTCAGGCATGCAGGAGACTGATTACTCCTCTGCAGGGCAAGAAGTGACATCATCCTTGGCTGGAAGCTGTTAAGATGAGGGCTAGCAGAGTGCATGCTTCATATACCATCTTCACATCCCTCACATACAACTCCAAGCATTCGCATGGAGGCTGCTATATTTTCACACAGTTACTGCGTTGCAGTTACTGTGCCGATTTACATCTGCTGACTGCATCAAACAGCAGTGGACAGGGTTAATCTTTCCCCATGGCAATGCCATAGGTTTCTACAGAAATGCAATGTTTCAGTCTGCAAGCAATGCTCACTGCCAGATCTAATGTTATAGTCAGATAAAGCCCTTTTACATTCATTCCATTCAGTAATGAGCAGAACTGAATTCATTAATCAGTCAGGAAAATGATTTAATCAATCTGTATCAAGTGAGGAATTTCCATAGAACATAACATAAAACATTAGTTATTAGATGCAGGTTTTTGTTGTGTTTTTCAGGGGTTTTTTTCAACAGTATTAGTAATTAAGCATACGTCTTATTCTACATCCCACAGCTAAGATAACAGAATATATAGACCTACCAGACAACTGGCAGTGCAAAAGTGGAAGAGCAAAAATTAAATTTAAGCAGTATGTTCTGTTAAACATAATTCCATACATAGCTTTCAGTTGTGGCAGCTAAGGAGCAAAACACACAGTAAAAGCTTATCAGACATGATAAGACCTCCATAAACATTACTTAGATGTTCACAGATACATTGACAGACTTTTATCTTCATAACATTATCTCCATCGTTAAATGCATGTTGAGTATCTGGTCTTCATCAGGGACCACAATGGAAATGGGATTCTGCCATCAGTAAGATTTTGTATGTGTTTAATGTGTTTTTCTCATAATGTCAAATAAACTAAAAAAGAATTCTAAGTTCTATGTTCTAAGGAACAACTAGAAGGCTCTGTCAACTCACAAGGACAATGGAATTCATCAATATAAGAACTATTGTACAAGCAAATCTGCAGTTTAAGAACGGGACAATAATCCAACATTTAACTTTCTATGGTCTTTTCTTAACATACATAAACACACAGCCTGTTCTCACCTAAGTACAAATTCTAAATAAGACAACATTGGTGAATGTCTTAACCTTCGAGAAAACTGCATACGTGGGAAGAAGAAATTTCTTCTATAGACTCAATGCTTTGTGAATTAGGCTGTTTCTTAGCATCCAGCTTTCAGTACAGTGCATGAATGATTATGTGCACGTTTGGTACTGAGTGTGTTTAGCAACCAGTGAATTTAGTTCAGTTTGCATGGATAGACATACAGTAGACTATGGTGCTACACGTATCTGTTCAAAAAGCACTGGAAATGTGAAATGTGTTGAAAAAGGAAATGTTGAATGGGGACAAAGGGGGGAAAGATAATTAGATAGATAATTGTGTGTGCAGAAACAAAGAATATAGAGATTTGATAACCTTGTAAAATAGTGATTTTTTTCTATCAACTCATAGGTGGTAAAGGAGAAATTGCAGTTGCAGATTGATGGTTAAATAGGTTTTATATTATTTCTGAAGTAGACATTATTACTTTGTAATAATATTAAGTAGTATATTAAAAATTATGTTTTTCAAAATTTTCTTAATTTTACAGGTAATATTTTACATTGTGTCAGATTTTGGGCTCTATAGGAGGATCTTGGATTTAGTCAAATCCAGATTCAAAAATGCATTACTTAATATTAGTAGAGAGTGACCATCTGTAGAGAGTAACTTCTCCATGGGTTGCTTATTACGTTAAACAATGTTGTGTATTGTGGATGACTATAGTTTGCCCCCATCTCAAGGAGCTTTGCAGACTCTCATCAAAATATTATTATATTTTCAAAATCAAAATTTCATGGTTATCACCACCTGTGACAAAAACAGACTAGTAATTTATTTTGTCAATTTCTGGACCCAATTATCTGATTAGACATTAAGTTTTCTTGTCCGACTGCTGAGTATGTTATAGAATCAGACCTACGATGTATTATTTTCTCTTGCTGGAACCGACTTTTTCTGCTTATGCTGTATTTTCTACTTGTTTGGATTTTCTTGAACTGGGAATTAGCAGAAGCTGCAGGCCCTTCCACACTATATTGCCCCAGACAGGCAGGTTATGTTTTCCTAACCTCTTGTTTTTAAGCACCATACAGTGTGACAAAATTCATGCTTCAGCTGTACAAATCCACAGCAAGTGATCCGCAGAAAGTAAGAACAGCAGCGGCACAGTTCCACAGTTTTACAACAATTCTGCCCAGTTCTACTTTTTAAGATTGACCTATCGATATGAATTTCATTGTGTACAACAGACTGTGCACCTAGGGCTATTTCTGCACTGATTATACAGTAGACACCAAGAGTTACCACACACCTGTTATAGGAATTATGTTACTGTGAAAAAAGATATGGTGACAACATGCAGTAAAATGGGTTTTTACATAGAAATCTGCACTCAGCTGCTGAACAGACCTGCTGTTTTCTTAACAAGAGACCTGACACTAATATCAGTCAATTGGACAATCTTGTGTTATAGTGATCATGTTCCAGCTCCTAGTGGCCTAAGTGTACTCCTTGACTTGCTAAACAAAGTTAAGTGGGGTTGTGCACATTGCTGTTGAGCACTCCAACACAATTTTCAGCACTGGCAGTTGTGTTTGTAAGTGCCCAAATGTTTATCCAAACACAAAATGATGGGAGGGACAAACTAGAGTTATGAGAACTGTCAAAAGCATTGTGTCATTATCAGCATGACATGTAACACGGCACTGGCATGGTGCGGTGTAAATTATACAGCAGTGGGACATTTAAGAATGTAAGCAGAGCAGGGATTGTGGCACAGAGTCCAGAGTCACCTGAAAAATGAGTGTCAAAAGATATTTCACTCACAATTATTGTGTTTTTTAGCACTGTTAAAGTGTCCTATTTATTATTAACTCTGGCTTATTATTATGTGAGTCAGGAAGAAATGATTGACATACGCTTTCACCTTTGAGAAAAACACGTTGATGTTGATAAAACGCTCAGTGATTATGGAAAGTCAAAACTTTGTATAAATTACCAACAATAATGACAGTATATTTTGACTTAATACAATGACACATGCTTTTTAAGAGACTACATTTAAATTACTAATAAATTAGCAATATTGAGGTTAATAATAAAGGTGATAAGGTTTTTGTCTCATTTGTCTCATTTTTTTTCATTAGGTGCAGACATGTCACTGCTCTAATTAACAGATTTGCAGATGCTCGTCATCATATTTTTAACTACTACCACTATTAATATCACAAAAGTATTTTTATAAATTGTGCAACAGTAAAAACTACAGTAGGTGTTGAACTCCAGACAATTCACAGGTTTTAGACTGAAAAAACTGTCAAAAGGGCTTTACGTGTTTAACTTTTTTACCTCGGAGAGAACAAAAGGTTATTTGTCTATTTTTGGGAGATTTTATTTATAATATAAATGTTAACTAAGGCAAAAAGGTGGCAGGCAAAGAGGAAAAAATTAACAGCCCTCTCATCTTTTTTTGTTTCTAATCAAGCAAAGGTTAACCTTCATCTGTGACTTAAAGGAAGTTACAGCAGAAATATGCACCATCGCTGATTATTAAAGAATAGACAATTACGTTTATAATGTAGCTAGAAAATTATAAACCTTAAAAATTCTACACTGAAGAGAAAAAACATTGACATGCTTTTGGCTTCCCTGCCAGTTTGCATTAGCTGTGATCTGTGCCTAACTTTGAACACAAGTAAGAAGCAGCTTGTAACCCTGAGCGACAGGGAGCAGCCTGACTGCAGCCTATATAAAAAAAAAAGTATAAAATCTCAGATCTCACTTGTGAAAGCTTCCCTAAATTTAGGTCTAGTAGCCATCCTTCACCCTGTAATCAATTTGACATATTCAAGCTCATCCAACCCTCTGACCAGCACCTGAATGGTAAACGCTTCTTGGCGCAGTTTGCTTCAAATGCAATTTGAGACAGGCTGAGAAATAGATTTCACTTTGCTTTGCCAACTTTTTTGTCACTTTGCACCCACACGACAATAGTGCAGAAACAGTGACAGCATCAATAGTAGCGTCATATTTCTAAAACACAAATTAACGCTTAACACTACACTGCTACTTAAGTAATATTTTTGCATTCCTGTAACAGTGTTAAATTGAATCAGCATGATTACAGGAATGGAATTATTATTTTTTCATTTCCTCTCCTGAGAAGAAAAGGTGCCGTCTCTTAATGCTACGTTTCCCTGTATTGTTGTAAATGAATAGGATTTAAATAGAGTCCAGTGTTTCTTGTATTTGATTCATGGGTATTGTACCAATAGAAAGAATACAGAAGGTGCCAATTTAAAAAATACATACATTTTCTCATACATTGTGTAGTTCACACAACAAAAGAAGGAAGGTGTTTCATGACTTATATTCACTATTCATAGAAACATACACCACTGCTGCTGCAAAGGGAGTGCATTTATACTGTATTATCCCCTTTATAAAAGAGGTAGGCTGACACTTACATCTAAAATATACATCTTTACATTTTCGAGAGTCCTCTTTCATTGCTGCACTTCATAAATCCAATACATATAAATAAAATCTAGCATCTTTTTGGAACAGACATTTGGGATTGGGATGAATACAGTACTATTTTACCTTATGAAACAAATTCAGATTGTTTTCTTTGGTTCATTCATCCAAGACTATGTACTGTACATCTTTTCAGCAACTCTGTACTTCACTTTCATACAGTTAATCGCATTCAAACTGCAACTAGTACATACTACTTCAGTATTTCCTTTTTTAAAATCAGATTTATTATACCTTTTATAGAATATCACACTGATTACTGCAGTCAAACTAAAATGTTTTTTTAAATTCCTTTTTAATTCCTAACTTTTTGAATGATTATGCCTTAACTAAATAGCTTTTTTAATGTCAACCATACAAGTGGCACCAAAATAGTAAAAAAAATATTCATGTTTAATGTGTTTTAAATCTACATTTCCTATCATATCTAATAGCAACTAAATTATAGAAATTAAATTAATTAATTTAATTACTGATTAATCTGTCGATTGTCTCCATAATTAACTGATTGATCATTTAATCAAAAAAACATATGAAAACTGTGAAAAATATCCATTTCAGTTTCCTAGATTACAAGGTGACATCTTTGGGTGTCTGGTTTGGGCTCGTCAATAGTCCAAAATGTAAATTAAAATGATACAAAACAGAAAAGCAGAAAGTTTGAGAACTGACTAAAGAAAGAATTACTCAAAATGATTAATTAATTATCAAAATAACTGATAATTAACTGACTAAATTAAATGATTTATTAACATTGACTGTTCATAAAAGAATTAGATTGTCAGAGTTTTGCATTATGGCAACAGGATGTCAGACAAAGGCAGAAGTTGGGATGCTGCTTGGCAGAAGAATCTCTATTTCTGCTGGTATTATAGACAAATTAGATACACTGCAGGCCTACTTTTACCCTCTGTGGAAATGACCCGCATAGTGTAATTTAGGAAACACGCAGTGGAAGGTATAAATGCTCCACCTCGTTCCTCTCGCTGAAGATTTTCAGTATAGACCGTCGGCACTCACACACAGCAGTGAGGTTTCTATTCAGAGACATGGCGGATGTGTTGCTTAACATGCAGCCGCCATAGAAAACCACTATAGAAGACCATTCATGTTAACTCTGTAAACGTCTTTATTTCATCTCAAGTGAATTCCACAGATACCAGCCTTTTCAAGAAGTATTGTACATTGCCTCTTATATTATCTACCATTTCACCAGCCTGTCATAAAGCTAAAATGGGTAGTTTTTGATTTAAAGGAAGAAAAGTAGTGAATAGAAGACTATCACACTAAGCGGAGCTCATTATTGTGTGGCTCTGTATTTAGCAGGAGATAAATCCAGCAGGGTGGGTGCTCAGGCTAATAACTATTTCAAGTCCCAATAAAGCCGAAACATCTGATATGACTTAGGAAGCTGATAGAGCCTTGGCAATAAGGAGCTTGTACTAAAAGTTGGAACCCTTTTGTCAGAGCCATCCTGCTACAAAATCCCCGCAGACATTCATAATCACCTTTCTCTCATTTTATTTATGTCTTATTAATGTTTGCACATAGCACAAATGCCAAATCACTGACTCTGCAGGCAGTGATTTACTGAATGTAAATATGGCAAGAGAGCCATTCTCACTGCTCTGCCAGTGACTTCATCAATCTAACCTTTCATTACAAGTATTTGATAATAGGTCAAATATGGGAATAGTTTGTGAGTTTTTTTTTGGCATTTTGCCATTACATTTGGCTACTCTGTCTTTTTAAGTAAATAAACATGGGTTCCACTCAGTTTACTAATTACTTCAACTGCAAAATTTGGACCGAGTTAACCTTGAGAATAACACTTTTTCTGCTTGAAAATACTCCAAACACTAGCTTGCAAGTAAATCCTTTGCACATGTTAAACAGTACAAGCCAGTGATTTACAACTGCACAAAGTCTTCTTTGATAACAACATTTCTTAGATCATTTTTAACACTCACTGGCTATTCATTAAGGATATTAAATTCCCTAAATATTTTCAGGGTGCTTTTGGAGCCCATCCGCTGACAAGGTGTTTGACCACATTTACTTGGAATTTGAAATGCATAACATCAAGTTAGGTAGTAACAGTCTAGCGGTACCTTGAGATTCTTTTTTTGTTATTCAGCTTTGGTGTGCATTTCAGTATATACAGTGAGTATACATAATTACGTCAGTAATGAGCTCAATGCATCCACAAACAGCTGATGACCCTCTGCTTTTCATCCTATCACGTCTGATGCTATCGCAACCTCCACCAGTCATGCAAATTGCTCCTCCTTTGTCTCATGAATGTCTATGAATCCATCGTAAATAGCCTTTATATGATCCACAGGTATTCTGCAACATGACAAGCTTCCCTTAATCCTATTACTTCCTTTCTCCTTTAAAAAGTTAGTCTTTCCTTTCAACCTCATCAGAGGAGGTAGTATTTCTCTACATGCCATCTGGCAGCTACTGCTTGCTAACACTTCATTTTGCGGGGGCTCTATGAACCTCAAGGTCCAGAGAAACACAAATAACACATGCTGGCGAAAATATAGAATATCTTTTTCCATGTATTGCTTGTCTGCATAGGCTGAATTACAAAAAAAAAGCTGGCTGTCGGAGCATGCTTTGAAGGTTTTAGTCATACCCAAATGTGGTGGTTTTCTTCTCACACGCCTCGTCAAGGTTTCTCCCTCGTGCGTCTGGATTGTAGATGCTGGGAGAGGATCTGGTACAAAGAGAATTGCAGATCAACTTCAGCTTGACAGTAGATGAATACAACCTAACACAAAGAGCCTAAACAGTGTTGCCTGCACCTCAACATAAGTAAAAAACACATTTAATTTTGCATGCAATGTGCATAGAGGAAATTGTGCTTGTGCATAACAACTATTTGCAAATTTCCCTAGACATTGTTTTTAAATAACAACTGGGGCACATCCTCATTACTCACAATAATCGGGAATTGTTTTTGAGAATTTCATTAAACATTACGCCATTCATGAAAGTGAATCTACAGACAGTGAATCAGAGGCACATGGCTGTGGTTTGCAGCATAAAGCAGGCAGACAAAGCTTGGCCGAATTAGGCAACACTGAGGGTGCTGCTGTGATTGTCCTTGCCAGGCAGGATGGTTCCAGTATCTCATAAACAGACACCCCTCCTGAGCTTTTCATGCATTGGACAACTGGCAACCCTCCAGCCAGCAATAGTTTTGAGGGCAAAAAACAGCTCATTAATGGCAGGAATCGAGCAAGTGAACAGGGCAGAGCACAAATAAGCAAATAACAGCACAGGACGGCATACAGATAGAGGAACTGCATGATGCTGGAGACAAGCTTAAAACCTGTGTGATGTTTTTTTTCTTCCCAAAACAAAGCTGTGTCAGTTTCTGCAACTAAAACGATGTTCTAAAGGCAAAACAATCTGTTTTTGCTTTGCTTTGTTTCATGGTTGTCTACACAGGAAGAAACATGGATGCTATTTCTCTCATAATGCTGCAAAAATGTCACTATTAAAGCTAAAATACTAAAATGTAATAAAAAATAAGACTTTATACCAATAATTTACATGCTTTCTTGAATAGTTGGGGGCTAAACCTTACAGTAAACAATAAGTAAATATTGTAATAAGGCTGAAATTATTCCATGATCATGTGCATGGATGTGATTAGACCATTAGCTCAGTGTACTTGTAACACTCTCAATTTCTTCAATCAGGTGCAGACTGTATTAACACATAGCAGATGTTCCTGTTAGTTCAAACCCCACATGTGCAACGTCTTTGTGAATAAAATGGGCAATTTAACCGCGAGAATTTAAATATAATGAATAATGAGTATAATATTTTATATTCTCACACTAATGTGCACTCAGTGTGTGAATTCTGTGTTAGAGTTATTGAAATTAGATTAGAATAATTAGAATTTATAGGGGAAAGCTGAGCAGTTATGATGTTGCTGATATTACAAGGGACTTGATACACACACACACACTTATTGCCATTTGATTTTTCAAATTATAGCCACACAGTTCTGTTACCATGTGTAAAAATTATAAATAATATAAGCACTACAGCATTAGTAATAGACAGAACAAGAAATATATTACTCCTTCCTTTAGACAGTGGTAGAGAGTAATTATGTACTTTACTACAATTCTGAGGTGCATGTACTATGAACGAGTACTTCTATGTTCCGCAACTTTACAATTTTATTGCACTAAATTTATTTGAATTTAGTTTATTATTAGTTAGTTTGCAGATTCAGATTATTAATACAAAATCTAAGGAACTAAAAATCGCTCCAACTTACCAGTTGCAAAATTAAAGTTATGCTTACACATAAATGCATAATCCAATTACATAAACATATCTGACAGGGGTACTTTCATTTTTATGCATCTATACTGTTACTTAAGTGTGTTTGTGAAGATTCTCAGTCATCCAGGTGAAGTTGTCTGAAAGTTGAGTCATGGCAACTGGACTTCTTTCCTGTAAGGTAGAACTACTTTACAAGAACGATGTTACTTAAGTAATACTCTGAATGCAGTACTTTCAATTGTAAAAGAGTATTCTTACATTATTGCATTTTAACTCAAGTAAAAGATCTCAGTACTTCTGCAGTTGCTGAAATACTTTTGCTGTAAATGTTTAAACCTAAACAACTAAGCTCAAAAAGACTGCAGCCACACACACACACACACACATACACACACACAAACATACACAAAATATTCAGTTTATGCAACTGCCAATAAAACTTACAAATTACAGTGTGTGGGATAGGATGTCCCTGTCTTTGAGGAAAAAAAATAACTCCCTCTGTATTTGACTTGGCAGTGTTTTTTTAACTAGTCAGTGTGTAACAGACAGATGTAACAGTAGTGAAAACTCTACAAAGACCTAAATACTCAAGATATAAGCAGAGATATGAAACCTGATACAAACGTCACACATTTAGCAATATAATAAAGCTACAGCAAGAACAAACTCAGAATTTCCATTGCTGATAACACCGGCAGCAAATGCATTTTCCAGCACAAAACCCATCGGCCCTTTTCACAGATGAGCTGCAGTAAAGGGAGTCTGGTCTGCTGCAAGCTGGATGTGCTTAATAAAATAGCCGCTGTGTGAGAAAAATCTAGGGCAGAGGAGTATTTCTGTGTACCACCATTTACCCCCACCATGCACTCTGGGGGGTTTCTGGGAAAAAAAAAACAGATACAATATCTGTAAAATCCTGTTCCATTGTTTAGCATTGTTCTTGTCTGAGCTCCAGAAATGATTCATCAATAACCTCAATTCCTACACTGACAGGTTTTAATCACTCATATAAAAAGTTTTTAAGCCAAACTTGTTTTCCCCGATTTCCTTTTAAATGCCAATTGTTTCTCTCGATTCTGCTTCATCTGTCTAACTGTTCTATTCTTCTTCCCTTCTCTTTTATTCTTCTGCTTTTCTTCTGTCAGCTCTTGACAATGTTGGAAATCAGTTTGTAACTTGTTTTGACCAATTTGTGATTATGTGTCTTGAAATTGTTTCTTGTTTCTTCTCCTCAGCAAATATCAGGAAAAATTAAGAAGAAGAAGAAGAAGAAGAAAATGATGAAGAAGAAGACAATGAAGAAGAAGAAGATAGGCTACCTAATGCACTGAAAACATTAAGAAGAAAATGAAGGGCCTATTTCACAGACATGGATTAGACTAATCCTGGTATAATACACTGAAAAGGAGAACTTTGGCTGTCTGTCTGTGAAAACAATCCTTAAATCTCATTGAATTTAAAATGTCTGATATTTCTGCTTTATACTCTGATATATTACACAATATGAGCGATCTATCAGTACAGAACTTTGTATAAGCCTCCTTGTTGATTTACATAAACATGCTTGCAATCTACACAAAGATTTCCACAATAAACCCAGACAGCTTTTGGATTTACTACACATTTGAACAGAACTTTTGACAAAATTCATCAAAGAATGCTTTACCCTGTCTGATTTATCCTCTCTCACCACTTTAATTTGCTTAATATATTAATCTATTCCCTTTTATCCATTTCAGATCATATCAGACCTTTGCTATATCACCGTAGTGGGTGACTGTACAGTTAAGCGTCGCTACAGTGTGGTTTCTGGCAGGAGACAGAGAATTAATTGCTAAATCGTGACGTTCCTGCGCCTTACATTTTCTTTTACATTTAACTGACATGTCTACACTGCCAGAGCAAATAGAGGGTCAAATTATCTATTTCGAGGTTATCAATGTCAGAGTTGCATTGATTATTCATGATTACATGATCTCAGATTCATTTTGCTCCCTAAACATAGGCTGTCGCTTTACATGTACAGTATAAGTCTGGCAGTGTTTAAGATATTTAGCTGTAGAAGCCCTTTACAATCATATGCTTTCTGCACAACATGCTGCAGTCAATGTTACACCACAGATTTGATCATTGATGACAAAAACGTTGGATGTGAAAAATATTTGCAATGCTGCAATTATATTGAGCAAAACCAGTGATTCTGAGCCCATGTGTCCTTGAATCAAGTGTTGCCTTTCTGCTGCATGTCTGGGATTGTTTGATGTGAGAACATTGCCCCCTGCTGATTCCCTTTTGTACACTATCAGAGGCGCCCACAAACCACGCTGACTGACAGAAGACACGTGGGATGGAGTTGCTCAGATGTTACAGAACGATCTCTCTTAGATTTGACAACTTTTTTTTGCGTTTCCTTCTACTGTCATGTCACAAGTCTGGTGTCATTTTCATGTCTGTTTCATCTGCAGCAGCAAATGTATCATGTTCAGTATGTGTTGTTGACATTTGTGTGGACACAAACCAAGCACTTAGAGAAACCATACAAAAATAAATTTGATAGGGCTAAATAGTTTACCAATATTCTAAATAAATATTCATCACATTAAAAACATACTAATTTAGTCAGTGCATTCAGGCAACACTCTGAAGAAGAAAGAAAACTTCAATATTATTGTCTTTATTTAAATATTTCTATACAATCTTAATACATTCATGACTAAATAAGCAACCAATCAAATTTAAATTTAAGATTTACTTCTGAAATTTCAGCTAATCAGCGCCATCGGAACTGTATTTGTGTGGTTTGAGTAGATTTGACTGACAGTGGCTTATAGGGAAACAACAGTAAAATAAAATATTGATAATTTAATTTAAATAACTTTGTAAGCAAAAATGACAAATATTAGCTAATTAAAGCTCTGTCCATGTGACAAGTACCTGAATATTTCTCATGTCAGGCCAAACACCTTCCACATTGTAATGTATGTTTTGCACATATAATTGACAATACAAGGCTATTTGATTTGATAATTTCTTGGTATATGATGTTGTTTTTGAGTCAAGTTTTATGAACTCACCTCTGAGTTTTATGATTTTGTGATTGTCACAATTTTTTTTTGAGGCCTCAAATTAGTATTAGGATCAGCTGATTAATCATAGAATTTACAGATGGATCAATAATTAAAAACAGTTAAATGCAGCCACGTTTGTCATATCTGTCCTAATGATGTACTATCAGTCAAAACAATATATCAGTTAAAGGATTGTTCTTTCAGGAAAATTGACTTACTACTTCTTGTTTGGTCATTCTGAACTCATCCACATTTGTTTTCCACAAGTCATGTCCCTTAGACATATACAAGCCCCAGCTCCAGAAAAATTGGGACTTTTTCTGAAGTGTAATAAAAGCTAAAATTTGTGAATTTGTTTCAACTTTTATTTATCTAACAAAAATGCAAAGGAAATATATTTAACCAACTGAGTGATTTCAAAATTAGCAGTGTTGTTTCATCCATAGTGTAAGTGCTTGACTATTGAAAAAAAACATAAAAAACATAAATTGACTGTGGGGAGAGAAATAAAAACCCAGCGACAGATCTGTGTTTTGTGAGATTATTTCCTTGCAAAGAAAGGCCAACAGTCCTACACAGTGCCAGAATAGTCTGCAGAGTGAAGTGCAACATGAGTATGTATCAAACATTTACACCCCTGCACACAAGTGGGATGTTGTGACCCTGAAAGAGTGCAGGAACAAAGACTGACGGGGCTCCACTGAGATATGGCTATTGGGAGACTACTATCTCTGACATGGCAATAAAGAAAGTGAAGACGATATAGTAGTACGTGGGTCATGATGAACATAGACTAAAAGCAAAGCATATAGATACCTATCCACACTAATGCTAAAGAAAACATTCTTCATGGAGCATCAAGGTTTCTGCCACGCTAATGTGAAATCTCTGTTGTTACATGTTTTAAATAAGTAAGATGTTCAGCACAAGATTGTCATTTATGCAGAACAACAGCTCCAAAAATATCATAATCTCTAAATTTTCATTACGGTACACTATCCTGCGTTCAGTGCAGATCTGTTCTCTATTGAAAATGTATGGCACACCATGCAGAGGAGAATGAAACACTGGCGACCGCGGATTGTTGACTGGCTCAAGTCTTGTATCCAACAGAATCCAGGGTACACATTCACAGTCAACAGCCTGTGATTAGGTTTAGTCAACAAAAGCACTTTGGTCAAAGTTAGAGACGAAGTGTCATTGTGTAGTACATCGTATTCAGTTGTATGGAAGAGTAAAAGTGCAAAAAATGAATGAAATAATTGTAATAATTGTAATAATTTCAGTATCAACACTTTTGTTACTTGCCAGATTTCTTAATTAACTTGATTTCCTCGAACAGAAAAAAGATTTTGTATTGAAGTTGATAATTAGTCGTATGCAAACATAATTTCAAAGAAACGGGCTTGTTTTATGAGGATGTGACTAGCTAACTTTGTAGGAAGATGATGTCCCACTAACAAAGCTCTGATTGGTTGATTGTCTCTTCAAACAGGGAGGACAGCTGTCAGTGTATTGTCAAGGACTTTAATTACCCAAAAAAGGCACATGAGCAAAGACTGCAAGCTAAAAAACTTTAAAATCATGTGCCTTACTGTGAATTGTGTCTGTTTCCTGTTAAAACATCAGATGGAAGTTGTTAGAGATAAAGTTCATCAGTTCAAGCATGTGTCAAAATTCTAAATAACACGTGGATCCCATTTTCTCCGTCAGCCAGGAAAGTGCATATTTCATGATGAAATTTTCATGTCTGCTAGTTGAGTCATCCAACACAATGGTTGAAAGACTCTAGATAAACGGTAAAAATGCCTGGTGAGAGAAATTGGTATTCTAAAAGCAGCCCTGCTTCCAACTGGTGATAATCTGTATTCACACAGCCTGCCATGTCAGATGAAAGCATTCAATTAACAGTCAATTCTATTCAGTATTTCCTATCATGCCACCACTATTTACATTCTCTGTTAGCACCCAAGGCAGCTCCCTGCCTGGCAGTTGCAGGAATCACTTATGGTGAGAATATGAGTAACCCTGCTGTGAACAAAGTGCAAAAACAAGTGTTTTGTAGTAATTAGAGTGGTGGGGTTTTAATGCCTGATGCTTCCTACCTCGTGGATGTACATGTGAGGAGCCATAAGTTGAAGTGTCATCCTTTCAGTCTGAACCGCGGATGAAAAACTGAGACTCCAGCGAAGAGATCAATCACCTCTGATGCTTTGATTTGCAGCCTCATGCTGGTGAGGGTCTGAACAGGCCTTCAGTATGATACTTGTCCCCGCACCAGGTGTTCTTAGTATAGACAAGGAACTGATTGAATTTTGCTCTTCTTCCTGACACTGCTGGATTCATAGTATGCAATGAAAACAACAGAGTGACTGCTTCCCAGTTTAATGCACTAAAATAACAGGAAAGACACATCAGTATGGATAATATAATCTTTGTATTTGTTTGGGTGCCATATGATATTGTCGTAATCTGACAAGCATTACCTTAGGAAATTATTTTCTGAGGATAATAAAGCATCAGCAGTAGGCATCTCTTGCAACTAAATAACTAAACACAGTCTGAGATGCTCAGGAGCATCCCAGTTCCTTTGTAAATTGGTCCAGTGTAGAGATTTTCATTTAGTGTCATTATTGTGACTATTGTACTGTGGTAGTATGGGGGGCAGGCGGATAAAGGAACATGTTTTCAAAACCAGGAGATGACCAGTGGGAGTCCATTTTCAATGAAAAAGAGCTAAAGGCCATCTGCAGAGACCCCACTTCTACTCAGCCCATGTCTCTTGCTGGGTCAGTCCAATAGCACTCCAGGTCAGCTGGATTTTTGGCAGGCTCCTGCTGGAAGATGTGAGTTCAAACAAAAAATTAAATCCTACTTTATAGGATACTTTATGTGGTGCATTCATTAAAATACTATATAAACACCAAAACAGACTGAGGGCTAACCTGTAGATATAACAAAGTAAGTACAATTGTGATCACTGACTCATTGTTTTAGATTGTTTATAAGAAAAAAAACTAAAACAAAACATGGTTCCAGCTGCTTTTCTCTATTTTACATGCAATGATTTTGCATTTTGGACAAAACAAGCGATACAAAGTCATCTAACTAGTTTCTGCCTTTCTTTAATAGTCCCGATCAAAAGTTTAAGACCTCTTGACAAATGGCAAAAAATCATATGTTGCATGGTTGGATCTTAACAAGGTTCCAAGTAGAGCTTCAACATGCTACAAGAAGAAATGGGAGTGAGACAAAACATTTCTTTGAGCATGCAATTTATTGAAACAACGCTTAAACTGAAACAGGCTGTTTTACAGCTGATCAAAAGTTTAGGACCACATGCCTTTAAAAGGCCAAATCTGTGCAAAAATGTGGATTCATTGCCATTTTCTGTCAGGTAGTCACACTGTCATGACGTTCTGATGGCAAAGGCAAAAAAAACTTTCCCTTTTTGAACGTGGTCGGGTTGTTGAAGTGCATAAGCAGGGTCTCTCGCAGCGTGCCATCGCTGCTGAGGTAGGACGCAGTAAGACAGTCATTTGGAATTTCTTAAATGATCCTGAGGGTTATGGAACAAAAAGGTCAAGTGGAAGACCCCAAAAAATTTCACCAGCACTGAGCCAGAGGATCCAATTAGCTGTCCGTCAAGACACTGGACGATCCTTAACCCAAATTAAGGCCGTTACTGGTGCCGACTGCAGCCCCATAACCATCAGACGGCATCTGAGACTGAAGAGCTTCAAAAACAAAAAACGCCACAGAACTGACCGTTGGGACTTTGCAAGAGAGAACCAAACATGGGACATTGAAAGGTGGAAGAAAGTTTTATTCTCTGATGAGAAAAAATTTAACCTTGATGGTCCTGATGGTTTCCAACGTTACTGGCATGACAAGCAGATCCCACCTGAGATGTTTTCTACGCGCCACAGTGGAGGGGGCGCCATAATGGTCTGGGGTGCTTTTTCCTTCAGTGGAACAATGGAGCTTCAGGAGGTGCAGGGGAGTCAAACAGCCGCTGGCTATATCCCTGGACAAGACACTGAACCCTTGGTGCCTTAAAGGGGCTGCCTGTCCACAAGAATTTCCCAAAGAGGATAAATAATTTACAACAAATATCTGTGAAGGTTCTCAGTCATCCAGGTCATGGTTATCTCAAAAAAGGTCTTTCAATAGCAACTGGACTTGTTTTAGTTGCTTGATGACGTTTCACCCTTCCAGTCCAGAGGGCTTTCTCAAGTCTGACTTGAGAAGATACAACAAAGATTTTTGTTGCAGTGTTAAAAGGGATCACGTGTGCAAATGGCATCATCAGCATATTGATAAAGATATTTTGTGGTCAAATGTAGACCAATTAAAGTGATGTTCTAACGCTTTTATCCAAAGCGACTTACAAGGAGAAGACACAAGCAAGTACCATTCGGGTTCTGTAAATTCTGAGTTACTACAAACTAAGAGCCCTGATAAGACCCCACTTGTCAAGATAAAGAACACGGTAGGAATTGTTAAGTGCTAGATAACTTTTTGTGAATGTGTGTGTGTGTGTGTGTAAGACTCATTTGAAATACTTTTTAAACAAGTGAGTTTTCAAATATGTGCTTTGTACAAAATGAGATTACAATCTCTTTTTGCTCAGTAAAATGTATAATAAGATCATATCACATTATTATCCAGTTAACAGGTGCTAAACTTGAATGCACGCCTCAAAAAACAAATACTGCAAATAGTGTGCTGCCCCCGTGTCCTCGGCTGCTGGGCATTGGGCGTGAAGTGTTGCGCTCCCTGTGGTCAAAACAGAATAGAGGAAGTTGTAACGTGAGACGTTCACTGTACCAATCAGCTGTGAGGTTACTTGGATGCCCTGCCCAAACAATACAAGCAGTAGGACAGGTAGCTACAAACACAGTGCAGCATATTTAGATTTTATGATATATAGGCTTGCTTGATCTTTTTAAGTACTTTATTTTGCCGAATTTCCAGAATAGGCGACGTCGTGTCAGGAAACTTTACACATTGCTGAGGCGATGTGATAACACTGTAATGTAAACCAGTTAGCTGCTGTTAGCAAGGTGTCTGGTGCTAGCTGAGTTAGCTAACGAGATAACCCGGCAGCTTTTAGTAGCAAAAAGTTGTTTTAGGGAAGTGCTTTGGTGAGAGCAACGCAAGCTGATCAGCTTGTGAACATTTTTGTGTTTTAAGGAGAAGTCGAAAGGATAACAAACCGGGAAAGTCTAATGTGTTTACATCCTTTAGCGACGTTACGTGGTTGAAATTCAAGCTAGCAATATAACGTCGAGTTAGCTTAGCTGCTACAAAACCGACGTCGTACACCAAACTGGACAAAACACTAGATTTAGTCGGGTTCAAATCGAGCTCGGCGGGTTCTCTAACCCCTCAGAAGAAGATGAAGAAGAGGAAGGAGCTGAACGCCTTGATCGGACTCGGGGACAGTAAGAGAAAGAAGACCAAAAAGGGCTCCGGTCACCGACTTCTCAGAACCGAGCCGCCGGACTCAGAGTCTGAGTCGAGCTCGGACGACGACGAGTTCAGCAACCTGAGCAGCGGAGCTAACTTTGGGAAGTGAGTGCTAGGTTTAATAACAAAAACATATGTGTTTTTGGTTTATTCTTTAACACCATTAATTTATAGTGTAATTTAATCTTCAGAGAAAACACGTAGCTAAGGCTAAATTAGAACCGCGGTGATTAAAACGGTTACTCAAACAAAACACTTTTACAACTCATCAGGAAAACAATCAAAAGATTAATCATAATGAAAGTCGCTATTTGTACTAAGTAAGTATTTAAATAATTTAATATTAGTGTTTTTTTTAAGATCCTCATTATTTCACTTAAACTAAATTCAGAATTTCATAAAACAATCTCTTTTATATCAGATTTTATTTGATTTGAAGATTAGACTATGACTTGTAATTTTTTAGGTTGCCACCACTTTGGAACCAGAAAACATTAGATTTTACTCCTTTTACCACAAATCTACTTGAGAATGAAAAACCTTTCATCTTGAGTCGAAGACTCTGTTTTTCAGCAATATGCTCAGCGAGAGAAATAACCTCATTTCAATCTGACCTGGGGCACGCTTCTCATATTGTAGTCTATGTGCAGTGAGTTTAAAAGAAAAATAGAAACATATCCAGATCTATTCAGTTTTTTTTCTATGCTTAGAGCCAAACATGGCACATCTTCTGCACTAAGAGTTTTTTCCTGATGATTGATGTCAGTTAAATTATAGATAATCTATTCTACAGTCATAAATGTCACATGATAAATTGGTATATACCAACACATATTCCAAAGTACCACTATTTATCAGAAATCCTCATTATTCCCATGATATAGCATGCAGTTTTCTGAAAATATCTTCATTAATAATGAAAGAGGCTGTACAGATTGAGAGTCTAACATTACCACATTTCTTCTTTTTACAGACGAAGCTATGCACAGTGCTGCAATGTGTGCTATCCCTTGTTTTTGTTCATCATCCTAGCTGCCTGTGTCATGGCCTGTGCCGGACTCATATGGATGCAGATTGCTCTGAAAGAAGATCTAGACTCACTGAAAGAAAAAATGCACAGCAGTAAGACTCACCGTCACCAACACTTAGGCTACCTTGTGATGGTTATAAAATTTCACTGCTCTTTGTTCTCTTGAACCTGTTATCCCAGTTGTACAGCTATATATTCTTTTGATTTTAAAATTGCTGTTAACATATTGTCATCGTCTTTTAAACAGTGGAATCCAGCCAGAAGGTGTCATCGAGTGAAATACCAAAATTAAGTGAGGACTTGAAAAATGAGGAGAGAAAGCTGGATGACATTGAGAATGGGGACAAGGGGTTGAGCAAACTCTGGTCAAACCTAACAGAAATGAACAGAAAGGTCAGTTGTCATCATTGCATTTGACATTCATACTGTCACAGGCTAACTAGAGGACATTGCAAACTTTGTCATGTAACAATGTAGCCCGTATTTCAGTTAGTGGTACACCATCGAGTAGTAATAAGGATCAAAAGTGAAACAGAATATATACCACATATACCAAATGATGCACCAACAGCATTATAAAAATATACTAATATTAACTTAGTAGTTTACCTTTCTGCATTCTGACAACTAAGGAGTAAGTGCACAGTTTTTTTTCTGTGTTCCAGCAAAACCAGATTATTTTAATAATGGGATTTATAGTGAAAAAAAGTATAGTAGCATGTAATAATTTTACTCATTGTTAAAAATGGCATCATTGCTTTATTCTTAAACAAGATTCTTAAACTTTATTAATCCCAGAGGGAATTAGGTTTGTCTTGTTACAGCAGCTGTCTGTTCAGAAGGAAAGAAAAGAATGACAACCAGAAAAAGTTCCACACCAACATATATACAAAATAACACCAGTACAAAAAACTTGATAAGAACAGATACAATCTAATGAGGAATAGAAGAGATCAAATATAATAAATAAACAGCGATGACTATAAATAAATAATAATTACAATGATGTTAACTCTTGATGTAATTAAAACTTAGAGCTGACTGTGTGAAGCTATGCAAGTTTCAGTTTATTATATATTTTAAGAGAAAAGTTTCATGTAGAGTTTTTACCCATAGGTACATAATATAATAACCTCAGCTAGTCTTGACGTGGGGTTTGTTGAATGAAAAATATTCTATCTTGGAGGCGTAAATTAATTATTTGTATCTTTTTAAACCTGCAGATCAATTTACTGGACACGGCAGTAAACCATTTGAAGGCCAACCTGAAGTCAGCCGCTGACTTAATCAGCCTTCCCACAACAGTGGAAGAGCTTCAAAAGGTAAAGGCAAATCAATACATAATAAAAGGAGAATTTTGGTTTGGAGTGAATCTGTTTAATGTTTTATGCTGATTTGAACTGACTTTGCACATATTCATCGTTTCCAGAGTGTTGCTACAATTGGCAGCACACTAACAAGTGTGCAGCATGATGTGGAGACTCTGCAGGCTGCTCTTGAAAATCAGAAGAAAGATGACGACTTGAAGAAGACAATGGTAAAATTTTAGCCAGTGACATTTCTAATAGCTTTAGCGAAGTTAAAATTTTGTATTTATCTACTCCAGGGCTGCATGTCATATCGCGATTATTGAGATCAATATTGCGATACAATAAAGGGCACTTGCTTGAGTTAGAGCAAAAATTAGAGTAAACACATAGTTTACTTCAAACTAGAGAAGAATTTACACATTTTCAGATCTTTATTCATCTAATTTTCAGTGAGTAAGGATGTTAAATTAACAAAAGCCACAGAGATGCAGGTTCATTGGGTCCTGTGCATTTTTCACTCTGTGTGCCAGTAGAATTTTTGGTGAACTGTGGAAGATTTAGACCAGAGTGTCACAATATTATGTTAAGAACAGTAAAGAGCATCTTATAATATTACTGCTCCTACACTGACTTCATTCATGATTATTAGATCAACAGGAGGCAAACTTCACACAGGCTGTGTGAGCAGCGTCAAGTCTGACAGCGGCACCAACATTATCAGAACAGTCGAGCTAAATAAGTGGACACAGGTTTCACCTGACCATCGGTAGGGTTAATAGGTTACAGAAAATGTGTCATACAGCTGTTTTTTAAGCTAACCACCTGATCAGCCAGTCTCACATTAATCAGCTGGTAAACTTCGAGTGAATGAGAGAAAATATATTGTCGCTTCAATCCATGTGCTAATCATTTAAATCACAGCATTTTGCGTTCATGTAATCGCACAGACTGACATTGCGATTAGATTAATCGTGCAACCCATCTACTCTTTTCGTGTATTCTGTTTGATGTCTCTTGTAGAGTCACTGTTGTATAGTGAATGGATTTTTTTATCAAGTTTGTTTGCATGCAGTCATCCATTTATATCTCAGAACAAAACAACACTGGTGGCTGTTTGCTGTCTGCAGTAAAAGTGCTGATAAAAGCTGTCTGCAGTGAGAGACAGGGTAGTCAATGTGACTAGCCTTTTCTTTGT
>JAUBNQ010000009.1:12658998-12671240 GCA_032353495.1 Ctenopoma kingsleyae
ATAGATAGATAGATAGATATTAAAGGCAGCGAGTGATGTCTGTTCTGTCCAGTTAAAAAGCTAAAGGTAGGGATTTTCTCTGAGCACTTGTCATCCAGATGGGCTGGAACACAGCCTGAATGGTGGCTTAGTGTTAGGAAGCCCTGAGCTTACAGTCTGGCCATCACCCTGCCTGATGATGATGATGCTGCTGCTCTTAGATCTGACATCCAGTGAAATGTAAAAGGCACCAACTAATACCTTGTGTTTGGATTCATCTCTGATCTTTCTATAGTTGCTGTGTTAATTAAGTGTAATTCACGAAAGATAAAATAAATGATGAATGTTAAGTATCGAGTAGAGTAGAGTAGTTTTTTTAATACACTGAGCTCACTAATTTCCATTATTGCTGTTTGACTGTAAAGATAATCTATTTGAATTGTCAGCATCCTTTTCTTGTACAGCATGTGATGGAGGCTGTGAAGCCTAGTAGTATAAAAAATTACCCTCAGCCTTGTTGGTATGCATCTCAACTCTCCATGACTGCTGTGGCAGCTGGGACTGGGACCAGGAGTTTTGCTTCGAGAAGGTCACATTATTCACAAGGGTGAAGGAGAGGCAGAGGGGGTGGGGGGTGTAGACATGTTAGCAAGGACATGCAAAGCAAGTCCAACTTCACTGACGGGTGTATTTAGATTTTGATCTTTGGGTAAATATAATGCAGCTCACTGCTGACTATCACTTAGTGAGGAGGACAAATGGAGAATAACATGCTTAATATCAAATGTGTAGGTTGCAGGTTTTCAGTCTTGTCATCATCTTTCACTTTCACACATGTGCTCTGCATCAGCAGCTCTCTGGTTGTGGGTGTATGCAATGACAAGTCACCCAAGTGCAGTGAGTGCACCATCAGCAGTTCTGTCTTACAACCAATGTCAGTCCTCTTTTTTGTTTTTGTTTTTGTTTTTTAACTATGGTCAACATATTCATGATGGATTTGTGATATGTTGGTTCATTGCCGTACATCTGGCATCATTAAGTGGTCACTAGTCAGTTTGTGAGAGATGGAGAGCTGTACGTCACGAGGCACTGGATTGTATCAGCTAGTCCAAGTACTGTTAATGATGTATGTAATGCATAGAAACACACTATCACAATAAGCATTTAAATGTATATCTCCCCAGGCGTTTCAGAAATAAACACTCAATGTAATGCAACTGATACTGATCTGTGGCAAGTACCTCACACTGACATTTGCCTTAAGCAAAAGAAAAACAAAAAAAACTTATGGATCTGCTCCAGATGATGCAGTCTAGTCTAAGACAGTGGATGTATACAGCATTTTCCATGTGTGAATGTGTGTAACTGAACTCTTTTTTTTTTACCCTCTTAGTTACAGCAATACTGCGGAAGTTAAAGCAGCAGTCCAGAGAGAGTGTGGAGGATAAGAGGCCAAAATTACTGAAGGCTCTCAGGGAGGTGAGGATCAGAGTTGGCTTCATTTCCACTTGTGTTGCCACACCAAACTCAAGTTTGCAACTGCTGTCATTGTGCATCACCAGACTTGTACTCAGTTTTATTTTGAAAGGGGATGGGGATGGTTATTGCTAAAATGAAAACTCTTCACCGAACTGTACTCTTCCCCTCATCAGTAAAGTCATGATATATCTATTCTGTAGCTTGGTGACTTTTATCTGGAGCTGCATTGGGACTTTCAGAGCTGGGGTGAGTTTTCATAACAAAAAAATGTTTGTGTCATATTCTCAAATATAAGTACAGCATGATAGTTGGTAAAATCTGTTTTAAATTTAAATTTTAAATTACTTTGCTGTTTTCTTCAAACTTACTATTGTCAGTGGAGAATCTAAAGCATAAAAATATTGTGCCACCCACCACTAAAAGTATTCATTCCTGTGTGTTTTGCAGTGCCTTTGTTGTCCCGGATGTTGCCCTCCGATGCTTGTAAAATCTACAAGCAGGGCATCAACATCAGGTAAGACACATTTTAGATTATGGTTGTTGCTGTACTTAATCTAAGAATCGTAATTCACTGAGTTTTGCATATGATAGGTATCCAGGTCAAGGACTCCTTTTAGATCTAAAAACTAGGACAAAACAAGTCTTCACAGACTCTCTTTTCTCTCTTGATTTAGACTTGACACAACTCTCATAGACTTCACTGATATGAAATGTCAACGTGGAGATCTTAGCTTCATTTTCAATGGTGACGCTAAACCCTCCCAGTCCTTTGTGGTTCTAGATAATGAAGCAAAAGTGTACCAAAGAATACACCATGAGGTGAGTGAGTGGCATTGCTGTATCTCTGTTTCACACTGTGTCATCATCTGTTTGATGTGAATATAAACGGCTAACTTTCAGTGCTCTGCTCTAAGGAGTCAGAGATGGAGACTGAAGAAGAGGTGGATATTCTGATGAGCAGTGATGTCTACTCTGCAACTCTGTCTACAAAGTCCATCACTTTCTCACGTAGTCAGATTGGCTGGCTCTTCAGAGAGGATAAAACAGTAAGGCTAATGTGATAATGATGCTGAATATGGAAAGTAAATATGGGGTGACTACTTACTTAAAGTTAGCAGGACCCTGCTTCTTGGTACATGTTAAGAAGTGCACAATAGGACTTGAATTCACTGGATGATGAAATACTGACAAATCTGCTTGTTTTTGTATAGGAGAGGATTGGAAACTTCCTAGCTGACTTCTATGCAGTGAATGGTCTGGTGCTAGAGTCAAGGAAACGGCGAGAGCACCTCAGTGAGGAGGACATCCTGAGGAACAAAGCCATCATGGAGAGCTTGAGTAAAGGAGGCAGCATCAGTGAACAGAATTTTGAGGTGAGATGCTAAGAAAGCCGAATGCTGTGACTTGACTGAGGGATTTTCTGTGCTAAAGGTGCTCTGATGACTGTGATTATACCACTGAATGATATTTTCCTGTCTGCAGCCTGTGAGGAGGCAGTCTCTCACTGCTCCAGCCCCCAACACAATTTCTTGGGAAGAGTACATCACTGCTGAACACGGCAAGTAAGCATCTGATGTTTTCTATGATTTCATTAGTCCTTATTGTAATTAGCAAATAATTAAGGATGGCTGCCAGAAAATCTGTTCAGTGAGTTCAAATGCTAAATCTGGAATCTGTGAACCACCATAGATTATAAGAAGAAATGTTTTTGTGTGTTCATCTGTATCTCTTCCCACTCTAAGGCCACCTCATCTTGGAAGAGAGCTCGTGTGTAAGGAAAGTAAGAAGAACTTCAAAGCTACTGTAGCCATGAGCCAGGATTTCCCTTTAGGCATCGAGTCGTAAGTACATCCCTTCCTTCTTAGATCTATTTACAAAGCTTTCTGCATAGATTCATCCTGGATGAATACACTTGGATACACTTGGGAGTATGAAAAAGGGTAGTGTAGAGATTAAATAATTCAGATCAGTTAATTGGGTCAGGTAGAAACAAGAGCATCACTGATTGTGTAAGTGTGCTGCTGATAAGATAAGTTTTAATGAGTGATGATAATCCCTTTCAGAATATTAACAAATATTGACTGAGATATGTATTAAAGTGGACATTTTACATATAATTCTACTTGGTGGCTAAAATGTGTCAAACAGATGTTTTCCATGTTTATTATTTTTTTAATAGATTATTTTACTAGTCACATTTCCTCGTTTGAATCCCAACCTCCACTGCAATTAAAAGTCGTGTTTGTTTAAAGTCATTCTATAGTAGATTTACTTTGATGCTCTTAACACTTATAAGAAAAAAACTAAATAAAGTTAGCTCTGTTCATTCACAGTTGAGGCTCTTCTGGAGTTTGGATCAGTATGAAATTCTCCTGGGTTAATCTTCATGGATAAATGTTTTGAAAATATAAGCTTGATTGTGAAGCTTTTGTGGTAGTGTACTGTAGTGTAACTACAACCCCTCATTAGGTTTCTTAGTTCTGGTCAAGGGGACATACCTCTTGGTTTAACTACTCATAACTCATGGGACCTGTGAAAAGGTCCTAGAAGAAGGCATTGCTTCTATCAAGCTTCAGCTTGTAATGTATTAGGTAGCCAGCAGGGTGCCACCTTTGATTAGAAAACACAAGCACAATGAGTTTAGACTGTTGAAACCACCTGGGGAAGAAAAAAATGCATCCACTGAATAATAAAGATTTTATTATACTGCAAAATAATTTTCCATGCAGATGATTGCAAGAGTCTTTGGTGAGTCTAGAGACCTAGTATTTTTAAATGATGACCTTCGTTCTTTTGTTCTCAGACATCACTGCTTTTCTCACACGTGTACAGTTCAGGGTCACAGGAAAGTGAAAGCATCAATGTTCTTTCTTCACTCAGGATCTGTAATTGCCGTTTGAATTAGACTATTTCTCTTTCTGTTTATACTCGAATTGTTGAAGGTAGTGTGAGCAAAGGAAAGACTATGGAAAAAAAACTGACAAATTTTGCTCTGTCTACAGGTTACTAAATGTGTTGGAGGTCATAGCCCCATTCAAGCACTTCAACAAACTCAGAGAGTTCGTTCAGATGAAACTTCCGCCTGGGTTTCCAGTGAAACTCGGTATGTGTGCATCAACCTACTACTGTGTGCTTGTGAGTGAGTTAGGTTTTAGGTGGAACAATCGCAAAAAATGTTATCATCTTTTGTTTTCTCCCTTGCAGACATCCCCGTCTTCCCCACAATCACAGCCACTGTCACATTTCAAGAATTCCGCTACGACGATTTTGAGGAGTCAATTTTCTCCATCCCTGCTGACTACAAAGAAGATCCCAGTCGATTCCCAGACCTCTGACCTGTAAACACAAACATCAAGTGACCAGCCAGTTAATGTTTGGGAGGTGGGAAACAAAAATGAGGAATCTTATAATGTTTTACGCCTATATATAGATATATATATATATATATTCTCCATAAAAAGGGGAACTGGTCTTATTGATCAGTTATTGTTCATTTTGCTGATGGATCCAAAGCAAATCAATGCAAACAGATGTTAGAGCACCATCTCACTAACAATTGCGCATCGGCAGTTGTTTTTGTGAGATGAGTGATAGCTTTTATTTTACTTGCTGTTCACCATCTGAGCAGTTGCCTCCACTGCTCTGTGCTGCTGTTTCCTCCTGTGAAAACTGTCACAAAACTCAGCCTAAAGTCTCCATCATCATTATTTTAATGTCTACTATGTCTCCTCATCGCAGCGGACTGAATTCTCATTCTTGAAACTGCACTGACACAGTCATCTGTAAATACTTCACATCTTATCTGTAATTCATAACAGAAACACAAATATAACTATATCCTCAAACTGAGCTTAATATTAATTTATAAATTATTTACTATATATATATATTTCAGATACTCAAATGAGTAACACTGCGTAGCAATACATTTCAAGTACTTAAGAATGTTTTTAACCAGCTGGGAGAAGGTTTAGCATAAAAACACGTTCTTAACAGTTCACTATCCAAGCCTTTTCCCCTGTGCAGGATGCAACTCCTGTATTTTCAGGTTAGCTCATGTTACCTCTCAGTTGTCTCCATGTTTGTCGTGATAGTATGAATTCTGTGCTTAGTGTGAGTGAATAATTGTACTTTATCAAGGGTTGTTGTATGTACGTTTGTGTGTGGGAGAACCCAGATGGGATATCAGGTAAACTGTTAGTTTAATACTGCACTGATATTAAGTATATTTAAGGCATGCTACAGCTGTGTTTGCCCACTGGATCACATGCTTCTTTAAGCTACATCCTCTGAGCGTTTGTTATATTATCTGCAGACCTGTTGGTATTTAAATGAAAGCAAAAACTGAAAATTTTAACACTAACACTTTGAAACACCTTTTAGTGCTTATAAAGTCTTGATAGTCTGCATATAATTTTTTTTGTTGTTGTTTTTTATTCCAAGGAGAGTAAACAAAGCTGTGAAGTTGATATTGCTGGACATCCCAAAAGTGTCCAGATGAGAAATAATCTGATCCATTGAGTTGACTCTGGCTTCAGTTAATATGTACTGCAACCATACCTACTTCATATCCCTTTAAATAAAGCACCAGCATCATGTTTCACCAGACTTTGTGCAAATATAATAAAAAGACTCAATTCTGAGGCTTGCAAATGATGGTGGGATAATTTGTCATCTGTAACTATATTTGGTTGCATTGTGAGCTTAAAGCAATAATCAGCCCAGCCTTATACTGTAGATAGGATTTAAATGTATCAGTGTAAGGAAGTTTTGCTTTTGCAGGTATACAGTCCCTTCAAAACTTATTGGAACAGCAAGACTAATGAATTTGTTTTTGCTATATATTCAAGATGTTTGGGTTTAAGATCAAAAGATGGATGAAAATATCTGTTTTTATTTGATGCTATTGTAAACAAGGGATTTGGAACAAAATATTCCGTTTTAATTATTTACAGTAACCTAAAATTTAGATAATCTGACACAAAAGGTCTCTCCTCTGGTGTATCGAACACATGGTATACATGCAATCTGAAATTGTGCACTTTCATCTCATATCCATCTTTGGATTTTAAACTCAAATATCTTATACGTACATACAGCTAAAACAAATTAGCTTCAATTAACTGTTTTGACTATTGACTAGTCAATCATCTCAGATCAACTGGTAATTGTAACTGTGGTGACTATGTAATTATCAACTGAGGATTTGATCTGTATGATTACATTCCTAAGACAGTTTTATATGTTGCCTTGTCTTTGCCGTTGGCATTTTAAACTGTTACAGACTATTGTGTGAAATGTTGCAAAAATTTAAGTCTGATCATTCGCTGTATTGGATTTGGATTGGATGATTCTAACTAGTTGGTATTTATGTCACTTGGTTAGCCAAAAGCAGACAAACCTATCACTTTCTGAAACATGTATTTGACATATAAGCAGTTTAAAATGATATACTGCTTAAACACCCCAACCTGAGGTAAACACAGGAAATATGTTAAAACTCTTCTCTCCAAATAGGCTTTATTATAAAAGAAATCCTGGATAAAACACTTTGAAATCACAAGAAGCAAATGTAGTAGCTTTGAAAAAGATGATGGAAGAGATCTGAACATCACACCACTACATAAAAATGTAAAGAAGCGACAACCTCACAACACAAATTCAAGGAAAGCAAAGCAAGCCTACTTCCAAGTCAAACTGACATTTGTAGAGGGAAAATTATTTGCACCTTTAAGTAGCGTGACAAATCAAGAAAGACAGTACTTCACATGGTAAGCCCTCAGCAAAGAAAGACAGTTCAGCACTGTGCATTTGCAAGAGCACTGAAACCTCATGTGAGACAAAGCAATAAATTTCTAATACACTTTGTTTCAGATTTACCCCAACAGGGAGACAAGTCATATTCTAACACATTCACAACCAGAATGGAGGGATAATGTGAGACAAAGCAGAACTACTCAGTCACTGACATCCATGTCCTCTTCATGGTGATCGTCAGCACCGTTCACTTTAGCGTGCTTCATGGGACGGGGTGTGCCGTTACCTTCTGCTGACTGAGGAGACAAAGCAGAATCGTCTGAATACTTCCTGTCCTCCCTCTCTTTCTCACTATCATAACCTTGTTCTTCTGCATCATAATCCCTGGTGATCTGTGAAAGAAAGAAATTTGATTTTTCAGTGTTTTACACGTATACATTTCAGCCTTCTTCAGTACGCAATATTCTTTACCAACCTTAACATCTCCTTTGTCGCTGTCCATTTTTCTCTCCCTGTCTCGTTCTTTGTCTTTACTTTTCTTTTTCTTGCTGCTGGAACGTTCACACTCCTCACGAGTGCGTTCCTTATCACTCTTGCGGTCCCTTTCTTTTTCCCTCTTCTTTTCCTTTTTGTGTCTGTAAAAGGAGAGAAATGTCCGTTGTGTCAAAATGATCCAAGGTGTAAACATACAGACTAAGACCATTTAATTGAATCAAAAAGGATTTCTCAGTTTATAAAAAGTCGAAAATTTCACATCAACACACAAACCTTCGAGGAGATGGAGACTTGGAACTTCTTCTTTTAGGTGACTTTTTAGGAGATCGGCTGCTGCTGCGACTCCTCCTGCGTCTTCTGTGCAGTAGAGCAAGACAAAAAGTGAAATTAATACTGTTTACCCGCTTCAGAAGGGATTAAGTAGCTGTTTAACTACATTCTGCTACAGCACATCAAAGGTTGTAGTTACCGGCTAATGCTGCGTGACCTCCTGGCTGTGCTGTAGCTTTTGGGTGGTGTTTTGGATTTTCTTCTGCCAGAGTCATCTTTTTTTCTATCTCTGTGGACAAATATTTTTCATTAGATATTGCAGAGAGTTTGCCATCAACTTACAGTCGTGTTAAAGTTAGTACCCCCTCCATAGTGTTTTTTTTGTGTGTAAAAACATATGGTTATAGTGGGTCTTAATACTAGGCAAATACAGCCTCAGATGAACAACAATGTATAACTTATTTCACCGTGCCATTATTTACCAAAAATGAAGCCAAAAAAAAAAACAATTAGAAGACTCAACAAGTACAGTTTGTTTACACGGGTTGCCAGGAGAAAGCCTCTTTGTTTAAAAAGAACTTGAAAGCATGACTGAGGTTCGCAAAAATGCATTAAAAAAAACTCACAGGAGACTTATGAAACAATGTCCTATGGACATATGAGATGGAGTGGAGTGGCCTTAATGCCCAGCACCATGTCTGGTGAAAACCAAACAACATGTGAAGCACAGCAGTGGACGGGTGATGATTTGAGCTTGTTTTGCACCCACAGGACCATGAACTCCTCTCTAGTATACCAGAGTATTCTCTAGGCAAATGTAAAGTCACCTGTCTGAGAGCTAAAGATTGGGTCATGCAGCAGCACAATGATCCAAAGCTCACCAGTAATCTATATCAGAGCAGCTGAAAAATAAAAAATCAAGTTTTTGGAATGGCCTAGTCCAGATCTCACCCCAGTGGAAATGCTGTGGTGGATCTACAAGCTATTGAATCATTGGGGGTAATTACTATTGCCCACATGTTTTGTTTTTTTTTCATTTTGGCTTCATTTTTGTTAAATAAATAATTGCACATTGAACAAAGTTATATGTTGTTGTTTGTCTGAGGTTTTACTTACCTAACAGTAAGACCTGCAATGATGATAACTGAATTAAAAGAGGGCAAACTTTTGGACACAACTATACCTGGATCTGCTTTGAGATCTCCTGCTTCGATCTTTGGAGTGGGTGCGTTTCCTGCGTGGGCTTTTGGAGCGCCTCCTGCTTCTCGAGCTTGACTGTCGCCTTGATCTGCTCCTGGTTTGTCTGCAACCACACATTCAAACCATGTAACTTCCTTTTGTACTGAGAATGACATGTGTCCCTATTAACTGCTCAGAAAATCAACAGAAGATTTCACCTGTATCTTGAACGCGATCTGGACCTTCTCCTTCTGGACCTGGACCTAGACCGGGAGTGCTTCTTTTTGCCGTCTTTATCTGCAGGACACCAAAACCACACATTAAGTATCAAGGCAGAATATTACACATTCACCATGAGCGTAAAGTATAAAAACCTGGTATTTAAAAAAGTTATTTATTATTTATTAAAAAATAAATAAATTAAATAATTTTATTCACGCACTTCCAGGTTCAATAGCAGCAGAAATGAGCGACTGAGCCTCTCTGACTCTCTTCATGGCTTCTTCAATTTCTTTACTGGATGCATCAGCCTTCAGGCCTGAATTCAGGTTTAAGCCTGCAGCCAAGGGATTCAATCTAAGCAAAGCAATATTCATTAGTTTACTCATTAATACAAAACACATTAATTTCTTTGCTCTGATAACAAAAGAGCTTCTTAATACAAACTTACTTTGGGTCTGTCATTAACTTTAGCAGCTGATCAGCAGCCTGAAAAGAGACAGTAGGAATATTATAAGTCCATCTGATGAAATATACTGAATATCCAATTGTTTAAAATTTGGGAATAAATAATTGTAATTGTTGTCAAGATTAACTCTCACCTGGGGATTCATATTGGGCCCTGGAAATCCAAAAGCAGCCATTGCATCAATGGTTGGAGCAGCAAATGGATTTGCTCCAAGCTGGAAAAAACACACACAAGCATGTAAGGACACTTTTTTTGTTGTCAAACAGACAAAAGTACAATTGTCCTTTCTCATTTTTAAGAAGAAATGGTTTCAGGGGTTAACAATGAACTTTTAAGTGCTCAGAAAAACACTGAGTCTTAAAATGACAAACAGCAAACTATCTGTGGATGAAGATCATGTTATGTGACACTACTGATGTTTAATATTTGTGTGTGGTCATGCACTATAAGTGTATTTAGCAATGATCAGAGAAATGGTACCATACAGTGAGTAAGAAGACTTACAGCTGAATTGGGGATAGGATTGGGCGTCGGAAGAAGTCCTCCTCCTGGCAGAATTCCTGCAACAGCATTTGCTGGCGCCAACAGCGACAAAGCTTTAGCCTCATCTGGAATAGATCCTACAGGAAAGTAAAATCAGGAATTAGGAGAGAACAACATCTTCACAGACATCAACTACAGACACACATTTTGAAAGAGACAAAAAAAAAGTCTTCGCACTGCATTTCTTCAAATTAGGTTAAACAAAATGGTTACCTTACATATCAGAGAAGAGTTCCCTTAATTCAACAAAATTACTGCAGTGGCATAACTATTGCTGGAATAAATCACACTATTCCAATGAACACTGCCAAGAATATATCACCTGAACGTGTTTTTTAAGTCATGAACCAAACGTTAGCAAGCACAGCGGCTTCTCCAGTTGGGTGTGCCCTCAATTTTCATTTAGACGTTTACTGAAACAAGCGAGTCACGCTGGCAGCTTCGCTACTAAAAGCACACAGAGAAAAATCGAGATACACACAACAAAGAGAAATTTAGGGAATTGGCAAGTACACTACACAACCTACCAGTGTCTACTTACCAAAACACATTTTCAGAGGATGAAGTAGTTATATAATGGCAATAACAGTATTCAAGGTAGGTAGTGTAAGATTATTGTCAGCCTTGTAATTCATCATTCTAGTGTCCTTACCTGTCACTGCATCAATTAACCAAACCTGGGCAGAAGACTAGTAGTTTGATCAATTTACACTACCACAGACCATTTGATAAATAATTGTATCATCTTTCTTTGCAATGTGGGTCTGGTTTCTTTTTTTTAAAATGATCCATAATGATCAAATAAAAAAACCTCAATCATCTCAGTGTTAATCCACCCCCAAAACATATTTTCCACATAAAAACATGACTATAATACAGACACACAACATTGACAACACTTAAATAAAAGAGCACACTGGAGAGAGAAATTTGCTGCAGGAGACAAAACTGTTGGATGGTATTTTCAGCAGGGCCTGGTATACAGGACTGGCTGAGCCAGGAAAAAGAACTGTAAAACACAACAACAAAAAGAAGACCACTGTTAAAGAGAGTAGTGTCACGTCGCGTGGTTATCTTTGACAAGGAGACGGACTTCAAGTATTACACTGCACAACCAATCAATGACAAGCGTGCCCCTTTTGAAGTCCAAATCATAGATACTAAGACAGTGTGAATTTTATTCTGTGTAGTGTCAACCAGTCTTTTTGTACAGCCACGCCACCAGAACCAAAATAACATGATTGTCATCCCATGTTTTTCAATAATAAGTTTGACCATTTTCAAAAGGATGAAGATGGAAACACTCGTTTATATTGTTGTCAACAAATTCCATGAAAAGACTACAACCAATGCCTTAATGGTCCCTGACTTCTTTATCCTGTCCATGGGTCTCAGCCACAGTCTTGTTTGTTAGCACTGAAATCTTCAAACACTAGTCACAAATATATAATTTATGTATATAAAAGGCTAAATAAAGTGCTTAAAGCAAATGTTAAACAGGAGTAAGCAGTTATTTAGGACTATTTTCAGTGGCAAATTAATACAGTTATGATATGCTAGCAAGTAATTACAACAGCAGGATGGTGGATAAGTATGTTGCCCCCACTGATCATTATGGATAAATACGTCACCAAGTGAAAACACACAGGCACACTAATGTACTTTCAATAGCTTTTGGACAACAATGATCTTTTGTCGTCTCATTTGCTGACATCATCTTTAAAGATTATTGTCAGACTTATCTCTTGAAGAAGAGTGCTCTAGCCATAAAATGAATGGCTAAGCAGCATTCAAAATTGTTGCAAAAATGCAGAATAAGCACCATTTCTGTGATATCTGATCTTTTATACTC
>JAUBNQ010000009.1:12671340-12689321 GCA_032353495.1 Ctenopoma kingsleyae
AGGCCTGCTTAATCACGTTATAAACAGTGGAAGAAAATGCTATTAACAGTAGTATTAATTCAAACTGGCTTAAAAAGCTGACTTATGTGAAATTCACACACAGGACAAGTTTTACTCTTTTACATTCATTAATCAGGAGTAATGCCATTCAATCAACAAGCGACCACTCATACATGAAAATAATTAGGAGACAAACCTTCAGCAAATGGAACCACAATCAACGCTCTGTCCACGAACACAGTGTTAGTCAGATGCTGAGATACTCCAACAGACTCCGGCTCCTGGAACTTCACAAAGCACACCCGCGATGTCACTGGCATTGGAGAATCACTATTGGAGTAAATAAACACAAACATTACAAACACAAAACAATCATCTGAACAATGCATTTTCATGTTCTACTTTTAACAAATGTATATATATTCATTCAGTACACTGCACACAGCCCAAATACAATAACAAATATGTAAAATGGCCGTGTTTGAGTGTAAAATGTCCCATTACTACAACTTCCGAGCTCTCAACTGCAACCATCAAAAAGGGTTCACGAGCATGCCGACAGCTGTCTTTTTATTTCTATACTGAATAAGCTATTTACCATTTATTTTGTGGATCAACCAAACTATGATGATGAAATTGTTCGAGAGAAGGTCAGAATTATGAGGTACTAGGTAAAATATGTTATCCTGTAAGTCAACATTATAAGATAATTAAAATTTTGAGATAAGTAGATCTGAAATGATTAGTTGATTAATATCCTGATCTGCATTAAAACACTGATAATTGGTAAGTCAAGTCACTAAAAGACCTCATTGTAGACACTATTTCTCAAATAAACAGAAGTAAATTATACACTCACTGACCACTTTATTAAGTACACCTGTATAATCTAGCACAATATGTTTATGTTACAGCCTGAGTCAACACGTTTCTCCCATTCAAACCAATATTAGTACGGTAGTTGAATCGCCATGACTGTAAATGTCCTGTAGATTTTCAGTCGTCCAGGTCATTGTTACCCCAAAAATTGTTGTTTAATAGCAACTGAACTTGTTGGTTTCCATCCAGTAACAAGAAAATAAAAACAAGCCCAGGTGCCACCGAACAGCATTTTTTGGCACGACTGAGTGTAACTTGACATTTGGTGTTAGCCAAGCTAACGTTAGCTAACTTGTTAGCATAACAGGCCTACGTTTCCGTCCCAACGGAACATCTTAACCTTCATGGTTGCCATCTGATACAACTAATCAGTGACTTAATTGCCAATATCACAATGTTAGCAAATCACCAAATATTCAACTCACTCTGGTGGAAATAACTTTAGTTCTTCGATGGTTCCCAGAAAACCGAACAGTGTCCTCATCTGCTCCGATGTTGTGCTCGGCGACACGTTCGTCACCTGAACTACTTTCGTGGTGTAATTCATTGTTTTGCTAAAACAATAACAGCAACAACACTCCCTGCCAACAACTAAACTTAAACTAAACTTCAATTACAGTAGCTACTATCTAAATTAGCTTGTTTGTGAGAAACTAGCTTAGTGTTCGCTCTCAACTACAACAAACTGTAGCGTCACGCCGCCATATTACGTAAAACACCAAACACAGTGCGCATGCGTGTAGAGAAACGCCACTCCACCATAATAACTTAAGACCTACATAAAAAATATCACGTTTGTAGTATATTTTGGGTTTTTTTCGCTCCATGTATTCAATTCGTGCAATATTAGTGCTACACAACAACAACAATCAAGACTAAAATACAGGAAATGGTTCTACCTGCAATAAATAACCTACAGAGGTCGCCCTGCTTTTAGATACTGTAAACAAAATGTGGCACTCTGAGATTTGGTAGAGAAGGAGCATTTATCCGAGACCTGCAACTGTATGCAGAAGTTTGGGCGATTCTGGCACTCACAGACCACTGACTTGAACGTTACTGAAAGACTGTAGGTAGATGTGTGAACAACAGTAAAATATCTTTAAGTGATCTGTAAGTCAGAATAGGTGAAACTTTCTTAAATCAAGGAAAGACTCTTTGCAAGCTGTAATATGAACAAAAGGGGGGTCATGAGTGCCCTTAGTAGGGTGACCAAACCTGCACACACCACAATTACTGTTAAGCTTCTTTTCTTTTAAATCAATGGAATAAGACTTAACAGTGGAGTATATACTTTTTATGTTATCAACTAAATAATCTACATCAGTTGTTCATGGGTGGCCAAATGTTTGCAGTGCAACTGTGTTTAATACTCGTTGTGACTTGTGAATATTCTACCCTGCAAAATATCATTCATTCTCTTACATGTTGTCTACATATTCTAGTCTCTAAACATTAACCAAAGTTCATCCTTGACCTTTGTAATACCAGTTTGACAAAAAAAATCTCAACTCAAGGTCCACTCCAGAGCATTTGGCCGAGTTATTTTTGCTATTTTTGGGGTTCAAACACATAGAGAATAAAAATCTGTCTTTGGCTTTTTAAAAAAAAAATGCATTTTAAGATTCTTGTCATATTTGCTCACCAGCTTTCTTCAGGAAATCACATCACACGGTGGATGCAGTTTTCTAAATTGTCATGGAGATGGATCTTTTGATCTGAAGTTGTCACGATCTCCATAATTCATCATAATCTCCATGACAACTGAGAAAACTTCATCCACTGATTAAAAGAATGATATATAATGTGAAAGCCTTAAAAGAAGTTAGTTAGTGAATTGTTAGTTGGGGTAATTTTGCCAAGATTGGGGTCATTTTTTACAGTTGAAATTAGTTTCTAGTATTAAATTCATTTAAAATCCACACTTGTTAAATTGTTGGTTAGCAGTTTCTTCATGGGTTTTGAATCCATACTCTAGTTGTTTTGATCTTCTGCAGCAGAAGAAATAGCCCAAGAAAATTTTTCTTCAGAAAAGTGAGAAAAAGTGAAAAAAAAATCTTGGATTTCTTGTGGATTAATCTGTGATCAAATATGTTGTATTGTGTTGTCAGTCCACGTGTTGCAGGGGCAACCACATCACAACTCTCCCACTGACAAAACTGCCTCTGTCAAAACTCTCTCTGCTAATTGTGCTGTTTCCCAGGAGAAACAATACAGCATTTGTTTTCAAATTACGCTGAACATAATCCCTATACCTAGATTATAGCTGCTCTGAGACAAGCAAGTTAAGGCATTTTGTGTTCAGACCAAAGAGCTGGTCACATTTCATCCAATTAGCACGGCGCCCAGTGTTTGTTGTACAATGTCACCTAATATAGCAGTGAAGGTTCACTGTTATTGCGGTTTAAAATGAGCTTATCCTTGTTTTATTGCAGAATTATTTATTATTTAACCTAAAATAAGATGGAAGTATTGTCCTGAAATTCTAAGAAGCTTTGTAATTGGCCAATTCATTCTTAATTTCAATGACACAACTTCACAAACAACAAACAATTGAAATGTATGTAGTTTGCCATTAAACGGTTTATAATAGACATTACTGTGTATTAAATATTCGGAATCACAACTTAAAACACTTATGTGCTGTTTTTAAGACTTGCTTCTTGTTGTTTAGTATTCCTGGTTATTGCCTCCAATATACTGCACTTTGTATGATTCAGCACAACCAATTCTGAACAATTGTTATAACTGAAAAAATATCACATGCACTATTGCAACATATTTGTCAAGCATCATTCTCTGCAATAAATATTCTTTGCAATAAATCCGGTTACAGAGAGGTGGTCATTGAGTCATCCAGCACACGATATTGGCACAATGGGATTCTTGTTCATGGTGCAACATGATTGGTCCCAGGTAGAGGTTTATATCACAGATCGGAGTGACGCAGATGAATAAATATCTCAAATCCACTGAGAGATCAGAAACTTCCAGTTCAGAAGTGACCGGAGTTTGTGTGTTGCCACAACAAGAAAGAAACATGGTCAGCCGGTAAGTCTCTGACAAATATTATCTATTTTAAAATACATTTTTTATAGAGAAAGGTTAGGAGTGGGAGCAGTATGTCTGAAAACTAGCCCTTTATTTGTTCCTCTGACTCTTACACATTGACTTGACTGATCAGTGAATACACAGCTGGTTAAGTTCCTAAAGAATTTAAAAGCTGAAATACTGAACTCATAAAATGAATTTGGCTGCAATGTTTACTGTGGTCCTCATTTTTTGATAACAGATTTGAACACCCAGCTGGTGGCTACAAGAAGATTTTTGAGACATGTGAGGAGCTGGCTGAGCCTCTTCCAACAACAGTCACAGGTTTGTTTGCATGTCTCAGACAGAAATAGACTGAAGGCATAAACTGACTGTACAGTTCAGGAAATGTACTTGCAGCTTGACTCTTTTTGTCTTCTGAGATCACATATCTTTTAATACATATTTCCAAACCTAAATCTCTGAGTTATAATTGTTCTACAGGTAGGATTCCTTCATTTCTGAAGGGAAGTCTTCTCCGTTTGGGACCTGGACTTTTTGAGGTTGGCGAGGAACCTTTCTATCACCTCTTTGACGGCCAGGCCATCATTCACAAATTCGACTTCAAGAATGGCCAGGTCACCTACTTCCGAAAGTAAGAATTTAGGGACAATTCTCTTGCTCTGCAATTTTTCAGACGATTGCATAACTTATACCACTGCCACATAGTGAAGCTGCAAAGACGTGAAACTTTTGAGGACTCTTGTTGCCTAGTAATTTTTCTAATCTAATTATTCCCCATGAAATTATATCACGAACAGTAACATTTTAAAACACCATCTGCAAAATATGGCCTCTGTGATGGACTTATTAACTGAAACAAGCTGATTTGCTAGAGGTTTGATTTTGATTTATAGACACAAAACTATTTCAATTGGCCAGATCAAGGTCTTGATCCAAAGAATGTTGGTGATATATTTTTTTTAAATTTATGCATATTCAGCTATTTGCCAAGTTATTTTATCATATTTAGTCAATTGGTGGCCTTCAAAGATAGAAACATGAAAGACTTTAACATTGAGTGTTTGGGAATTAAATTCATTTTCACTGTTTCCTTCATTCAGGTATCTCAGGACAGATGCCTATGTGCGAGCCATCACAGAAAAACGTGTTGTGATCACCGAGTTTGGTACATGTGCGTACCCTGACCCCTGCAAAAATATTTTCTCCAGGTGGGTACCACATGCAAAATTTTTACCTCCGACATCTGGATCCTTTTCACTTTACAATGCAAATTAAACGTGTATAAAAGTTGGTAGTGTATGTGCAGTATTATTTTGTTAGGGGTGTTCTTTTTTATCACATTGCTGAATAGAAATAGAAAAGATTTTAGCTTTTCTGTTTATCTGTGTTTGCAGGTTTTTCTCTTACTTCAAAGGTGTTGAGGTTACAGACAACTGCCTGGTGAATGTTTATCCTGTTGGTGAGGATTTTTATGCCGTAACAGAAACAAACTACCTCACTAAAGTAAACCCTGATACCTTGGAGACACTGAAGAAGGTGCATGCATAGAAATCTTACAGTGTGGGGTATAGAAGATTGATCTCACAGCATTTAAACTTTGGATATCTTTTCATATTAAAGCACAGTAAAATCTTCTTCTTTTACATTTACAGGTTGATATGTGCAACTATGTCAACATTAATGGAGTGACGGCCCACCCTCACATTGAGAAAGATGGTACTGTGTATAACATTGGAAACTGCATGGGAAAAGGAGCAGCGCTGGCCTACAACATTGTCAGGATCCCACCCACACAGAAAGGTTCGGACCAGCACTGGTATCATGTAACCACAATCTGGCTGTCCCTTTAAATCAATTCATGTTCAAATTAAAATATGCTCCTTTATGATGCTGGTAATAGTAAGGATGTTGTCTGTCATAATTTAACAGGGGCTACAGTATGAAACGGCTATATCAAATGTCCCACACTTTCCCATCTTTCTTAGATAAGTCTGATCCCATTGAGAAGTCCAAGGTAGTAGTGCAGTTTCCCAGTGCTGAGAGGTTCAAGCCCTCCTATGTGCACAGGTGTGTGTGACTTTATTCCAAAGCATTTCTGTCAATAATCCATTTGGTAATTGATGTAATCAGGTTTTAAAACTGTGTCCTTTTCTCCTTCCATTTCAGCTTCGGCATGACAGATAACTACTTTGTCTTTGTGGAGACTCCAGTGAAAATCAACCTGCTGAAATTCTTGAGTTCCTGGAGCATCCGTGGCTCCAACTACATGGACTGTTTTGAGTCCAATGAGAGTCAAGGAGTAAGAACTTAGAGTGGATTAGCCTCCGTGTGATTTTAATGTTCAGTCGTTCATACTGTTTGATCATTGTGTCTTTTGCTCTGCTTTGATGTAGACTTTGTTCCACATTGCCAAGAAAGACCCAGGGGAGTACATTGATATCAAGTTCAAAGGGGCAGCAATTGGCCTTTTTCATCACATCAACGCCTACGAGGACCAGGGATACATCGTTTTTGACCTCTGTGCGTGGAAAGGGTAAGCGAAGGACCAGATGTTACACTTTCATGTAACTCTTCTCATATATCACTTGCAATTCTGTTTGGCATATTTGTGTTGCTCACTTTTATTATTTCTTTGTTGTAGATTTGAGTTTGTATATAACTATCTCTGGTTGGCCAACTTAAGAGCCAACTGGGATGAGGTAAAGAAGGCAGCCATGATGGCGCCACAGCCCGAGGTCCGCAGATATGTCATTCCTCTGGACATCCACAAGGTGAGTGACCTGGCTTACTCATCAGAAGGAGTCAAATTATTGCAATATATAATTGCTAATGTGAAGTCTTATGATCTTTTTTCTCATCATATCATGGGCTTGCTGTAGGAGGAGCAGGGGAAGAACCTTATTAGTCTGCCGTACACCACAGCTACAGCAGTGATGCATGCTGATGGAACAATCTGGCTGGAGCCTGAGGTGTTGTTCTCAGGGCCTCGCCAAGGTGTGGACACATCCAACATAGTACAGTTATGGTGTACACATTCTTTTTTAACAGAAAACAGGAAACTATCTTCATAATCTAACCATTTCAATATGTTGTTGCAGCCTTTGAGTTCCCTCAGATCAACTACAAGATGTACGGAGGGAAGAATTACACATACGCTTATGCCCTGGGTCTCAACCATTTCATACCAGACAGGGTATGTTAAAATATCTTCTTATAGTATTAGAAGTGTGCAAAACAACAATTTTCATTAACTGATTTTGTTTTGTCTCTTTGTGTGTAGATCTGCAAATTGAATGTGAGGACCAAGGAGACCTGGGTATGGCAAGAGCCTGATTCATACCCCTCAGAGCCACTGTTCGTTCAGAATCCTGAGGGGGTTGATGAAGATGATGGTATGTCAGCACCATCAGAAACACTGTATATTTAATCATGCATCTGCATCTATGATAGAAATCGTTTCATGATCATCCTATGCTGTGGCCACAGGAGTGCTGTTGACCATTGTGGCAGCTCCCGGCTCCCAGAGACCAGCATACATGCTCATCCTCAACGCTAAGGATCTGTCTGAGGTCGCCAGAGCAGAAGTGGAGTGCACCATTCCCGTCACCTTTCATGGCATGTACAAACCCTAATGATGCTCTACTCAGCAGTAGTTCCTCCAGGGTGATCAGCTGCCACTCAGTATTGAAAAAATGATAAATAAAGACTAAATTATGTCAGGAAAAATGAATTTCTAGAGGACTTGTCCTTATTTCTAGCCAACATGGGCTGTCAAAGAAATTAAAATATCATAATGTGAATTTATGTGCCTTTCTGAGTGTAGATACTAAAAGTGTCAGTATTGGTTTATAATAAATATGTTTGGTTTTGTTCACATGCTTTGTAAAATGAATATTTAATGCTTGGAGAAATAAATTTGTCAACATGAATACACACTCTTGTTTTGTATTAATCTGTTATATGGGATGTTATTTGGCTATTTACATAGAAGCTGGGTGACAAAGAGAATGGTGAGACTGGCCTATGCAGGGTTAAATACTTTACAAGAAACTTAACTTCTGCCAGCTCCTGGGATGTCCAGGACATCCTTTCTTAAAAAAAGAATCAAGCAATTTCCTTGATATGTGATGAGGCGATGCTTGTAGTACTCAAGCCTGAATTCTTAAGATATTTGTAGAGATTTAACATGGTGCCACACAAAATCTTATTATGGTCTTGTTCGAACAAGTGACCATTCCATTGATGTATTTATTGTGTTGCTCAAAGTTGTTTGAATGTATAATCACTGCAAAGCTGCTTAACAGTGTCAGTGCTTAATCTGAAGAAAGAAACACGTTGCCATCAACTATTCATATTAAGTGCATAAATGTACCTTTTGTTTTTTGTAATTATAACAACAATCTCAAAATTCTTAACCCCCCAGGCAAGGAAACAAAGCAGTAAACATCACTACATCAGTCCAGTGGAGAACCTTGGTTATGTAGGCACGTTGATCTGCTCCACTGCCAGATTTTAGGAATGCATGTGAAAGGCTCAAAGGAATATTTCACAATGTCTCATTTTGATAATCACGGGGCCACAAATCTGCCTCCTTGTTTACATTTGGTCCACTGTAGACTGACACAGATTTTTGGAGGAGATGAAGGTGATTACCTGCTTTTTATTTAAACAAACCAAACATATTTTTCTGTTTGTTTGTTTTTTGTTTACACAAGGGCGTTTAGCCTTCCAAAAAGAAAGAAATGAAACATTACAGGAAATATTAATTTGTATATTAAACATAAGCTGAAAAAAACAGCAAAGAAAAAGCTTAATGAAAATCTGTGTATCTCAGTTGTAACTATCACACGATAAGGGAAGTCTCGCACAATTCATTTGGGACAGAGGTTTGCAGAGCCAAGCTTGAACCAATGTAAGAGTTACTGTATATACTTACTGTCCTAAATACACAGTGGATTATACATAGATATACAAAAGGAGAAAGTAAAGCACAGATCATAGAAAAAAAGTCAAAAGGAAATAAAGCAACAAAAACATTCATTAGTGTAATGAAACAAAACATGATGTATAACAAAGAAAATGACAATGTGACAATAACATAATGACTCAAAATGAAACAGATTTAAATTAACTTTAAACTTGCCATGCTTCATTTTTGAACGAACTGTTTGATATTTTGTGAAATATGTATATTCTCTTTTCCCCTGTAGTAAATACAGGGCTAGAGAAGCTATCTTAGCATAAAGACTGAAAGGAGGGGAAAAAGCTAGCCTTCTCAAGAAATAACCTAACAGGAGCTGTAAAGCTTATCTACTAACATGTCTCATTTGTTTCATCCACACATGAAAAGTAACATAAGAATAATTTGATGTTTTAGAAGGTGCTGTGAATATGCTGTGACAATTTTGTCAAACAGCACATAATGATGAGAAAACTATCTTTTTTAATGACAGTCTGTGCACAGATTAATCTAACAAAAAACTGTTAATTAGTACCAGGCTAGCTGTTTCCCTCTTTCTGTGTATAAACTTTACACTAAGCTACGCTAACTGTCTCTTTGCTCTATCAACACACTTCACACACAGACAAGAGCGGTATCTTCTCATCCAAATGTCAACAAGAAAGTGAAGGAGCAAAATTTTACAAAATGTCAGACTATTCCTTCAAACTGGAGCAAGCCTCTGTCCCTTTACTGCCACACAAAACACACACACACACAAAAGAACAAAGCGAAGGCTCACTACTGAGTCACAGATTTCATGAAATACACTGTATACATCTTCAGGCTTACTTCAACATGATACATGACTACAGACACCCTTGAAAATATCTTTATCAGCTATATAACTTTTGCATCTCAGGAAACAAAGGAATTACGTATTGATAGTGCAAGGTTATAAGGTACATATATTAATATATTGTTTTAGATAATGTCCTATAAGTAAAGTGCAAACCTCTGGATCAGATGAAAGGTGTGTGCAAGCATTTCTAATTCTGACTGACTGATCAACCTGCCCATGCACAAATGAGCCCTTTACATTGGCTGCCAGCTACTTTACACGTCGTCTGCTGAAGCTTTCACATTACATACCATTCCCTTCAAACTGAAAGCATTTTAAAGTCTGGCCGTTTGGAGTAGCAACAGACAAATATAATATGGCTCTCCATTAAGTATTACTGCCTACTTTTAAACTTTATGTTATCTGTGCATAAATGTTTTTGTAATCCTGACAAATGGAAATTTAACAGTGTAAACATCAGCTATGTATCCTCATATCTCAAAAGTGCAGGGCCATTTTATTTATGTTAAATATATTGAGAACAGTTTCTTGGCAACACTTGTTAGCATTTTGGTCAAACATTTGTTAATTTAATTGGCCATTTAAACCCTTACTTTACTGGGAATGAAGGTGAACTGGAGTCTGTAGGGGGCAAAAACCACTGAGACCAGCTCAAGTGGAAAGAACTCACACACACAAATCACATGTATTCACTGTCAGCGGCAACACTAGACACTATTTCAGCATGACACACACAATCATGCAGGATCGTCTGGAAACATTTTCTCACTGATTCATGTAACTGATGTTTAAGACCAGCTTACTTAGTCATAGGAGTATGGAAGGCTCACAGTAATTGGGAAATTGTGAAATTTTCAAAGTGCAAGACAACAGCCAACACATAATTTTCAGCTCTCCTCACTCTGAAAGAGAGAAGTTGTTGGCGTTTGTGTGTGGTTTTGGGACTGAAAGGGGCTGTATTTGATCTAAGCGTGGGTGTGAAAGGGGAGGGGTGAAAAATCAGTTGGTCTCATAGGTGGAGAGCAGGGCAGCATCCACAGGCTCCATGCAGGAGGGGCAGGTGAAAGACCTCATCAGCCAGTCATCTATACAGTCCATGTGGTAGATGTGCATACATGGCAGGAACCGGATGGGGTCACCATATACAAAGTCCAGCATGCAGATCACGCATCTGAAAAAAAGAAGCAAAAAGCATATTATTGTAATATCTTTAAATAACTTCACAGTCTTTTGTAGTCTTAAAACATGAATTAGCACTAAATAGAACCACAATAATTAGTCCTTTGATGTGACAGCTGAACAAAAGAATATTACTTAGCAACACTTTTGAAAATTATTTAGTAATTTAAGTCATTTAATGTCAAATGTTCAGTGGTTCCAGTTTATCAAAAGTGATAATTTGCCGCTCTTTTTATTTACATTTTATACGCTAAATGATTAATCATAAACAGGAAAGTTTTATTGAAAATGGAAATGATCGCTATATTTAAATCCTGAAGTCATATTATCAATCTTTCTGAGCTTATTAGGTCTTGCAGAATTTGATGAATATTTGTTGCCATTATATTCACATTACCGATGGTGTTATTAATATTAGGGCCATGATGACATGCTGTATAAAGCATTGCTATTTTAACCAACCCCAAGTAACATTAAATTGATTATTTTGTCCAGCCAACAGTCCAAAACACAGAGATATTTAAAACCAACCAGTGTTTGGCTTTTCACTTCATAACGGACAAGTCTGTCTTACTTATATAGCCCCAAATTACATATTGTTCTATAGGGTTTTTATTCATTACTCATCAATTCAGATTTTGATGAGCAACAGGGAATCAGCATTGTCATTGCTTATATACCATAAATAATGAGATGATGATAGTTTTTTTGGGCATTTGGCCTCTGTACACCACCACATGAATTAATTTGAAATTAAACAAGATGTGAGCAAAGTCAAGACCTTCAAAAGCAGTCTGGTACAAGTCATGCCTGACCATGCAACTGCTCGTAAGGCGCTTTTTCCATTATTTATGAGCCCCAAAAGTGGGTGTGTGGTTATGAAAACAGCTGTAATTCCTGAATGGTTAATGTCACACTTTGAATTAAAGCTGAAAGTGTATAAAATATAATCATCTGAATAATTCAGCACACTAAAAATAAAAGATAACAGATTCATAAAGCTTCACCTGCATATTGTTCATCATTTTATGAATATTTCCTATGAATCTCATCATGCAGCATGAGAATAAAATATAGTTACACTTAAAAGTGTTAGTATGTATACTGGCTCAGCTCTACTAATCTTAAGCCTTACTCTGTGTTCCCTTCACATGCACAAATACAAAATGCTCACTCTCTGATCTTTTTCTCTGAGCCATCCTGCCCTCCATCATAAACACCCTTAGGAAGGTGCTGGATGAGGCCAATGCGCTGAGCTATGCGGATCTGCTCCTCCTCTGTCAGCTGGGTGGCCAGACGGGACTGACTAGGGGTGGGATGATACATGGGCATGTGAGCTTGCTCCTGGTAACAGACAAAGAAGCACCAAGATTAAACAAAAACATTTTTATATCGGCTCACTTACATAAAGTGGTCTGACAGGAATGAGCAGAGAAATAAAGCAGCTGTCTGGTCTGCAGGTTTGTTTACACAGTAACTGTCATGGACTGGAAGATGACTTCACACGTATATAGGCATTTTTTCATAATCATCGACTAATGTATACTAACATTTAGGCTTTTGCCTAACATTATTCTCACAAGCACCGTTTTGATTAATAACCAGGAAGTTGACCAGCTTCTCACCTGGTACGGCGGAGGAGGCTCCAGGTCCGGATCTGTCCCGTCGCCAAAACTCGCCCTGTCTGACTGGGATTCATGAAGCAGAGATATGTCGTCTGATGTCGGGGACTTGAGACAGTTACCCATGTCTTAGTGTCTCCAGTTCTGTCCCGGCCGACGTTAAAAAATGTGATATTTTTGTTGCTAAAGTTGCTCTCGTTGCTAATGATATTTTAGTCTTTACAAGATCACAAAGAAACACAAATTTACAGTTCAACTACCTACTGCCAAACATACCCTGTGCATTATTATAAAACTAATACATAAACCCTGAATGTGAACTGTCTAGACTAGTTTCGCTTCATGTTTACACAGACCTCCACCTGAAAACAAAACAAAGAACTCCCTTGCTAATGACAATTAGCAGCCAAGCTAGCTACTTTTTCCGCCAGACTTTCTTGATAAGTAGCGCTCATTCCTTGGTAAGAACAGCAATTACTGCAAATTATCTACTTCAACAGCAGCTGTGTCTGTTAGACTGAACTGTCTAAGTGTTGAATTGCAGCGACATTTCCGCCGTTTAACTTCGTGAATAATATTAGTTTTCTTCCTTGCTAGCTCTTTCTTCAACCGGACGACATGTTATCGGTCCGTTGGATATGACGTAAAGCTGTAACTCTGCGAGTCGTTTGGAAGTCCCGCCCCATTTAATGACGTAAAGTAAAAATCAAAAAGATATTAAATAAAAAAAGGTGAATTAATGAATCAATTATTAAAACAAGCTACAAACATCTAAATAAATACAAGAAATAACATGTTAGATGAAAAAATATTTTAAAGATAAGGTTTATTGAAGGTGAGAGGCAGAATTATAATAAAACTGCAGTAAAACTAAACCGAACTCTAGGAAAGTAAAATCAATTTAGGCAAGAGAAAAACATATAGAAATGTGTGTGTCCGGCATATAGCCTGTACTATTATTTTGATTTCAGTGCTCTTCTAAAAGTGAACTTCTTACCTGTCTTTAACTTATTATTACATTTGTACTTTTTTCTTTAGTTTCATTTAAACAGTTTTATCAGTTTTCTTTCCTCTAGACTGATATCAGCAGCAGACTAAACATTACATTCACAAATGCTGACGCAATTATTGAAAGACTGCTTATTAATATAGCTTTATATTTGTGAATAAGTGTATTTATTAATTATTTTTCTACACTTTTATGATGGTTCTAATCAAGTGTCTTGATAAAACATTACAGTGTGACAGTGAGCCAACATACACAATATCAGGATCCTGGCACTGAAGCAGTTAAATGGAATTTATCCATCATTAATTAATTTAAGATTAATTCATCAGTCATTGATTTTATTATTTATAACGCCAAGAGTCCTCTGTGAAAAAGACCTTTTCTCTCACCCTAACAGGTGCTTTTTAATTTAATATAAGGATCGCAGAGATGTCAGTCAAGCAACACCCACACCATTTTTAGGGGAGGTTTAATCATGCAATAACTGAAAACACGTGGGTGAGCCATATGTGTCGAGGCTTCAAAACAAAAGAATATCTACAGAATTTCATATGCGTGGTTTTATTTGCATTTCAATTGTGATTAATATTTAGTTACTTACTTACTACTTATATACTGACGCAGTATCTTTGAGTTGTTTAACATTATTATTATGATAAATGTAATATGGAACTACAATATGTGTTTTACAATTTTCTCTATCAGCATTATACTATTTAGCTTATGATATATGAACAGAAAACCACAGTATTATGTTTCAGATAATCAAAACATATAAGGGCAAAATTAAGAAACAAATTAGCAGACAGAGGGGAGCTTTGCTAATGTGTGAATGTGTCCTCTGTGTGCATCTTTCAGATGCCATTATAATTTCAACAATTCAGTTAATACAGTTAACAAATATATTAAAATAAGCAAATAATAAATGAATAAACTGACAGAATACAAATGCACAAATCTGGTTTCTGCAGGAGCTATTATTGGTTTAAGGCTTCAAGGTCTTATTTATGAAGACCTTTGATGTTTCAGTGTTTTATAAAGTAAAAAGACATCCAATAACAGTGTCAACTTCAGGACACCTTTATTGTATATACAACTATTGTACACATAGAAATACACAAAGTATTTGCATTCCAGGAACTTATGATAGAAATCTCCATGTTTTTGGTTATGTGAGTTTCACAGAATTGGCCTTCTTCAGGCAAATAAAACAAATACACAAACCTTAAAATGAACATTTTCAAAGATTCCTTTACGTTTAAAGCTTGTCAGCTGACACTGTCCTTTCTCTAAATGTTACAAACAGCATAATTCCTCTGTACATTATTAGTAAGCAATAGAGTAGTGTTAATTTGTGAAGCAAAATGGGTCATGGAGTGTCTACAGTGTTTCTACAGTCATCGTCTGCAATGGTTCATACAATATTCACAAGGAAGAAAAAATACTGTAGATGAAAGATTATTTTCTTTTCATATCAGTTCATGGTAAAATTACACGCCCAACAGTTCTCAAAATCAAATGTTAAATATAATTGTTGGAAAGTTCTCACTTAAAGGGTGTAGACTGGTGCAAAATAAAGAAAAAAACAGTTTTGAAGGAATATTTAAAGGTGTGAGATTTGGTGGAGGCATGACTTAATAATAACACAGGGTGAAATAACAAATAAGCGTCTTTTCTGTGTTATTCTATAACATTATTCATATCTAACAACTTATTATGTTCAATACTAAAAAGAGAAATGACGGGGAAAATCAGGCAGTTTTCCCCCTGCACATTCATTCATACTGTAAAAAAATCCAGCATTATTGAGTGTTACTTATTAATATCCACATTTTCTGGTAAAGTATCAGATCACCTGTTCATGATGGCTTGTTTTATTGATCTGGTCTAATAAATGACAATGATGTGATGAGCACAATGTATTTACAAAACAATTAATTGATAAGAAAATGTAGTTACATATTCACACACCCCACAGATAAATACTGTTTAGAGCAACACTGAATCATTTAGAAACATCTTCAGAAATGAAAATACCTTATATTGACACAAATGACATACTGTAATTTGATCCATTCATTTCATTTATTTTCTGCATCCCGTGACTATTTGAGATGTATTATTACTCTCTATTATCAAGTACGAGTCAGGAAATAGACCTTATTTATTGTCAGTGTTCCGTGTGAATTGGCAACTACAGTTTCAGGAAATACTGTTCTTGATTGTTTTGGGTTCACTTTTTATCAAACATCCAGAGGGCTCAAACCACTGATGCAAAAAGAGTCACCTTCACTCTGCACACGGTTGTACAGCGTCCTCCTCTAACTCCTCTCTGGCACTCCCCTCCTCTCTCCTGCGCTGTGCCTCCTTTCCCTAGCACCTGTCGTCCTCCTCTGTGTCACTGAGAGGATCACAGCCTGCAACTGAGGTCGTCTGCGCAAGACGCTTCCGAAAGTGTCCGTTGGGGACCTGCCAGCCAGTTCGCAAGCGTGGGCGGGCCGAGCTGATGGTATTAGAGCGTCCCAGGCTGCAGGCCACAGCCGCCTCGAAGGTCAACGTCTCCATGGGACCAGAGGGGTCTGGACTGTGGTCATCCTCTTGTGAGGCTAGGAATGGCTCAGAGGGATAGCGTCGAGGTGGGGACGGGTGACGGCTGGCCTCACTCCTCCTCTCACCTGTGCCCCCCTCTTGGATGTCCCAGGTGGGTTTGCCCCTCCTCAGGGTCTCTGGACTGCCCTGTTCATCCTCGTCTTCACCGACAGAGGCTTGTGTGCGACATACGAGTGGGGAGTATGAGATGTGAGGACGAGAGCGGGTTGGGGTTTGTGACAGTGGTCGTCGACCACTGGGGGTGCTGGACTCTGAGGTGGAGGGCACTGGACTGTCTGAGCTGTTGCCCTGGAGACAAAAATAAAGAACAAGAGTCACTTGTACCTATGCTTAAAGTAAATACTAGTAGTTTGTCATTAACAACAGTTTAAAAAAATCTATCTCATGAATACATTCATGACACACATTTATGCTTCAAGACACAAAACAAATCTAATCAGATAATTTCTCCATATGATACACTTCCAGTGTATCAATATTAAGGTATTTTGTTCAATATAATGTAACTATGAAGTAAAAGAATTAAAATTTTCCTTCCTCATCTCAACTTTACAGACTGCAAATTGTCTTTTAGCTGCAGTCCTTGTTAATTTGTGATCCTGATTTGTTTGATCATGTCTGATCTACCTGTTTATCTTGGGGGTGTCCTCTCTCTACGCTGGAGGATTGTGAGGGTTGCCGGCTTCTCTCCTCTGAATTACAACGAGACGTGTCTGGGGAGAGGAGGTGGCAGCGCTCCTTGGACCGGCCACGCTCTCTGTCGCCCTGCTGCCAGTGTTCAGACCGAGAAACTGAAAGGAGAGAGATTCAGCAGAGGAGTCAACACAACATGACAGACTAGGAGAAGAATAAAGAGGGAAAATAGAGTTACGTTATGCTGTTGTTTAAATTGTAAATAATGCTGCACATTACAGATTTAGCCTTATTGGCTAACTGTGCATAGAAGGAATTTGTTCAAGAAACTCCACACATACATATGACTATTATGTACAGCAAATAGGTGAGAAACAATGATACATAACAGTAATTAAGTAACTTATATAGTAGATTTTTTATGAGGAGTGATGATTGTTTTCATAATATATTCAGCCCACTTGTATTTTAATTGTCAAATAAGTTCTGAAATTTTATTGCACAATGTAGGTTCCATACTATATAGATATAATGTTTGGGCACAGTATTAGTATCTGTAAGTAGCTAAATAAAGCACATACTCATCACAAATGTCACATTTCCACCTCCATATGTTGATCATTTATATTTTAAAACACTGATGATTCCACCATTCAATAACACAACGTGACACAGACATTTGTTAAATGTCAGTCATATAGAAATAGTTTGTCATCTCAGTATTCCCATATTGTTTTTGTTATTATCCAGGCACTTGGTGATTTGATAAACCAAGAAACTTTAATCTCTAATAACTTATCTTGTCACCAGGGGGCAGTGGAGATGAGCTGTCAACAACATTTACATTTAATCACCTTATAAAGTTGATAAGGTGAATTTGTTAGCATTTGCCCAGTTACACATCGAGCAGAACAACAGAACAACATTATCCTCCATTTGGAGTTGTCACCTCTTGAAGATCTCTTACCAGTTATCTTTATTTTTGTTCTGTAATTACTTCAGAAAATATCTCTCTTTAGCTGCTAAATTGTCATCTGTGCTCACCAGCTGGTCACTTTCTGTTTGGTGCTTAACAATAATGTACATTAGGGGTTCTAAAGATTTTAGCCTGCTACAACTAGAAATGATATGAGAGCGGTAAGCACACCAAAACAATTTGCTTAAGGACACAAAAATGTGCATAAAGCTGAGGCA
>JAUBNQ010000009.1:12699273-12713881 GCA_032353495.1 Ctenopoma kingsleyae
TCTATCTATCTATCTATCTATCTATCTATCTATCTATCTATCTATCTATCTATCTATCTATCTATCTATCTAATAAAGCAGAAATTATTTAAATGATCTGACTGATAAGAAAGATGAGTCTCCCTCAAAAGATTTGGAAGTAAATGTCTCTGCACTGCTGCCAAGTTGCTCAGTGAGTCACAGGAGGCTTTAACAGCAAACTCTCAAGTTTTGGAGCATATTTCCAGTAAATAATATTTAAAGAAGTTAATACTGTATGTTGATGCTTCCTGGCAATATAAGATTTTAAACTGACTCTTTGTTTTTTGGTTTTATACCAGTATATGCTATACGTTCACTGTGAGTGACAGTGTGTGGGATATTTTAAACAATCATGCAGCAACATTCAAACACAGACTCTGATTGTTCACATACAGTATATCCACTTACTGGCATTCTTTCTCTGTATTCATGGAGCTGTCAGTGCAATAGAAGAACTTCCCCTTAAAGAGCTGCACTGCAATGACAGCAAAGATGAACATGAAGAGCTGGTACACAATGAGGATGTTGAAGACGTTCTTCAGAGATGTGACCACACAGTCAAACACAGCCTGTAGAGGAGAAAGACAAGAGGGATCGCAAAGAAAAAACAAACTGTCAGAGACTTAACACCGAAAAAACTAAATACTGGAAAGTGTTTGCAGGTCTTTACATCACACCTTGAGTTTAGGAAGTCTCTTGATGGTTTTAAGAGGCCGCAAAACCCTGAGCACTCTGAGAGACTTTATTGTCTTGATGTCTCTGCCTTTGTTGTTCCTGTTAACATGGAAATACTACAATTAGGAACATAGTGTAATTGTAAATTTCAATTAATGCACAAGGAAATATGCCATAGACACATAAAAAAAACCCACACAGTACAAGCAAAATGTCAAAATAAGTGCATCAAAACAAAATTAAACACAGGACTTTGAATGTGTTTGTACAGAGCCCACAAAGCATCATGGGTAAAATATTTGACAATCTGTGTAATTTGTAGCTTTAATTTAGTAATGCATTGCCTTGTATTTATAATAATGTATAGTGCAAGTATGCCTTAAATTACTTATTTCTCTCAAATTAAACTAACAGTATAAAGTTATTGTAGGTGAGCAGCTGTGGGAGAGTGGGCCTGTAAAAACTGAATTTATTCAATCAAGGTCATAGCATTAAAATGTAGTGTTAATTTTATTTGTCCATGTCATTTTATTAAACATAAAGCTTGAACTGAGACTATGAGGATTCTTTTCACAGCCTGTTGATACACAAAACATTTTTACACTTTGGAAGACAACATAAGAATTAGCTGTCACCTATTAGTATGTTTTAATGATGAAATATGTTAAACTAATTACTGTTTAAAAATGAAAAAAAAAGGACACAAAAGCACAATTTGTATTTTGAGGGTAAAATGATTAGTGAGAGCATGAAAATTATCAATCACTGTGCCCAAATTATCAAAAACCTTACTCCAGATACCTGTTATGCTCTGCAATTTGGTGAGATTTAAAAGACAAACAAAAACACACTGAACAAAAAGGGAAAATCAGATATAACAAAATTAAAGAAATATATAAAAAGCTTATGGAAGACTGTACATGTAGTGTGACTGAGATTTTTACCCCATCACATTCCTGGAAGCCCCAACAGTGACACAATCCACAGGAACAACAGAGAAAGAAATTGAGACATAAAGAGAGATACACCGTGAACAAAGCTCAGAGGATCACAGCTATATTCACAACAGAGAAATTAACATACAGTACAGTCCTCTACAGAACAACAAAAGGCACAAAAGGTTCAGTTAGTTATCTGTCACACTTTTCTGGGACAGAAAATAAAAAGAACTCCTGTAGAGGCTTTTAACATCAGCCATGACACACTCCACCCATGTGTAAACCTCCAAATTGCAAGAAATCCATTTTTTCCTCTTGTTAAACCACCATGGTGGCTGTACAGGACCATTCACGCCCCTATATTTGCAGTTCTTGAGCTGCCCCCCTTTGTCAATGAAGCAGACTGCATTTTTTTTTAAGCTGCAAAATGTGTTTTTGAAGGTAGGTCATTTATAACAATACTGTATGCTCAGAAAATGATTTGCTGCAGTGAGTCAGTCATTAGTCATCAGCAGGCAGCACTACACAGTGACTCACGTTAAAGCGAAGGCAATCAGAGCTCCCACCACCACAATGAAGTCCAGGATGTTCCACATGTCTCGGAAATAAGAGCCATCGTGCATTATGAGACCCTGGTCTATCATCTGGAGGACGAAAACGCATAAACACAAACATGTAAAGTGAACATGTGAAATATACATAGGGGCCAGAACCTTATAAGTAAATCTGGAGAAAATTTTAATTGCCTACCTTAATGATCATTTCAAAGGTGAACACTCCAGTGAAAACATAATCAAAATATCGAAGGACCTGGATATTTTGCAAACATAAAAATTACAATTTTAAAAATACTTTTCTAGCATGCACACACCAAACATCATGCTATACTGTCTGTGCTGCATATTAGTCATCCTGTTTTAGCAGTTAATCATCAAAACATATTCTTAATGATATACATACAGTATTGCAATCAAATTGCAGTTTTGGAAAATATCTGCCAGTTACACTTCAGGTCACAGCCAACCATAATTTATTTAATCTTTTTCCAGCTGCAGCAGCGTCTCCCTTTCCTTTATCCAGTGCATTGTGGAAGAACAGTGACTTTAAAATTGTCTGTATTTATTTCTGGTTGAGTACACTTAATTTACATACTCAAAACCTGCTTATAGTTAGTATCAGTATCATAACAAGAGGCAACTGGATTGACTAATGTCCTGCCACATTCTCAAATAACAGGAATGCTAAAAGAAATTTTTGAAATTTGCATATACACAGTATATCCTGTTTGGTGCTTTTACAAGTTTTGCATGCCCTAAAACATCTTAAAAGGATAAACTGCAGTGATTTAGTACTGCACTTCCATCATGTCGCAGGACTCACAAGAGTGATCAAAATCCAAGCCACATAAGCCAGGATAGCTTGACTTCTAGACTTGGAAATGACCAAAAAAATGCTGGATCCTACATTTCCCAGAATGCGACCTGAGAGAATCATCTCTCAAACTGTAGCACAAGCATGATGTGTGTTAGACTAATTTGAAATGTCTAGGGTTAGTTTCTTAGACTTGACAAAGATCCTCCAGATTCACAGATGACATATGAACTCATGTTGATGTGTAAATTGATGAAGTGCTCCTTTAAGTCCTTTTGTTTTGTGACCAAAAGGCTTTTTTAGATAAGATACTGTGACAGTAGTGTAAGTGTGTATGCATATGATATGGAATATTTTATACACTACAGTATGTGTGGTCTTGGTGTGTGATCATGTTATATGTAGATTTCACTAGTGTGTGCTTATTTGATTACTATTGACACTTTCTATGAAAAACAAACCGCACAGCTATTTCCCAGACAAAACTGCTCATTCTCACCTTGTAGTATGTGTGTGAAACCAAATGTGTCATGGCACATTGTTACTGACACAGTGTTGTGTCAACTTCAGATCAAACCTGAAAGAGCTGCATTGAGCCAAAACCTCATTACTGGAATTTTACAGTGATTAAATTGTCCAATCCAGCATTGGAAAGGTGTGGTGAGAAGGGTTTTCCAAAATATTCAACCACTCAACAAGCAGTTCTGATGACGCACACTAATACACTGAACCCTTAAAATCTACTGAATAAATCATTTGACATTCTTGAGACATTAAGATGCTTCAAAGTGCTTGACGGATGCTTGTGAAGTTTCTGAAACTCCCTCTCTTCACACCTTTCCAACATCAAAACTGATAAAGAGAAAAAGAAAAAAATGCTGATTTGAATTCCTCTCTCAAGCTTTCTTTTGAAAATTAATCACACAGTTGCTTCTGATGCTTTTTGCATGAGTACACCATGGAGGAGGAGGAGAGACGGCCAAACGTGTTGCCCTCATTTGAGCAATTATTGCATCTCGCCTTTCTCTATGACAGCAGGTTTTTCACCCAACCAACAAGTGAGGCCATTAACACCTGTAGACATGCTGTACAAACTAGTTTGTTTCAAGATTCCCCTGGTTTTTAGTCTACCAGTATTAACAGTTTAACATACCACTGAGCAACTACCATTTTGGGCCTGATGAAGGTTTTGTTTTGTAAATGTCAAACTGATTAACCACATAAAGTAGGATTTAAATCATGAATAAAACTACACAAATATTTGGAGAGATGCTTTTGGATGTCACCTTGTTTCGGTCGGAATTGGTGCACACAGGGTCCTCTGCAGCCAGTGCAATGCTGCTCGCCACGATCACAAGGAGGATGGTCATCTCAAAGTAACGCAGGGTGACCACATAGTGGCAGATCCTTCTGATACTGTAGATCAATGAATGGTAAAATATATATTTTTGGTTGATTACTCAGTGCTTACAAAGAGCACAGACAAAAAAAAGGCACCAAAAAGGACAAAAGTATTAATTAATTTAGTGGCTTTTGTAGACACTTACGGGTTGGAGGCCTTAAAAATGAACATGCTGTCTGGAGCAACAGGTTTGGGAGGAATCGGAGGTTCCTCCTCTTCTGTTTCCTCCTCTTTCTCGTCCTCTTCGTCAGAATGGTATGCCTCCAACTCTTTGCTATTCACTGAACCCCAGACAGGGGTGCAGAAGGAGAGAGAAAAAAATGTTGTAACTGTACATAAACTGCTATGTCAGTGAAAGTGAGTCACCAGAACAATCGATTCATCAAAACAAAAGACAAGTGCAAATGTGACACTCTTATCAGATGTCAGAAACACCTACACATGGTGATACAAAGCTATACTGACACTATATCCCACTTCATGATTCACAGTAAAGGAGTGTGACTGCAATGAGAAGTGTTAACAGTGCTACCTGTCATGGGTGTGAGCTCCAGCAGTGGTTGTGCAGACATTTCGATGACCACGCTTCCCTCCAGGTTGGACTTGTCACGCTTAATGGAAATCCGCCGGTTCTCAGATTCAATGGCACTCACAGTGTACTCTGTGGCCTCTAAGGCGGGTTCCACTGGGATGTTTTGGCACAAGGGCTCATATTGGTCTGATTGCATGGCGTCACTCTGCCCTGACCAGGTACAGTCCAGCAGCTGCTCACACTGAGGAGGATCGGGAATGTCGGTGCCAGACACAGCAGCTCTGAAAAGATTACTGTACTTAAATTGGTGCAGCAAGGAAAATCATCCAAACAAAAGATCTACTCTGGTATATTTGCACCATGCTTTTTGTTGTATAATACCTGATTCATGTCCATTTCATCTTAAATGTCACTGCACTATAGCTCTACAGCTGGCTGATGACTGTATCTCAATAATTATTGAATGGGTTGCCATTAAATATAGTACAGACATTCATATCACCTGCTGTATATTTTCAAAATTAAAGTACTGTGAGTTCAAAATTTTTGTATTTACAGTCCTTCAGTTAATGATAAAAGAACTACGAACTAATGACATTTCCATCAGACCCAGCTCTAATTATTCATAATTAGATAGGGGCTACAGTATATACACATATTGAAAGAGACACAAAAAGCTTGCGTCTTTGTGTTTGTTTTTTTGACATTTGTGATCATTTTAAAAGCCACTTGACTTTACAGACAAGACGCCAAACATACCTTTTACAATCTTCTCCAACTTCTGCATATGGGTTGACAATGCATGTTCCACAGTCATCTTGAACTGACCCTCCTTCTATGTCTGTTTTCTCTCTCTCCTCTTTTTCTTCCTTCTCTTCCGTCTCATACAGAATCTTCCTCTCCTGGCTCTGGGCCCTCCTGACTTGCGGTACCTCATGTGGTGCCTGCATACAGTCCAGACTCTTGGCCTCAGTGCGTGCCTCGCGGTGACGATGGCGTCTGTGCCGGGCCCCTTCATCAGGGCCCTGGCTGGGCCTGAACTTGCGGGCCATCCTGTGCCTTCCTCCACCTGTAGTCCGATGGTTAGCTCCTCCTGTTTTCTCCTCACTCAGATTTACCAGGGGTTCAGCTGCTGGAGGCTCAGGGATGGACATGGACATTGGGGGCTCTGGGAGGGGCATCCCAACAGACATGGGTGACTCAGGTAGGTGAGCTGGGCTGGCCTCTGGTGAAAGCGTGGGGGCATGGTGGGCAATAGTGGGAGTTTCAATAGTGTCCTCTGTAGGGCTGCTGAACAGCTCCTCTCTGCTCGCCATCTGGCGACGTTTGCGTAGTTGGTTGGCTCTCTGCTCCCACACAGACATGTTAACTTTTCTCCTTCTCTCACGGCGGTTGGCAAAAGCATTAGTGCCATTGAGAGGCTGCTCATCTGCAGCCACTGTTGCGCCTTCGGGCTCATCTTGGAAGTTTGGACGACCACGGTGGATCGCCCGTTTCCTATAGAGGTAGGGTCTTCTTCTCCCACTAAGGAGCACAATATGCTTAACATCATTATGAGGCAGGGACAGGCCCAAATTTAAGAAATTGTTGACAAGAAACACCAAGACAAGTGATCATTTAGCATACAGGTTATCTAAAAGAATATTCAAACGAAGAAAAGAAAAGTTGCAAGAAAAGGCCACACTTTTCTGAATTTATGTCAGTTGATTAGTAAAACAAAAACATTTCCCATGGAAAAATGAACCAAATAGTTACAGCTAAGTACAAATACATCCAAAACTGAAAAACAAAACCCACACAAACAAAAAAGGAAAAGTGCAGAATTAAAGGTTGTGTAACATCTAAAAAATAATTTCAATAATTGAGCAGGGAAACTCAAGAGAGAAATTCTGTGTGACAGGGATGCATACAGTTATACTTACTGGTGTTCTTTTGTTGTCCATGTAATCAATGAGTGATTATTTGAAAACAAGACATTAGTGTTTTACAACATACACAGAACATTTGTTGTGACACAGAACAAAATTTGTTATGAGGAGGCAAAATACAGATTTAGTCAGATCTGAAATGTTGAGGAATGCAGTTCAATTAAAGAGTGTTCAAATTTATGGCCATTAACAAAATATTTCCTTACTTTAAGTGTCTATGTTCAGATTGTTACAGAATGTAACCGAACACAACATTTTGGTCAGTGCCACATAACAGGCATAAAACAAGACAACGTGATGGATCAGCAAAACACTGCAATGCACATAAAAATCAGCATCTTGTAGCTGCAACACATACATGACTAACATTAAAATATGTAACAGACAAATGATACATTCAATGTCACATCTAGAGAGTCTGTGCAGATTTCAGTCATTTTCAGTCACTACTAAGTGCCTTAGTGTTTTGCATGTTTTAGTTAATTAAATAACAATCGTGAACATGTGTTAATATAAGATAATTCTTATCTCTGGTGAAAGGTGATATGGTGACAGATTGTTAGTTTGACATAAAGCCTGCAGGCAGTTACTAGTCTATGTTCATTTAAACATGGTACATAATCAACCTGCAGAGACTTAAAACACTTGGGATAAGATATTCACCACTTTATATTCACATCTTAGTTAGATTTCTCATGGAAACGTTATCACTTGACTTGAGCATCAGTTGCACAGTCAAGTTCCAGGTTCAAATGCATGTATGTTCAGACTCGTATTGTAATCAGTTCATCATTCAGTCCAAGTAGATGTTGTGCCACATGTAAGGAAATTCCCTCCAGGCTTTCCTGAAATATTGCATTCATGAGAATAGGACAGATGTGAGGTCACGGTAATCCTTGAATTCAAGAGAATGGCACAGATAGACAGGCAACACACAAACACTGCTGGCTACAGCCGTATATGTTGCAGAAGCCTGTAAAACGTGGATCCAACAATCACAGGGATTCGTTTTTTTTAAAGTTTTAAGCCTCTGCAAGTTGATTTTCATATTGAACTTGCATGAACTAAAATAAAGGGACACCTGGTAAGCAGGACCAAACATATGGTATGATTTAGAAGAGCTACAGTAACTTATATTTGCTGCTAATGGTATAAAACATGCAAAATAATAAGTATAGTCCTAGTTCAGCCAAGCCAATGAACAAGACGCTCAGGGTGTCCCTGCAGGGTAGTATTTTTTTAGCAATGGTTGTTTGTCATTTGTCACTCTGGGTCAGCAATGCCCTTCACGTGTCACATAGTAACGCCACTGCGTCATACTATGCAGGGAAATTGGTCAAAATCTAACACACTCCAAAGTGTGTCTCCTCCCAGTAGAGTGACACATTGAGACTTGTTCCAAACAACCTTCAGAAACCTCCTGCCCTTCTCTGGAGTATCTGGATCATTAAACACGTGGAAAAAGTCACCAGGTCACTGACAGAAACTGAGAATTCATTTACAAAAGAAACTGCTCTTAACCAATCAGAGGCCAAGGATTTCAGTTATGCTGTTGAGTCTGTAAAGGGTCATGCTTTTAAATCAGGCACATTCAATACACATTCATTATTTTGTCATGAATGCCTTATACATGCCTTTAATTCTTTGCATTCACCATGCACCTGAGGGAACTGAGGAACATACTCTTTCAAATATTTTCCTTTTACACAACTGTTATGCTGTGTTCTCCGAGTCCACCGTGGAAACATTTTCATTGGCTAAGCTCTGTTGGCCTCATTGAATATAATATCTCCTATAACATAAACACAGAACCATCACCTGTTTTCCCACTGCATCCATATCTTAAGTAAGTCTTTGTTTCATTACAGTATATGCATCTCCGAAAATAATTATTGTGACAATTTTTCAGTCCAGTTCAAAATTTCTGAGGAGCTGATATGAGAAACATGTCTAAACTTCAATGCTAAGACTTACTTAAGGTAAGTGAAGGCTCTGGGTATCTTAAAATCATAATTATGTTCGGTGTTAAGCAATAACTTACTCAGAGATCAAGCCATCTCTGCCTCTTGCGTATCTCTGGTTGAAGAACTCCTCTTCCTCTTCTTCATCCTGAGAAAGTAATAAAAGTACATATGAGATTTAATGGCTCTAGATGGAGTTTAAAGATAATAAGTAGACATCAGAATATTTCAGCTTCTGCTTCAGTTTTGACTGTTTTGTTTTAACTGGTTTCTCAAAAGCCCACCAAACCTTAGTTTGGAGTTATGGAGTTATTTTTAAAAGTGGTTTCCATAAAAACATGGCATGTAGGGGTGATGGGGCACACAGTCCTGTCAGTGGTTTCATATTATTCCACATTCATAACATGCTTATTAGACATATGGATGAGTGGATAAGGTGAGTAAAGCTGTACGTATATAGACATTCACACAGTGCAATTTATTGTGTACACAGACTATATTACCAAATAAGAGATTAAAAAGAGACTGTGCAAACCTTTGTTAGTTCCTGTGCATTGGCCAGGTTATCCACAGCGATGGCCAAGAAGACATTCAGCAGTGTGTCTGTCATGAAGGCAGTTAGGAAAACACAAAACTGAGGGACTGTATGCTGATTGTACTTTGCAGTGTAGTGGTAGGTTTATACAGCTGTGCACATGTGTAGATGCCCTATCAGAGCTCTTTGACCACTTTTGCGGACTCAACAAGGATACAATTTCCAAACAGTGTGAGCACAATGAAGTAGATTGATGACCACATGCCATACTGCACCCCTCCCTGTGAGCGAATGCCATTGTACATCACCTCGTTCCAGTCCTCACCAGTCAAAATCTGTGGGCAAATGCACAGAATATTTAGCATAAATAACTACATTACTCATATTAGATACACAAGAACATTGACCTAAAAATACACCAGACATGAGACATACAGTTTTCCTCGTCTATAATCCAGTTCAAGACATAATATTAAAAGTGGCAGCAAGAGAAGTAATTATAATGTGTGCTGATCAAAACACTCCTTCACAGTTGGTTTTGTAGCAGATCTGATGTGGATTGTTCACGTTTCACTTGTCTGCTATTCATGTGCGCATATGTGTGCATGGATGTGTGGGATGGTAGCGGAGGCAGGGGGTGTAGAGCGAGTGAGCAGAGTTGTTTAATCTGCGCCTGGGGTGAGAAATATCCCAGGGTGCAATGTGTCATGGAGAGCAGGCAGAATGAGGGGATCTGTGGGAGCCAAACCTGAAACACTGTCATGATGGCAGCTGGAAATGTGTCAAAGTTGGTGGGAGTGTAATCTTCAAAGATGAACCTAGAGGGAAGGCAGATAGAAAGCAGGGTCAGATATGACCAAGGAAGAATCGGAGGAGGAAGGAGAGGAGGAGGATGTAGGGCTATTTTCATCCAGACACTGCTGTCACTTCCTCTCCGCCTTATCAAAGAAGTCATTGAAGAAACTGCTGCTCAGTTCACAGGATGTAGATACACTTTCAGAACTATACTGTAAACTACGTTATGTGTTTAAAAAAGAGAAATTAAGTCAAATCAGTCCCATAAATCATGACTGAGAAGAGAGGATTTAGCTTTATTTACCTTCCTCCAAAAAGCTGCATCCCCAGCAGAGCAAACACCACAGTGAAGAGGAAGAGGAGGAAAAGCAAGCTGATGATGGACTTCATGGAGCTCATGAGAGACACAACCAGGTTCCTGAGAGACGCCCAGTACCTGACAGAAAGCAATCACACACATTTTTGTGTCTATTCGTAAATGCTAATATACTGTACTACAAATAGAAACAGTTCTGCTTACTTGGTGATCTTAAATATTCTCAGAAGTCTCAGTGCCCTCAATACACTGATCCCAAATGACATGCCAGGTCTAAAAAATCCCCAAACCACCTCAAAGATGCTGCCAACAATGACCTGCAACAAAAATGATTTCTTATAAGTTTTCATTTGATCAGGCTAAACACTTTTTCATCAGTAGATCAGAGAAGTGTTGGCATTTTTAATATACTCATAAGTGGATGTGGCACAACAACAGATCCAAACCTCTTGTCTGTTATATTAGAGCTTAAAAACTACAACTAGCTGAAGTGTGGTTGTTGCCTCGTCTACACTGTTTGACAGCGACTGAAAAAGTCTATATCACCATCTAATAAACGGTTTTATTTATGTGAAGGATATTTTGTAGATCTTTCCAGCACAAAGGTAACAGTACAAAAAGAAGTCTATGTTAATGTGTTATGTGAATTTGTGGTGGTTTGTTTATAATTATATTATGAAAATGTATTAGATGTAATGGAAAGATGAAGATGTAAATTATGTTATAATACGATATTATAATCACAATCCTCACTTTATCAGTTAATAAAGTTAACCCAAATTCATAACTTTGCAACAGAAATACCTGTGTGATATAAAACAGAAATACTGGGAGCCATTTTTTCTTTTGTAGTGTAATATGCAGCCAGAGTAAAAGATGAAGGACCTCACCCCACAGTCAAAGCAGTTGAAAGATGAATGGAAGTAGAGTCGAAAACCCAGACCGTAAATTTTCAAAAACATCTCAGCCAAAAAGAGCCCCAGGAAAACAAACTCTGCATAGTCTGGAGATGAGAAAACAAAAAAGCAATTAAGTCAAAGGAGAGAGAGGCAGCAATGTGCCAAGAACAAAGCATTCATCAGACATGACCTGAATTATATTTTAAGAAACAAATCCTGGAATAAAAAACAGCACAATCATTCAAAACCCACAGAGAAAGATGGTCAGCCAGTCAGGCTGGTTGTGGTGAACGATGGCCACGCAGATGGTGTTGAGAGCCACCAGACTGAGCACCATCAAGTAGAAAGTGTCTGTCTTCACCATGCGGCGGATGGAGATGCGCAACATGCGCTCTTTACGACGTAGGTAGGCAGCGGGGCCACGGCGGCCGCTGCGGAAGTTCATCCTCGATCGTGACATGCCTCAGAAGAGAGAGAGGAGTTTAAACATGTAATACAGCAGAAGGATGAGGAAGTTATAAACATACAATATGTAAAGTAATAGCACAAAGACAGGTGATATTACAAAGGAGGAAGAGATGTGCTGTAAAGCAGAAAATAACTTAAGAGACTGAAAGGCTCTTGACTCACTGGCAGTGGACATGTCTGTATACTTGTCGTCCCCTGGCGCTCCTCTTCTTGCACCTGTCTTCTTACTCGCTCTCTTCAGCACTAAAAAGGTCAGTAAAAATCTGAATTGGTGAATTTTGATGATTAGAAATGGAAAACAGCAACTGATTTTATAACTCCTGCTGATTTTGTCTGTTTTCTGTGGTTATCAAAGCAGTTCATTCACACTGAGATTCACAATACAACGATTGACTGATGCTAGATATGTACCTCCTTAAACAACATGATTTGAGGGGACATAGTAGATTTGTGCCTGGTTCACATGTACACGTACATGTGTGCATGTTGGGGCGTCACTGACGGTACGCCCTCACAGTTTGTACACAGTATATCCATTATCATGTACAGTATTTTGAGGCACAGGAATGTTTCAAGACAATTACACTTGAAATAAAAAGAACCATAGTACCTGTTTGAAATGAAGCTGAAGTTCACATGTTTCAGATACAGTTATAAATAGCTGAATTAGATACAGGTGCTACCTGTAGCTGTGATTACATCTAAAGTGTGTGAACTCACCATCTAACGGAGATCTCCCTGAATTTTTATTCTCCTCTGCAAGCATTACCTCCTCTGTAAAACAATAAAACTGGAGATTATACACAGACAATTTAAACTATCAGACACAGAAATCTGAATTTCAAAGTTTCAGATGTCTGCAAACATTCACAGGAACTTGGGCCAAAACTAACGTAAACACTGCTTTCAGAGTCCAGTTTGACCTTCTTTAGAGAAAGAGCTCTTATTATCTCTTACATTTTCACAATCTCTCTGTCTCTGGTTTCTCTCGCTCTCTTCCCACACTCACCCACAGCCATGCACACATAAATATGCACAGCAGTTCTCTCTCACACACACACACAAACACATACACACATGCATGTAAACACACATACACACGCAAATACGTGTGTGTGTGTGCTCGCATACATACATGCACACAAATTTAAGTCAGTGAGTCAGTATCACCTTCTCCTCACCCTCTACTTGCGTGGGAGAGCAGCAATGTAGATTGCCATTAGAGCGCTCTGTGTCTGTGTGTCTGTGTGTGTGTGTGTGTGCGTGTGTGTGTGTGTGTGTGTGTGTGTGTGCGTGTGTGCGCATGCATGTGTGTGCAGGCAGACCTACTCTACTGTAGGCCTAAAAACTCTGAAAGCAGCAGAGCAAAGTTTTGCTGGTGAAATATTGCATCAGCTCATACAGTATCTGTGCATCTTAATTCTGTCTTACAAAAGTATTAAATTACTTCTGAAATGCTGCTGTGGTTTTACATTTGCATTTGAAATGCTAGAGGAGATGATCAGGGTAAAATGTTCACTCACTGCCTGCCTCTCTATAGCTTGAGTGTCTACAGTGTAAAGTCATTCTTTAGTACCTGCCCTGTCTATCCAGGCTCGGTAGCCGTTCAGTTCTCTTTCCACCTGCTGCTGGCGGCGTAGCTTCATGAAGGCTCGCCGGTTCTCCACCCTCTCTCTCTCCTTGGCAAATTCTCTAAAGATGGAAGCATGAAAGCAGCTCTCATATTCAGTAACACAGACAAAAACATCAGTATTATATGAACAGGGAGAGCCACACTCACCCAGACAAGACACCCAACACCAGGTTCAGGACAAAGAACGAGCCAATAATGATGAGAGGAATAAAATACATCCAGTTCCACGTGAGACCCAAGGCATCATTGGTCTGAAATGTTCAACATTCACATTTTTACACGTGAAACATAGCAATCAGTATGACATTATGTAGTTCAAGTGGACTGAACATTCACATTATAGAGAACAGCCGTCCATCCCTCCATGGTAATACACTGGAAGACGGTGAGTACAGCAAACAAGATGTTATCGAACTGCGTGATGCCGTCGTTGGGCCCGATCCAGGTGTCATTGCAGTCGTACTTCTCTGGACATTTTCTCACTCCACATGCAAATGCCAACTCTGAAGAGTCAACAGTCTCGTTGTCTACAAAAATAAAGCAAAACTGTTATGTTATGTTATGTTATGTTATGTAATGTCTTGTCTCATACATTAATGGATCAAACCCAAGTTATGTCCTGTTGTCTCTAACCATCTGATATTGCAATTAAAGTTTAAGTCCAAACGCTGCAATCTTAAAGTAATACTTTGACATTTTAAAATCCCAATACCACTCTCATGTCTGTCAGATCAATATAAAGCTTGAGCCAGAAGACTGAAGGGGGTACAGCAAGTGCTGCTTTGTATATGGGTAACAAAATCCACCTACCTTCACCTGTAAAGCTACTTTTTTAAAACTATAACCCTTTAGTTTAACATTTATGTTGCCTTGCACAGAAACAGGTTAGTTGTGTCCAGAATTTTTGTTAAGCTAAGCTAACCACCTGCTAGCTCCGTATTATTTACTGTACAAGCATGACAGTAAATTATATGATAGAAACTAGAAAAGTATATTCATATAATATGTTATTCAAACACTGTTTTGTTTTGTTTTGTTTTGTTTTGTTTTGTTTTGTTTTGCACACTGTATGACCTTTGCTGGAATGTGTGTTTATTTGTGTCTTTGTTGATGTTACTACTCATGTTTTCATTA
>JAUBNQ010000009.1:12745832-12758557 GCA_032353495.1 Ctenopoma kingsleyae
AAAAAAAAAGCTTTTCAGAGTTTGCAAATTGTAAAAACCATATAAATATAAATTTAACAGTCTTTCAAATTAGTGCTGAAAGACCATTACAAAATGCTGATGAAATAAAAATAGCACAACCAATAACCATAATTCAAGCCTTTGCTCAGTTTTTTTTTTCATGTTGCACCTTGAATGATGAAGTGTAAAAGAGACTCGCACAGTGTAATGAAGGTCAGCATCGCCTGCAGCATCTCTTTCACACTTTTGAAACAAAATGTATCCATCTTCTGAAAACCTGGAGTACTCACCCTTCAAATGGTTTCCACCAATAGCATATAAGCGGTCGTTCATTCCGGCCAGGACATGAATGGCACGCTTCGTGTTCATATCTTGTTTCCTGGCCCACACATCCATTACCGGGTCATAACAGTAGAGCCAGGACACATATTCGCCATTGTGCACTCCTCCTGAAAAAAGGTAAACACAGCAATGTGCAAAGCAATAAACACCATGTTGAAATACATGTGAAGAGACACATTGGCTGCTTATGTAATATAGAACTATGTAAGGAAAAAAAAAATCTAATCAAATCAAAAAATGCACTGATTCATTTCATGGGTTCCCTTGTTGAAAAACATTGTAAAAAAAAAAACATTACTATATAATAGAGTAAGACTATACTCTTCACATTCACAGTACTGTACGGAAACATGTTTTTGCTGTTACATTGTTTTTTGTACCAGCACATCACAGTCTGTCAGAATTAATGGCAACTTCTCCAAACAGTTCTATAGTTATTGTTATCATTGTTCCCTTCTTTTTTGTTTTATGTTGTAATGACGAGCATTGTGCATCATACAGTACGTCATAAAGTTCACCAATGATTCAGTGATAGTGAGCATTTGGAAAGGGGGGATTTTGGTTTATGACTTTCAGTGTTGGTGTGAGTCTTTGTCTGATTTAAAAATGACAGAAGAAAAGTCAAAATCCTTATAGATTCAGAAAATGGAAGCACTGTATAAACATTATGCTAAAGTTGGCTTAAAAAAGTTGTAATATGGCATTTCATGGCACTTTGGTCAGCATTCTGCTAGAAACCTGATGAAAACTTAATTAAAAAGGTTAAAAGGGCATTTAACCGTGTCTTTAGTAAAATAATGCAATTATGAATTGGTTCCTGTTGCTACCTTCGATCCCTTTACACTTACACACAGATTTGTGATAATTTGGCTATTTTAACATTTGTGTTCTTTGTAGAAGTGGTTGAAGGTGTAAAAGTACTTAAGTAAAAGTACCAATAATACAATATAAACATATAGTGAATAAGTAAAAGTAAAAGACCTGCACTGACAATCTTTCTCCAGTAAAAGTACAAAAATATTTGTGCTCATCGTGCAGTTAAATTACTCGTATTATGTTTATTAAGAGGTGTTTCTAATGTTTTAGCCACACTATTTGTAAAAATGAGGATGTCAAAACATTAGAAACACCTTAATATAATGCACACTAGTACAACTCCAGAAATTATAATCATGACAGAGTAGAACTGATTATATTATACGGTATTGTATTATATTGTATTGTATTTTAAATGTTGATAAATTACTGTCTAAGAGGCACTTTAATGTTGTATGGGCTCATAGTGAAGGCTAATTTAACTACTTAAGATCATCATCATCATCATAATCATCATCAACAACAACAACAACTATGGGCTCATTGCCTGTAGGTGTCTGATGCCATCTTGACCTGGAACTACTTAATATATTGTTGGATCATTTAATCCATAACAGTACATTATATTTTAGAAACAGATGATGTTTCATATGTAAACTTTTAATCTTCAAGAGACTGACAACTGTCAAAAACAAGTAACTGTGTACAATACAATACAAAATAAGGTACAATATCTCATTCTAAACAATAGTATAATAGAAGTATAAAGTGGCTGAAAGTAAAACTACCTAAAGTTTGTACCTGAATAAATATGGTCAGTCACACTTATTCTTTATATACTGTGGGTGTTTACAGTTCTTGTCAAAATGTTGCTCTAGTCCAGACTGAACAACATAATTTTCATTAATATCAATATTTCATGATATTAAAGATGCTACAGTGATATTCTTATCGTGTTATAGTTTAGTTATATGTATCTTGTACCATTTTCTTGGCTATGCATCTATCTGTCAGGCTGTGAAGTGCACACCAGGTACTATTTTCAAAAAGACAAGATAATAAGTGTGACTGAGTGACAGCTCCTCTCCTGACCTGATATGTAGATCTTGCCGTTGTGTACTGCTCCTGCATGGGCAGCCAGAGGCTGCGGCAGAGACGACACGTAGTTCCACTCGTTGGTCTCCAGGTTGTAGGACTCCACGCTGGAGAGGTAGCCCGTCTCGTTCCTACCACCAATCACATACAGGTGCTTATCCAGGCGGCAGGCAAAGAAACTGGCTCTCCTGAGGAGGATGTGTCAACAAAACAACATCATTAAACCATCAGTGGCATGATTCATTGTAGGATTTTTCACAGCTTCTGCAGCACAGAGCTACAGCCACATGTTTGCCATCCTCTCTGAGCACCTGTTTTAATGATGGAGCAACATTTGTACTATGTTTGCATTAGACATAAAAAGTAACTGAATCTTAAATACAGTAAGTTCAGAGTAACAGAAAACATTTCATAGGACAGTGTGCACATACAAATCTGATTAACATTAAAAATGTTAAAATTTTCTTTAATAGATTTACAGTTTGTGCAGTTTTGCACAAACTTCCTCATTGTTCCCTAAACATTCTGCTGTTTCTCACTGCATCATCCATTGTATGCTGTATATCTATAGTGCCCTTTGGGTAAACCAAATCAATAACCCATTAGCAATCAATATAAAATATTGAATCTAAAATCTAAACGAATGCATGATGAAATAATTACTATGCATATAAAAAAGGCACTCACCTTTCCTGCATAGGGGGCAACTGTATCCAACTGTTGAACCTGGGATCGTAGCGGCTGACGAAATTAGTGCTGTGCTTTCCTGCTCAACAGACAGAAACCAAGAGAAATGAAAACGATTATTCAAAAGACTTAGTTGCGCAAATAGTTTCATTACAGTACAATACAGTGTAGACACAATAGTGACAAAGTCTTTGTTACATACCAGTAAAATGCACAAGGCTCTGCAAGTGTTTGTTTAAAAATAAACATGGTATCTGAAAATCACCACCCACACATGATAAATTCCAGTGTTAATGTGCTGCTTTTCACCACTACCAGCATTAACAAGTGTTGACTGAAGGTTTCAGTTATACAGCAATCTGGTTTTGGATGATAATCTGTTCAAAAAGATTTATATACATTGGTACAAAAAAACCACTTTTAATTTCTCTAAATGCTACTGTACTGCTAATAATTATGACACTTGAACAAGATCGAAAAAAGACAAGTAATTTAAAATTTTGGCCATATACAGTCAGTTTTATATATGTTGCCACCATTTAATAAAAAAGCAGTTGAAAAAAGTGTTGTTTGTCTACTCAGAGCTGATCTGGCTCTAGAATGACTGTTCGGTTTCAGCGTGCATAAACCCTGGCACAGAGCTTTCGCTATATGAAGTAATGAATTTATTATGTGAAATCACTGGAAAGCTCCACATTCATCAGTGGTGTTACTGTACCATTGGGATTCCACTGGTCCTCTCCACCCAGCAGCAGCAGGAAGTTCTCCACCTCCACCACGCAGTGATGGGCGCTGTTGTAAGGCATTACTAGAAGAGAAACAAAATTCACAAGTGGTCAAACACAGAAACATGACAACATAATCAGGTCAGTGGTGAGGAAATAACTTCTTACTTAACTTATGAATTTATTTCAGGATAAAGGTCCATTTAGCACGACTTTATATGGTCTAAAATTGATAAATGACCCAGATTAAAGAATGACCAGTATGATGGACAGCCCTAATCCTAGCCCTGCAGCCAAAAATAAGCATACTAAAGTTAACAGATAAATAACACTTGGTTCAAATATATGTTAAACCAGTAGGCCATGACTTCTAAAACAGTTTAGCCTACTAAATGTTATAGATTTGATTCTCATAAAGATAAAGTGGTTGTATAAAATAGTATGTATAACATTTTTGCTACAGGGAGCAACAGCACTTTTATGTAACAATAAATTAAGAATTATTTAATTTAAAAGTTACAGTATTTTGGAAACCCCCTACAAGATAAGGTTATACATAGTTATGTGCCCTCAGATTCCAAAAAATACTTGGTTAACACGCCAACCAACAAGGATATCTCCAATATGGAAGATGGAACCATGGAATAAAGATCAAGTCATCACTGGTGTTACTGGTAAGATAAATGCAGCACCTTTATTTTCTATCACGTAGACTCCAGTGAAGGTTTATGTGGACCAAACAGAAACCTAGGAAGAGAATTGCTGAGCAGAAATTTTCTATGTGCCTCTGTAAATAATGAATTTAAAAAAGGAGTATTCCATGACTACACATTATAAAACTACACATGACAATAACACTGATTACCTTCAGTCCATTAGAAAGGCAGTCAGAAAATACATTAGAGGGAAACTTTCAGGATTTCCACACGTTTAACTATTTTTGTAGATGTATAAATTGCGTTTTGTGGCTGTGGGGGTGGTACTTGGTGGTATATTCATGTAAATTGTTATATAGTTATAAAATAAGCTGTTTTATTCATCTATTTTAGTAGTGCCTCAAAATAATCCTCTAGTAAACCCTGATGACAGGTCTACTGGTCAGATGTTAGTTAATGAGGTCAATATTTAAAGAAAATGTTATCTTAATGTTACCGTCTTCGTCTGTCTGTCTGTCTGTCTGTCTGTCTCTCTGTCTGTCTAGTGGTGACAAATGAAGTGTATCTAACACATGATATACATATTAGGTTCATCCAACATGTAAACCTTAATATATCATATTCATTATGTATTACAGGTTGTCATTAATGACTATATATCCACAGCTGCCACTGGAACCCTTGTAAAGGGTTTTCCCTTGTGTATGTTTTTGTGCTTCCCTCTTTTTCTCCTTTTTTCTGAAGTGACCCCATTGAGATGTAGAGAAATGGTCTTAGGTGACACTCATAATGAACATGATCGTGTTCACTCAATAAATCTCAGGCCCGGTGCTTTTTGAGCGCAAATCAGTGAAATGTTAAAGCCCACCTGTCTGTCTCCATCAGTCATTTCCACTGTCACCTCCCCATCACCTGATGGATCACAGTTGCTGCAAAATTAGACAGCCTTGAATCTCATTTCTTTCCAATTGGCCTCTCCCGGCAATCTCACTCTGACTGGCTGACATGTGCCAGTACTCTCCGTGAGAGAGTAGTCTCAGATAGGAACTAATACTACATACTCTAAACACAGCTTTATCTCAGACGAGGGGATTAGGTTGCCTGCCTCCAGTGCACCTCAAAGACGAGTGCCATATGACTGCCAAATTCCCTTACATGCTATTTACATTATCATTCAGTCAGCAGTATATAGGACATGGATGGGCGCCTTTTTATTTGATGTCTAGCAACAGCTAAAAATCATCTCATATCCCATGTGAGAAGAAGATTATTACTTTACAGTATCTCGCAGGCTACTGTATGAGGAGTAAGAAAGAGTAAGCAAGGACTTGGGACATTTGCTTCACCTCTACAGGTGCCACAGATTCAGACGAACAATAGGATAAATGTCAGAACTGGTGCCACTGTAATAGTCTTGCACAGTTAAAAGGTAAAACCTATTAATTTTTTTTCCTTACTGTGAATTATGACCAGAGAAAGAGTTAAATTAATTTACCTATTCGTCCCCTTTCCCCTAAATCGTTCACTAACCCCAGGGGTGAGCAGCCATAGTAAGGCAGGATGAGCACGTCCTCCGTGAGATGGACGCCATCACTCCAGTCTACAGTGAGCTCTAGGGCTCACTAGAGGGAGTCAGAAACCTCTGCATAGAGACACAGTTGGGGTCGGTTGAATGACTCCACAGCTAATGCACCACTGCTGCTCGAGCTCTGACATGCCTTTAACACTCTTACAATTGCATCCCACTGAACTGAATTCCTTTGTTTTAGGCCATACCTTGTGGGTTTTCTGGAGGTCCATTTCCAAGTGTGAAAGTTTAATATGTGATTGGTTTAAAGAATAATAATAGAATAGTGAGCATTGTGGCTGAGTCTCTGCCTGCCTTTGTCATGTGTTCGTCCACGCTGCAGTGGGTACACTAGATGGCAAACTTTACACTAGAATCACAGAGCAGCCGATATATCTGCCACAACGAGAGGGATCAGATTCTTCCCAAATTGTGTTGATGAATGTCTTAATCAAAGGCTGTCCCTCTCAGGTTTCGCCTCATTGAAAAGTTATGATTGAATGTTAATAATCTTCTATTCCACAACCATTGTGTGGAGGCTACATCAGATGGTCACTGATGTGTTAAGGGGATGATTTTGCAGTTTTGTCCTTCCACTTGGCCACGGACCATTTGAGTGTTAACTTTTTAGTTCTGAGTGATGGAAATCCCTATTGACCTTTTGCTTGTTGCAGTTTATACCCAGGAGTGTGAGTTTAATGAGAAAATGACAATATAAACACCAGTGAGCTTCAGGCTGTTGAGTATGTACAGTATGTCTCTGTTATGTGAAGTGCACCCTAATAGATTTGGACAAACATGAGCTGAAAAAAAAAACCAAACACACAACACACCAGATCCATTAAAAACATGTTCCATAAAGGCAGACTATAAATTGCATATGGCCAAACTAACTAACAGGAAAAAAACAGACCTACTGTATGGCTAATATGTACGAATAAAGAGACACTGCTGAGATATGGCTCCAACCACAACAGAAGGACAACTTGATATGTCTGGCAATGATGATGCAAAGGACAAAAATGGGCTCCCATTAGCTCTCATTTGACCTTTGCAATATGGCAACAATATAGTGGTGAGCCTTAAAGGTCACACAAGACAAAGAGCAAAAAAAAAAAGAGCAGAATACACTTTACAAAGGTGAGTGCTGTAGGGATGTGTTTGTAAATTCACAGAGGCTTCAGATTATGTTCTCCATAGACCCTACATTTTTTTCACTGAAGGAGTTCTCTTTAAATTATGACATCTTCCTTGCAATATGATATCATGAAATCAATATCATAATCCATGCCCTGGTTAAATCCCTATTTACTTTTATTAGTGTTAGCCAATTAAAATCGTTATCTGTTTTGACTGTTTCTATAAATATTACAGTTGTACAGTTCTGACCTTATGTTTTGGCATTTGCCTCACTTGATATAAACCTAATATCAATACTGACGCCGGGTCAACAGGCTACTTCCATGCCATGTATTAGTATATATGAGGTAATTCAACCTTATGTATTATTGATCAACGTGAGAGAATAATCAAGCTACATTTAAAAGCTATTCAGGAAAGATGTCATTTATTATTGTTGTATCTCTGCCACAATAGATCATTAGATTCAAGTAAATCTCATCATGCATCCTGCCAGCATATTTCAGTAAAATCAAGGGAAACCGGGCATGAAGCTCCACAGTGCTGTGAAGTCACGCTCTGATTAAAAACTTATATTAAAAGTGATAGTGATACATTATTACCTGAAGGATTTAGGGAACTCCTTCTCCTCATTTTCTGTGGAAATTAACCTGTGTTAAAGTCACCTATAGAAACAACCATTTCTCATTATAAGAGCCACTAACACAAGATGCCTTAGGTAAAGAAAAAAGCCTGCAGAGCCGTTGGTACTCACTTGTGAGGATCTTCCATGTCTTTTTCTCGTCGTCATAGTACTGGACCAAATTGCTGGGGAGACGATCGGGTCCAGGAGGCAAACCACCCACCAGTAACAGCATTCTCTTATTGGAACGAATTCTGTAATGTCAAAAGTTGTGGGTGTGTGGAAAAGTGTTGGGAAACAGAGAAGAAAGGAAAGGAAGGAATTATGTCCTAAAAATAAAACATCTAAAGGCTACATAATAAATAAATATTTTTCACTCTGCACATGCCCACTGTATGACTAAATTAATCCATGAATGCAATAAATAATACATGGTAAAATGAATAACTACTGAACTTGAAACCACTAATTATTCAATATGGGGCCACGTTTATTATAATTAACAAAAAATAGCTCAACAGCGCACCTATCCTTTTGATGTGTTATTGAATGGTTATTGTACTCTAAAGATATCTTTTCAATTAGCTGTGAAGCAAGGACAATTCTGCAGGGTGCCATGCTGGAGGCTAAAAGCACAATTGAGTACATAAACCTGCCTATACAATGTCTCCATTTCATTGGCTACGGTGATTCATGTGACATCTCTGAGCCAGTTGTGAGATATTTCCTACTGTTTATATGTGATATATAACCTCAAAGCTGCACACTTTACTGTACATTAATGACCATTATCTGGCACCTAATGGATTTCAACACAAATCTACCAATTAATCACAATATGTAGTGAAAAGATTAAGAGTAGCTGGCCTTTATATTCACACCTTTTTTTCCCTTTTTCATATTTTACTTTTTTATGCTTGAGTAAATTACCATCATCTTGGTACATTTTTCCTGCTTCTGCCCCACTCTGAAGTGTTTTGGGGTTATTCATATGCAAATGAGCCCCTGGACATAGATAATGGTGATTAATTGAGAGGAGAGAAACAGTGGCATGTGAAACTAATTACGAGGATTCCTGATTCCTTGCTCATTTAAATCCGTATGTGGGAATAGATATGTTATTAGGATATTTGTTAGAAGAGTAAGCTACTTTCAGATTGCCTACATTTGGAGTTTCAAGTTTAGAGAGATTCTCTAACATATAAACACAAATTAAAAACTTTAATAATAGCACAATGATTACTCCAAGAATTTCAGCCTCAAGTGTATTACTACACTCTCCAAACAAACATGACAACGACACTGTCAAACAAACAACTTACTGACAGAGCCTGTCAGTACTTTTCAGCTCTTTAAAGTACTGATCAGGACAAAGATGGAAGTAAGCTGCTTGTCCTATTTCAGTGAGTGTGAGACGTGCATCTAACCCAAAAAAGGAGCATTGTCATCTTGTCCTTTATTGAAAATGCAAGCCACATTTTCTCAAAAGTAATACACACATCAGATCAGACTTGTTACGTAATTACCATGTACTGCTGGTAATGATTTAATTAAAGTATTTCAAATTGTATTCATGAGAGTTGCTACGAATCAAATGCATAACCTTTATCTAGTTTGCTGCATCTTGTCTACACTGATTAGAGAGCAATTACACAGATGTGTGAGGAAATAAAGAGTTGTTTTTCCCCTCACTAAAACATAAGGTAACCTTGTAATTATGTATATACTGTAGCAATGAGTAGTATCAACACCCTGACAGCTGGCATTCTCTCACAGAAAAAACCCCACAATCCTCATTAACTGGCCCTCAACCTCACAACTCTGACTGACCACCTACACAGACTACAAGGAAGTGTGACCAATACCTAAGTGAGCAAGCAATGTTTGGGTCTGCAATTTGACCAAATTCAACAACAAGTGGGAGGCATTTAGACACCTTCCATCCTCTCTGCAATAGCTCACTGCTGTGTGTGTGTGTGCATGAGTGTGTGTGCGAGCTCATGTCTGTGTGTTTGCATCTTTCTCACCTGCTGGCCATGGTTTGCCTGCAGTGCTGCCTAAAAGGCATCAGGTGGTAGTTCATGGCATCCAGGAGTAGTTTCTGGCACACAGGGTCACTCCTCATGAAGTCAACCGACTGCACCCTCTCCACCAGCTCTGGGGCAGGTATGAGGGCAAAGCGCAGCCTCTTCATAAGGTCCGGTGCATAGTGCATGCGAGTCTCCCGGTCATGCTCCAGCCAGAGGACCGACATTTGGAAGAGAGCCAGCTCTGACTCCACCGGGGGTGGCAGAGCATCTAGCATGGCACACATCTCCTCAAAGTTCAGCAACAGCACATCCTCCACCAGGTACTTGTTGGCCAGCTTCTTGGTCTCATCCAGTCCATGGAGTGCAGCAATCTTGCAGATCTGCTTGTAGTTCTGCACAGAGATCTGATCATTGAGGAACTGCACACTGAGCTTAGTAATCTGGGGGATATTCAGGATCTTGCTGACTGACAGCACTTCTTCCACTGTGTCCAGGGAAAGAGTCACATTGGCAGTGTACAGGTACTCCAGCACTAATCGTAGTCCAATGGAAGAGCAGCCCTGGAGTACCAGGTTATTGATGGGCCTGGCACTGGGGGTCATCAGCTTGTCATCAGGAGACGATGAGGGGGTCCCACTGCTTCCCTGGTCCCCTTTGCTTCCCTCATTGTTGATTACATTATGGGATGAGAAGAGAGATCTGAAATACTGGGAGCAGGATGCCAGCACAGCCTTGTGGCAGTGGAACTGCTGTCCCTGGGCTGTGAGAGTTACATCACAGAAAAGCTGTTTTCTCCATAAGAGATTGAGCCCATGTAGGAGGGTGTCACTGTGTGTTGGGTCAAAGGTGGATGTTCTATCACCCGATCTGGACATGACTTCCTGACTGTGAACGCCACCTAGGCAACAAATAAAGCATGCAAGCCATTTAACTCAGGTCATTTATGTGTACAACACGCGCAGCTTATACGTCCTATCAGTCAAATATTACAATAGAAATCCATCTCTGGAACAAGTTATTTATCAGTTTGCCCGTTCATCCAGCGGGGAAAAACCATCATGCCAAGCCAGGCGGCCAGAATCTACATCCCGATACGGCTTCAGACGCTTTCAACTTTGAGCTCTGGTCGTAAAGCAACAAACAAAAACGCAGTAGTTCCCACAGCGTGCCACTCTTATTCATTCCTAAGTGAAGAATAAGATTTAGAAGGAGGAAGGAGGACGGAAGATTGAAGGGCGATGGCAAAACAAAACAAGGATGCTGCGGCGCTTCCTTACGCGGTAACGCGGCTGAAGTTGTCGGATAAGGAAAAAAGAGAGAACCGCTACGGTGGACGGGTAACATGCAGTAGTCGGCGAACACTTAACGCTTCTCCCATCTTGCTGCACACCCCCACAATGAGGACATTACACATCGCACAGATTTACGGACTCATACAAAAGCAATTAGTTTGTCTCCGAGCCGTCAGCAGCAGTACGGGTGCGTTTCGCTTTTTTTAGCCTACCTGAGTTACACGGGCGTGAGTATCGACAAAAATGTTCTATGAATTGCAGCTTTCGGTAAAGTTCAATGTAATATGCATAGCTATTGTTTGTTAGGCAGTGCAAAAGATACTGCTGTGCCCGTAATGTGTGTAAACTTGACACAAGCGTGCTGTAACGCAGTCGCCAGATTCACTAAAAGCGCCTGTCACAACTAAATGATGTGAGCAGCTCGCCTGAGAAGGAGCCAAACTTACCTGACTTCAGCTCTTCACAAAAAAAAGAAAGTAACCTTCAGGTTCCCAATAATCTCCCTTGAATTTTCCTTTGTTCTCCTTTTAAGAAATGTCCTTTCCTTTAAAGACTATGGTCGGTGGTGTCTCAAAATAACCATTGATTCCCACTCATAAAGTCACTATTTCAGGTTATTTGTTGACGTTGATCATTTGTTCTTCTGAATTAACAAGAAGTGTGTGAGTGTGTGAGAGGGAGCTGTGCTTTCTGCAAGAGAAGAAGAAGAAGAAATATACGTGTGACAAATTATGCTACCAAGAAACAACACATCATTATCCTTGGGCCTGGGGCTCAGTGAGTCGTAACGAGAGTAATAGGAAATCCACGGTTGGGGAGAGAAACGGTCGTGCATGGCCGGTGGAGAGAGACCATGCAGGGGTATGGATGCTGGAGAGACTCGCAAAATTATGGCTCAAGGCTATTGTAAAAACTGTCGAGCGTAAATGACTGCGATTTCAAACATCTATGGAAGAAAGAAAAGAGAAAGGGGGAGAAAAACCGAGTCTTTCCCTCGCTGTTATAGAGAGAACCGTCAAGTTTTAGTGCGCATTGCTAATTAGTCAATTTCTCTCTGCCTTCACAGCCCGACGACTTTGCTGCTGAGCTGAAACTGCTAATTTCTGGGACCAGCCTTTTTTTGGCTGTGAACTGGATGGATGAATGGCTTGTCTCGCACAAATGACAAAAAGCCCCTGCCTTAATCTCCATCGCCAAAATAACCCCTCATTTCATTCTGCTCCTGCTAGTCCTTCAAAAGAAGGTGCTCTACACAAACTCAAGTTTTGTATCTGTATCATAAATACAACATACACCATGATGTCCAAAATGTGTTTATAATATTGAATTAAAACATAACCCCCCCCCCCCCTTTTTTTTTATTTCAATGTAAAACAAGCATCAGGCCACATAAACTATGAAACACAGCACATGTCTGAAGTGATATAAAGTTATAAAAACAACATGGTGAAAAATAAAGTCTAACATAACCCAGTGTGGTCATGTGCTATTATCTTGTCTGATCAGTTAATTGTTTCACAACATCAAGGCCCAGCTACAGGCCTGAAAACACAAAGGGTTGAAACCTAATACAGCATCCATCAGTGCACAGCAGAATGTTGTATGTGTGTATGTCCAAAAAAAACCCCTGAAAGCCTACTGGGTTACATCAATGAAGCAAATTAGTGAAACACATGTGAAAATGTGACCAATAGTTTAATATGGATACACACCTTACCTTATGAATTACACCAAGTACTCTTAACAACCAACA